>CM031243.1:615196512-615779012 GCA_018340775.1 Taxus wallichiana var. yunnanensis
TGTAGATTGAAGAAATCCTTGTATGGTCTGAAACAAGCTCCAAGAGCATGGTATAATAGGATTGATTCATATTTTTTGAAAAATGGATTTAGAAAAAGTGATAGTGAACCAACACTATACATCAAAATGAATGATCAAGAAAAAATTCTAATTGTATGTCTATATGTTAATGATCTAATATTCACAGGAGAATTGTCAATTGACTTGTTTAAGACAATAATGAAGAAAGAATTTGAAATGAAAGATTTGGGTCTAATGAAGTTTTTCTTGGCATAGAAGTCAGTTCATCAGAAAATGGAATTTTTATATGTCAATCAAAATATTCCAATGATATTTTGAAAAGGTTCCGCATGATGAATTGTAATCCAGATCAACACTAGTTGCCACAAGATTGAAGCTAAGCAAAGATGATAAAGGAAGTGATATTGATCCAACTATGTACAAAAGACTTGTTGGTAGTCGATGTACTTGGCTGCTCACAAGGCCGATATCATGTATGGTGTAAGTCTTATTTCCAGGTTTATGGAATCCCCAAAGGATTATCATTAGAAAGTGGACAAATAATTTTAAGATATGTTAGTGGAACAAAAGCTTTTGGTATTTTATATACAACTTCTGATATTTTCAAGTTAGTTGGTTACACAGACAGTGATTACAGAAGCATAGATGACAGAAAGAGCACATCCGGTTATGTTTTCCATTTTGGTTTAGGTGCAGTTTCATGGGCTTCTAAGAAACAACCTATTGTCACTCTCTCTTTGGCAGAAGCAGAATATGTGGCAGCCACAACAACAACATGTCAAGCAATATGGATGAGAAGAGTATTATCATATCTAAAGCAAGAACAAGAAGGAGCAACGAAGATATTTTGTGATAACAACTCAGCTATTGCATTGTCAAAGAATCATGCTCCTATCATTTTATCAGAGAGCTAGTCAACAATGGACAAATATTTTTGGAGTTTTGTAGGTCTGCAGAACAATATGTTGATATCTTCACCAAGCCATTACCAAAGGACGCATTTGAGCATATGAGAGATTGTTTGGGCATCATAGGTTCGTTTCGCTCCAACAATACATGAAGAATCAAGATTAGGAGGGAGTGTTGGAAATATCTAATCTTGTTCTAGATAAATTCCAACTTTATGTAAAATATTTACTTTATTGTGAATATTATCCCCTCCAAAATATCAAGAGATATTATTCATAATATCTTGTAAATATCCAAGAATGGTTGGTAAGAATCCTAGGAATATCTATAAAATATCCAAAAGATCAATAATATCTAATATAAGATATTATGAGATATTTTCTAAGGTAGAAGGTTGGAAAAATTCTATAAATAAGAGGTTTCACTTTGTAATTCAATAAACAAGGAAAGCAAGATAGAAAAGAGAAGGCAATCAAGTGCTCCAGAGTATTTTGAATAGAAAGTTAAGTTTTATTTCTCTTGTGAGTTTTTGTGTTCATAATATTGTTTCTATTTTTATCTTAGCACACACTCTTTAGGTTAGGAGTTAGATATAATTCCAACAAGGTGTTCCCCCTCGAAGTGGATTCCCATCTTGGGAGATTGTGGAGTTACTCCTACCTTAAGGAGAATTGCATGGTGTTTACCTACCTTAAGGTTATTATTCTACATATTTTGAATATTTGGGAAGTTTGACCCATAAATATCTCATGTTATGTTATTTTCTATAGATTGTTCATTTACTATATGCAAATATATTATAAGGCCAAACATATACATTGTGTAACAACCTATAAGTGACCTGTATTCATCTCAAGATACCATGCCAATGCACATGTGTGCATGAAAAGTGATAAAGCATACTAGGAACCATAGTAACATGTTAAGCAAAGGTGCAACATATAGTAGTGTAAGTAAAGGATGTAAGAGTACATCAATCAAGATCAAGAAAACATGTTTTTGGATTTTTAAGTGAAAATATGTGAAAGAGAACATATAAAAGGGAGGAATAAGGATGCCCCACGGTGGGCATGCATGTGAGTGAGTGAGTGCGTGCATGTGTGAGGTTCATATAGGTAAGGATTCCCTCAACAATCAAGTATGAACCAGGAACAATAGTGCTTCATTGGGTAGTGTTGGAGAATTAGAATACCCCCAAATTTGGATGCCAAGATGATCTATGCAATGATATTAGTAGTCAAGGGCCCATAATTTTCTAAAGAAGATGAACATATGTGAACACGAGGTAAGGACCTAGAGTCGTGTGAAAGTGCATGTATCATAACATGTGAAGTAGGATTGTTTCATGCATGTGGAGAAACTAGAATAGGTGGAATGGTAAATACAAGAGCTACTAGAGAATAATGTCAACATGGTGAGGGGAAAACCCTATAGATTCCAAGATCCCAACTGGATGAGTAAGAAGTGTATAAACAATAAGAATGTACCCATTAGGATAAAATAGAATAGGTGTAACATTGGGCATGTTGGCGAGAGTGGAAAAAGTAAGTGTAAATATGTGAGTCAAAAGATGTGTAACACATGTAATGCTAGGAGGCTTGTCGGTATTAATGTCAACCAATGGAGGGAGAGACATAAGAATGATCGGAAGCAATATGTGCAAATTGGGAAGATTAGAAGCAATAACTTAGTATAAATTAGCCCCTGTGATCATCTAAAGAAATGCGGAAAGAGGGTAATTTATATTCCCCATGGGTGTAACAAGATAAGGCATAATCGTAGTAAATGAATCATGCATAGAATCTAGGAAAGTTAAATAATTACGAATCATTGTCAAATCAACATACGATGCTCTAACTTGTGATGAGGAAGGTCCAGAGAGAGATGTAACATTGCACAAACTAAACACATGATCAATAGAATTGCATCAAGAATGAAACATAATGGGAGGAATATTGTTGTTGCCAATAGAAAATTGATCTTGTAAATTTTTATCACTAGGGTGCATCTAAGAGGAGAAGAATGTGAAATGTAGGCAATTTTATCAACATCATGTATAAGGGGATATCACAAGGAGTAACAACATGAGGTGTGGAATCTATTGTAGTAGTATCCATGGAAGAAGGTGTAACAAGGGCATGGGTAGAAAGAATTGTATGCATAGTATGTAACCAAAGATGGCCTAGAAGGATAGCATAAGGGACATCATGAGGCATAATGCAACATAAAAATCACGAGTGCAAGATCCCATAGTAAGGGGAAGAGATATTGTGCCCAATACTTGCTTAGGTGTATCATTAAAGCCACAAATACAAATAGTATATGGATTGAGATGAGTAGCAAAAAGTTCTATTTGATGGAGAAAGGACAAAGTGCATATATTAAGACCAGATCCAAGATCAACTAGGACATGCTTAACAAGGATATTATGAAGTTGAACCCAAATATAGACCAGGGAAGCATTGGAATCTAAGCTATGAGAAGCCATGAAAGATATAATAATAGGCATGTAAGGAACGGGTTCACCAAATGATTTAAAAAATTAAATATAATGTAAGGGTATTACTAATCGATAAATATAACAATATTCAAGCAAGATCTAGTTATAGAAATACAAGCAAGAGTGATATATAGGGTTTGTAGAATTACTTAACTTGCCTCTATAGGTATGAAATGATTAGGGACAATGACTGATCTAGACATGATAAATATGGACAATGTAAGATGTTAATTAGAAAATGGAATGTGACAATATCGGGGACATAAGCACTGGGAGAGGGCATGGCCTCATAGGCGTTAGTGTCATTGCAGGTGCTTTGGTGTCCATAGAATAGCTTTGGTCATGGTTCTTTTGTGCTACTTCTTGTCAATTCTTTTTCTTGTAAGATGTGTTAAGTTTTATACAACTTTTCACATTCACACATGTACGTGCAAAAGAAACCCTAGCTACCCGCACAATACTCAAGTACACATTAGTTGAATAAATATTACATATGCTTGTGTCGAATGACCTTGTGATCACCCAAATGTGATTATCACCAAGCATTGTGCTACATTTTAGACTCGATGTAGTTTTGGTGTGTGTGTTATTAGAATAGTGTACTTTGAGCTAGGTTTCCCTAGTGCACATGACACAAAGAATATCAGGACTACAACTAATTTTTCCCAATGCAAAATGTGTGGTATGTAATTCAAAATAACTCTCCTATGCGGTGAATAATTAAGTCTTTTGATAATGTTGTAGACTGGAAATATTTATATCCTTGTGGTATTAAATTCCCCTTGAAATGCTTTTCCCCTAATGGAGTTAAATAAGTCATGTATATATATGATTCCTTCATTTAATTTTCTCATTAACAAGTGAAAGGCTAGCCTAGGGTAATAAACAAAGATAAGAAATAAGTAACATCGAAAAATCAGTTTAGGAGAGAAAGTGGACAAAAGCACCTAGAGGGAAAACAACACCCAAACACTCCTTTCCCTAATGGGACGTTACATACGAGGTGCTAAAAAGGTAAAATAGTGAAATCAGAGTTGAGAAATATGTCAGATAGTATGCAAAATTGTAACGTGTAAGTACAAAAACAAAAACAATAAAGATAAGAAAGATAAAAGCAATGTTAAAGTAAACAAGTGTTGTTAATGACTAGTTCTCTTATTTAGGAATCATGCATATAAATAAAGTATTTAGAGGATATATACATAATAAGTGCATGATTTAGTTACTATAGAAACAAATAATGCATATTCTTGAGTCGATTGACCTTGAAGGTCACCCTGATGATGATTGTCATTGAACGATGCACTACATTTCAAATTCTATGTAGCTCTTATGTGTGTTTGATGCGAATGATGTCCCTTGAAGCCAAGTTTCCCTTGTGTCAGTCACACCAAGACAATGTGATATAACTAATTTTCCCCCAAGATGAATATGTAAGATGGAATTCAAAATTTTCCCTTCTTAAGCAACCTAAATGCAATCTTTGAATGTTTCTCTTTTCTCAAGTAGTAGATAGTAAGTATTAGCCCCAATTTTCCTCATAATAGTAGTGAGTAAGTCATGTATATATATGATTCCCTTGTTTTAATTTTGTCATTAACAACTAAAAAGATGACCCAAAGTGATAAAAGAGACTCTAGAAAAGACACCAAATGATGTGGCAATTCAAAATCAAGAAAAGGAGGAAAATGACAAAAGTGCCCAAAGGGAACAGTAGCACTTGGGGTGCTCACATCCCTAATGGGAGATAGTGTTTGAGATTATCGGAAGATGTAGCGGTCAATACAGATCTGGTTCTCATGTTGTTTAGTATCCAAAAGTAAATTGATCATTCCAGAAAAGTAAATAATAATGGTTTGGGAAAGATAAAAACAAAGAAAGAGTAAAATAAGTGTTTTTAATGTCTAGTATACTTGATTAGGAATCATGCATATAACAACCCACCTAGAGGCTCTGATGTAAGTAGAAATTTTTGATTTCATTTCCCCACTTTATCTTTATTGAATGAATATTTGGTAGCATAAAGTAGATAATAAGAGTGTACCTTGTGGAGAGCAAAGGAGTTGTAATTGATAGCGTGACGAATGCAAAATATGATTGATATTTTTCCAAATGGATATTATGATATGTTCATCTTGGAATCTATAAGAGAATAAGGATCCTAGGGGTGACCTTTATATGTGTATTAGAAGTGATGTATGCATGTGCTCCTTAGATATTATCTTTTCTAGAGCGTCGATGTGCTTGAGATTGTTCTTTGTTCCATTTTATGTGATGCCATTTTTTTATTGAGTAGGGTTGGACCTGAAAAATAAAATAAGTGTGCTCAATGCTCATGATAAATTAAATTGAAATTTAACTTGGTACATGTCAAAATAGAAATACGTGTTTGAAAAACAAGTGAACAAGGGTAGAATACACATGTAATATGTGAGAGAAGAGATATAATTGTTCTGTATGTTTTCTACCTTATAGATGATTGGAATAGTATTAAGTATTTGGGCATCCTATCGCAAAACTTTTGATTTGAGCATCTTGCCACTAAAATTTAGATTTGAGCATCCTGTCACTAAACTTCGAATTTGAGTGTCTGTCACAAAACTTTGAATTTGGTCATCTTTTCGCTATGGGAAGAGTATTGGGAAAGTGGTCATATTTTCTCTCTAACTCTTAACACTTCCCCACATATAATTTCCACTGCAAATGGTCACAAACCCAATAGAAATTGGTCATCGAGCTATGTGAAGTAATTAGTTTTATTATGTAAAGTGTGTAATGTGCCATTGATAGTAACTTGTAACAGATCTTGTGTTGTTGGAAATTAGAAAATACTATCATTGAGAACCTATTGATTATTTATTATAAGCTGTTTCTTTCCCTAAGGCGGGAGCACCCAAGATGGGCACTAACACCGACTAGTCCTGTCTGTCTCGGGCATTTATGTGCTACACTCGATTTTAGGTGCAATTTTGATTCGAGCCTATTTCTAGCCTTCATGTACTCTAATTTTACTGTGTATCATTATGTATCTAGTATGTGATCTGCTAAGAGGGTGAAATAGTGACCTGATTATTTCCCCCACTCGTTTGGGGTGTATGAGATGGAAAAACATGAGTGTGGACCAAAAAAGGAAATCTAAAACTGATGTGCACATCTGAAATGGAACTCTTGTATGGGAATAGATAATACACATGGTAAAAAAAGATGGCGTACGAAAACAATGGGAAAAAGGATAGCCAAAAGTATTAGTCATAAAAAAGTAGACATGATGTAATAGAAACAAGTCACAACAAATAGTAACATAGTAAAAGACACAACAATTAGCTGGTTGAATATATGGGACACCACTCAGGATATCACAAGATAATCAAAGCCTTCAAGGTGATACAAGCAAACAAGAAATGAACATATGATATAGCATGCAAATAATATAAATCAAGACACAAACATAGAAGACAAGCTATAAGCAAATCATAGAACCATGATCAAAAGTACGTCTACGGTAAAAATTCTACACATGAAGTACCCATTAACATGTTAGAAATATTGATAATATGCCACAATGTATACAACGGGAAATAGGAATGAAATTAGTAGATATTATAATGATAGAACCTGAATATAGGAAAATAGGAAATGTAGATGCACTAAGAGCCTCAAGTAGGAATGGTATGGTATAATTCCAAGCATCATACATCATGTAGAAACCTATAAGTGATCTGCATTCACCTCAAAAAGTACCATGTGAATGAACATGTGTGTATGGAAAAATGATAAAGCATACTATGAACCCAAGTAACATGATAAGTAGTGTGTAACATAGAATAGAATGAGCTAGCAAGGATACATCCAATCAATATCTAAGTTAGGAAGGATCAAATGTATCGGATCGGATAGAGGAGGTGAGTTTTGGTCTAATATATTTGATGAATTTTGTGATATTCATGGTATTAGGATGAATTTCTCGGTTGTTAGGAGTCCTTAGCAAAATGGGGCGGTGAAAAGGAAGAATAATATTGTTTTATAAATGGCTTGGACGATGCTAAATGAGTCCAAATTAATCAATGGATATTGGAAAGAGGAAGTCAACACAACATTTTAGATCCTCAATAGATGTTAGATAAGAATAAACATGTGATAACCCCCTATGATTTATGGAAAGGAAAACCTACAAGTGTAGAACATTGCAAAGTTTTGGAAGCAAGTGTTTCATTAAAAGGACTAAAGAAGATGGGAAAATTTGATTCAATATTAGATAAGGGTATATTCTTAGGATAATCCTCAAAAAACAAAACTTATAAGTGTTATAACAAAAGGCTACAAACTACGGTTTAAAGATCAAATGTAAAATTCAATGAATCATATCCTATGAGGGCTAAACCAAATCCCAATGATACATCTCCAAAGAGATAATCTAGGGAAGATGAAGAGACTATAAAGGAAGATAAAGAGGAAGAAGATGATGATGAGAGAGGTAAGATACCAACACTCCTTCAAAGTAAATCAGAAAATATCATCCTGAAACTCAAATTTGAGGTAAGAAGGATGCATACATACCAACAAGAAGAAAAATGGTAATTCTTCAAAACCAAGAAAATATTACTCTATTATCTAAGTTTGAGCCTAAAAATCCCAAAGAAGAAAGAAAAGATGAGTGTTGGATCAATGCTATGAATGAATATCTAGATCTAATTGAAAAGAACCTAACTTGGGAATTAGTGCTTAGATTGGAACTAAATGGGTGTTCGAGAAAAAAAAAAACTTAATGTGGATAGTGAAGTTACTGAAAAAAATATATGCTTATCAGTAAAAGGTATGCACATGTTAATCGAGTTTATTTTGATGATAATTTTGCACCAGGTAAATAGCTAGGATGGAAGCCATTAGATTGTTTTTAGCATATGTAGGATATAAAGGTTTTAAGGTGTACCAAATGGATGTTAAATATGCTTTCTTGAATGACAATCTAGAAGAAGAGGTGTTCATTGATCGATCGATTTATTTTCATTGACATATAAAAATACTATGTATGTAAGATAAAAAAGGCACTTTATGGTGAAGCAAGCCCCCTAGGGTATGGTATGGGAGACTAGATAAGTATTTAATTGAAACAAGGCTTGAAAGGTTTAGCTAACATGAAGTTTTACATCAAGAATGAAGGATGACACCTATTGATTGTAGTAGTTTATGTAGATGAAATCATAATTGGAGGGAATAATGTGAGCATATGACTATTGAGTTTGTATTAGTCATGAAGAATCAATTTGAGATGTCCATGTTAGGGGGGACTATCATTATTCCTAGGTTTGCAAATCAATCAATAAAAGGAATACATATTTATATCTCAAGAAAAGTATATAGAGGAGATTATTAAGACATTTAAAATGGAGGAATGCAAGCTGTTCGGACACCTATGGTCACATGATGTAAATTGAGAAAGGAAGACAACTCACCTAAAGTGAATCAAACATAATACAAGTCAATGATTGGTAGTTTTTATTTTACGAGTTATAGGTCTTGTAGGAATGTTTTAAGAAAACCCCAAGGAGACACACTTACAAGTAGTAAAGATGATTTTTAGATATCTTAAGGGGACTATAAAGTATGGCTAATGGTATCGAGGAGTGAGAAATTTGAATCGAAATATTTTATTGATGTTGATTGGGCAAGAAGTATTGATGATAAAAGAAACACTAGTGGAGGATCCTTCTTTGTTGGTAAGTGTCGTGTTTATTGGTTGATCAAGTAGCAATCTTTAGTATCTTTTTGCACATGTGAAGGTGAGTACATAGCAACAAAATTATGTTGTGCACAAATTATGTGGATGAGACAAACCCTAGAAGACTATAAGGTGGAATGTGATGGACCTACTCCTATCTATTGTGATAGTACAAGTGCTTTATAAGTGTGTCTAATAACCATGTGTTGCATTCTAAAACCAAACACATTCCAATCAAATATCATTTCTTAAGGGATCAGGTAAGTGAGAAAAGGATTAAATTGGAACATGTGTCCACCAAGGAGGAGATAGAAAACATCTTGACCAAACCACTTCCAAAAGCAACATTTGAGCTCCTAAGGAAATTTTTGGTATGATTCTTTCCCCTTTTAGACATTAAAATGGTTAATACATCAAGGGGAGTAAGGAACATTACCAATCTAATCCAAGAATCTATAAAGAGTGTCAAGTAAGAAGTATTGTGTAAAGGTATGAGCATACTATGTTGTTGTCTTTTTAAGGATTATATTAGTTGAGTGCATGGTCAAGGACCTATTGGGTCAGTTGCAAACAATTGTTATTTAGGAATGTGACAATGTGTTAGTGATGCATAATCAAAGGGGAACCTTTGTGCTTTAAGTATGTGATGGTAGAAGTGATTGAACAAGAATAAAGATCAAAATGAAACATGTAATTATCTAGCGGGAGATGAGTTAAACCAAAGAAGTTTTCTCAGCTTGAGTGAGCTCAAAATGGTGTGTGATTGGGTCATGGTATACTGTGTGAATATTTTTGAAGGAATTATACGAGTCCATTTGAGAAGTGAGTGGCATGATTCTTATAAATTTAGACTCAAGAAGATGTATATATAAAAACAAAAACATCAAATCGGTGTATGTTTTCTCGGGGGATAAATGTGCATGTATGAAGATAGGATCAAGTTCATTAGTTGTTGTTAAGGTCAAGAAAGTGATTGAAGACCAAGGGAAGCAAGCAAGTAAGTTGAGTGCATAGTTGTTATTATGCCTTGTCAAGTTTTTTTCATGTCAAATTTTCATAGTACCTTTGTCATAAATGTCAAAGGGTGAGAGTATGCTTAGAAAAATTAAAATAGGTCTGTAGAATAAATCATGTAGGTGCTTTTATGTTTGGTTTTCATCAATGTTTCTAAAGATGGTTACCATCAATGACAAAGGGGGAGATTGTTGGACTTAGTGTCTTAAGTTAATATCACATTGATGTCAAAGGGATTCTTGAGTGGCTTAGGTTTTTGTATGAGGTATCATTCATAATATAGCTTAAATGTTTATTGGTAGTGTCAATGTTGTTGCCATGATATGGTGTTTTGGTGTCATGTCACGGTGTCTTAGTGCTTTAACATGGTTCTTAGTGCATGGTCAAGCAAGTGTGGTCTAGTAAGTATACTCCAAAGTTTTTATGAGGTCTCTGTTTAGTCTAACATGGTTAGAGTTATGTGGTAGAAGTATGTATGTTTCTACAAGATGGTAATGAATTCTGATTCATTGAAATCGTATGTTGAAAAGGCCATTTTAGGCCTAGTCCTAGACCTAGTGTGAACATAACATAAAGAATGGAGTGAAAAAGAAAAGGTAAGTCAAGGAAATCATTTTTGGAGCATCATAAGAGTTCATATCAAGGTGTGGAAGGATTATTAGGTCATAAATTAGAGGAACAATGTAGGTACAAGGTCCTTTGAAGCATGTTCAATGAGGACAAAGCTAGAAAGACAAGGTAAGTCATGGTGGATATAGAGATTTAGAAGTGTGTTGCAGGTTTCATCGCAAAATTCTTGATGTGATAACTAGTACGGTATGTTTTCTTAATGTCCATGAAAATTTTAAGACATATTTAGTGGATAAAATTGGTGTAACAAGTCTCCAAAGTTTTTCTCTTTGCTAGAATCTTAGAAGGGATAAAACTAGTCTTGTGGTTCAAGGTGTGTCTGGTTGAATTACATGTTGTAGAAAAGTATGATGGTCATGGATAGTTGGTAAATTCCTAATATGTTGTGATGAATCTCTTGGTTTTATTGGAATTATTATTTTTGGTTGAAGACTTATTGGCCTAATTAGCCCTATTAGGCTTGCCAAGAAGATGTGATGGAACATGTATGGTGGTGATGCTTTCTCTATGTGAAATATGCTTGTCAATATTTGGAGATGTGTAAATGTGTAACATGTTTCCCTTGATGTTTTGAGATGGTAGAGGAGTCTAGAAGTTTCCTTTAAGGTGTTAGAGCATGTTTCTCTCAAGACTGGTTCTTGAGACCTTGTTACTAGTTTGAGCAATTTCGAGAGATGCATGAGTTTTGGGATCTTGTGTTATGAGTTAAAAATTATAATTAGTTGCATGATTTAACTAACATTAATACCTTCTTTTTTATTTTTAATTTGTGTCATGGTGATGAGTTTGGGTATGCCAAGTCATTCACTTTTGTAGGATACTTTTGAGGTGCTTAAGACCTAGTTGGAGATGATTGTATTTTGGAGTGTTTCATGAGGAAGATGGATGTTGTAGAGGTGGATGAGATTGTTTAAGTTCATGATCCGGGTTGTTCATAAATTGTGTGTTAGGTTTTGGATCTAAATAGCTTCACTTGAATTATGCATTACAAAGTGACTGGGTTACAGGTGACTAGCATTAGTCAAACATGACCGACATCGCCGGTCAAAGCGATGTCGACATCAATTACTTGTGCGGAAGTGTTTTGTTTATAAGTCACAAGATTTAATATAGTTTTTGTTTTAAATAAAATCTATTGGATGTAATTGCATGGCTATTGTGCCCTAAGTTTTTCTAGGCTTATATAAGCTAGAAAACTAGGGTTAGAGGTGAGATGAGAAGAAGAGCATAATCCTTGGTTGAAAGGATGAAGAAGAAAAAGAAAAAGTAGATTGCATGAAGACAAGAGATTTCATAGAGAGAAGCTAAACAGAAGGAAAGTGCAGGTACACTATTGGTGAGAAGATGGTATTATCTTCTATTGTATTTCCTTTGTATTATTTAGTCTCATGTAATGGCTTGCATAGTATGCAAATAACTTAGTGTTTCTTCTTGTTAGATCCACAAGTTGTTGTGAGATCTTGTTATTGCTCATTCTTGTAGATCCACATGTTGTGAGATCTTGTATTACATATCCATGAGATCATGATGTATTGTTGATCCATAGGAATCTAGTATTGTAGAGGAAGTTATCTTCATGTTTGCACATGTTGATGCAGTGATGATGGAGAGAATTATTTCTTGGTGCACGGTTACGGATTTGCACATTGGTAGACCCTTCTAGAGGTCTTGTTTGCAAATTCATAGTATAGTGAGAGCTTGGTTGCACAGTGGTAGATGCAGGGTAGCTTTAGGTATGTGAGATCTGGTGGTGTTTCAGAGGCACGGTTGTAGTGCACTCAGGTAGATTCGAGTTAGAGATATGGAGGAGACACATGTGGTGGTATGGAGGCACAATTTAGTGTACTTAGGCTAGATCCAGGTTGGAGATATGGGAGGAAGAGATACTCTTGTAGAGATACATGTACTCTTGTGTAGAAGAGTTGGTTTGTAATCTCTTATTATATTATATATATGAGATCTCTATCTTTTGTGGACGTAGCCCACATTGGGTGAACCACGGTACATGTTGTGTTATGTGTGTGTACTTTTGTGTGATTTGGATTATTCTTGTTTATACTTCCACTGTTGTAGATTTTGTGGGGATTGTTAGATCCGTATTTGCATGTTTTGGATTTGATATTCTATAGTTGAAAATGATTTGTATGATCTTGTTGGATTTCATGAGAGGTTGTTCCTAACTTGTGTGGAGATGGTGAATCCTTGGTAAAGTTATTATGAGCCCTTATGTTCATGATGTGACCATTAGAGGTGATGCATTTTTTTAGGCCTAGTTGAGAAGGTTTTTTTGGGTGACCTTTTTCGACCTAATTGGTCCTTATAAGTTATTTATATGATGTTTTAGGTGTTTTTTCATATTGGTATGACTGACCTTATTGGTATTGGATGACCTATATGGGTGTATAAGCTAGAGTAATGTATAAAAGTGCATTGTATTTTCTCATTTGATGTGGTTGAGATGATGGGGATGTGAGTGAGCTAGAGAAGGTGAAAGAAGAGATAAGAAGAGTTAAGATAAGAGAAGAGAAGAGGCATGAGTAGTTGAGAAGAGTAGAGGATCATGTGTTCAAAGTCACTAGATCTAATAAACATGATATGATGCAAGTTTGAGCGACATAGGAGAAGAGTTTGTTTGAGAGGGTTTTGTATGCATGGAGTTGAACTAATGATCAAAATCACTTGTTGGAGAAAAATATCATCGAGTTATATTCATCTTCAGGTGGTTGAGTTGGTGTTTACTCACATTAGGGGTTGAACGATTCTTGTAGGATTGGTGTCCTACTAAACTAGGGGCTGATGCTCCTTATGAAGTGAGTGATTCACTAATGAAATATTGTGTGATGTGTAATATTCATGCGACTATTTTGAAATGAGTAATATATTAAGAATTTTCAGTGGGTTTTCTTCCCCTTGAGGGTTTCCCACTTAATTTTGGTGTTCTTGTGTACTTTTGTTCTTAATTTCTCTTATGGTTAATGTTGTATGCATTATCTTTTGATCATAATGCTTAATAATTGACAAATTTAAATTGTTTATTGATTTGAAATTTTAAGAAGACCGATTCACCCCTAATGTAGAGGCATCTTCAAGAGACATGAAAAATTCAATCTTTGTGGTGATGAGGTAAACTTGAGTATATTAAGTCACGAGAGAGATAGAGGGTCTTAGGTGTTTAAGAATTTGAAAATTCAAATTTATGTTTTCCCTCCATTTTGGAAATTCAAATTATAAAGCATGTAAAGAGCCAAAAATGGCTTGTGAAAGAGTAAAAGGGGATGTTTGATGGTTTTCAAGTATATGCAAAAATTTAAATATATTATAGTGAGTCCTAGGGTAAGGTGAGTCCATAGAATGCTTAAAATTATGTAAAATTAGCTCATTATGTTGAAGGAATATGAAGAGTCATTAAGGGGTAGTTAGGGTTCAAGAAGAAGTTATATGAAAGGATGAAAATTCTAATAAAAGAGGGAGCGAGTGAGTGGTAAAGACATTCTTCAAGGTTGAGGATGAGGGGAAAGGCAAGTAAAGGATGCAACCTCTAATTTTTATGAAAATTATATGTATTTCTATGAGGAAGCTGTGTTTTGCATGATATAAATGTGTGTGTATATTTCTCATTTCTTAAGTTTATGCATTTAGGATGGAATATTTATTGATTGTGGGAGAGAACCCTTCTAAATGGATTGGGAGTGTAGACACCAAATTTGGGTCACACTCCCCTTGGTCCCCTTCAATCAATTAACGTAATATATTTAACACATCATGACCCCTTCATCCCATATTAATATTCATCCTCACATTATTAATTAATTTAATTATTTTAATTAAGTTAATTTAATCCTCACACCTCCACCTCATCATTACACCTCACCCTAGACCCATTCCAGGGGACATTTAACTCACAATGACCAAGTCATCACTCTCAACACTGAGTCATCACTCCCAGTGCTAAGTCACCACTTGACCTAACTAACTAAGACTTCTTCCTAAACCTAATTGGACCTTTTCTAAGTTCTCCCTACCTTTTCTCATGTGAAATCCACTTTCCTAAGTAGACTCAATGAGAAAGCATGCCAAATTTGGGAAGATCTACCTATTTTTGGTAAACCTAGACTTTCTGTTATAACCAGCGTCGGTTATCCCTCGAGCGATGTCGGTCACCTAACTACCATCGGTTACCTTATATATACTTTAACAAATCTTTACACGGGTTGGTAATTCAATCATTGGAGCCTTATTGCATTCAATCACGAATCTTCAAGCCCTCCTACATCTAGAGGATGAACACACACAATTATATTGAAACAAAAGCATCCGGTTCTCCTTTAAGAGCGTTGGAATACTCACGAAAGCACATAGGACGTACTACCATGGAATTGGACTCAAGCACTTCTTCTCCAATCAACCCTAAACCATCTCAACTCCCAAAATCTATAAGACATCAAGTATTGTGATTTTAATCATTTTTGCTTATTCCTTTTGTATATCTCTTGCTTCTTTCAATATTTTATTTCCTCTATTGCTGTACATCACCTTCTTCCCACCAACCCACTATTCAACCATCCTAAGCCTTTTCACCATTCTAAACCTCCTTCTTAGTATCCCTAAGTCTTCTCAGCCATATTATGACCCAAACCACACTACCCTCACTCTTTGTGCAATCACAAAGAGCCTAAAAACCCCTTTTTAATAATTTACTATCTATTGCCCCTACCGACATCGGTTCCTTAACCGACATTGGTTTAGTCCCCTACTAGCATCGGTCACCTGATCGATATTAGTCTCGGTGTCATTTCATAGTCTCATACTAGCAAACTTCCCACCGACCGAGAAATCAACCCCGGACTTCAACCAATCAAACCGGACCCTTACTGGACCTTTGTGACTCTGCTCGACCTAAACAAACCCCTGGTTCTAATTAGATTTAGTGTTGTTTTAATATCAAACCTAACATCTATTGTATTATGTGTATGAGAAACCTAAATCATTACATTACAATAGGACCTAGTTATTTGATTGCTTATTCATATTGAATTGTATTAAACAGAGGATTGTGCAACCATTCGAGGAAACATCACGCTTTCAGATCTAGCCTTGTTAGGCATTCCTCTAGCTCTTGCTATTTAATACTCTTTTGGTGGTCTTGCTTTGTATCTATAGGTAGTCCTTCCTAGACAAAAAGGAGTTCTCTACGATCAGCTTGGATAAAGTCAGTAATGCGCACATTCAACCTTCGACCTACATATCACAGTATTCCTCCTTGACCATTACCTTATCTATTTTATCACACAACTTATTTGGTGAAACATTTTGGTATGGCAGGTGGGACCCATTTGGGTTCTTTTGCATTGTTCATTCCTTGGTGAATAATTTTGGGTCTATTTCCTTTTGAAATAGTTCACATTATATTTTCTCCCTTGGAACATTATTTTTCTTCTACTGGTCTCAATGACACTCGTATTTTGGACTAAAAACAACGCTTCTTTCTATTTTGTATTGCATTAGTGAAAGACATAATATTTCTTAGTCATTGTTTCTCTCATAGAATTTTAGCGTGGATTTGGGTCTAAAATCTTTGCATATCATTTCTATGTGTTGCATCTGTAGCTCATTTAAAATTGTGGGAAACCTATATGCTAGAAGTCATGCCCAGCTGATGGTTGAAAAATTGAACCGTAGTGCACACTTTTTCTCTACACCAAACCACTTAAAATAAATTACTCATTTTCTTAAACAACATCCTACCGGAAGAAGTTTTCAACGATCACACGATCAAAGGATTGACAGTGGGCTCCAAACTAGTTTCTCTGTCTAGTTATTATCTCAGAGAAAGGATCTCCCTCGCCAAAACTTACCTAAAACTATCCTTAGTTGTTGGATTTTTGTAGGAACCTTTATCAAACCAAAAATCTACTCTATTCACAAGTCAGTCCTAAATGGCATAAGCCAGGAACATAAAATCCACCACATAGGATTTCGTGTTTGCTAGTTTTTGCTTGATCTGTGTTTTGAGGTGTGAGTTTGTTTTCTTCATTCTTCTCTCCCTTCACACTCCATAATCATAGTTGGTGTATTCCAAATCTTTCTGAGTGTGTTAGGGTCAATCATTGCCATACTCAGTTTTCTGGGTTGGTCTTTTACTTGATCTAAATCACTGAAATCATTCTTTTCCACCTTTTCACTAATTTCACAATAATCGGCATTGGTCCAAGGAATGCCATCGGTTCCCTAATCTGACCGTTATCGGTTTATTGACCGTTGTTGGTTTCCTACTTTTTGGTCATTTTTAACCAAAGTAGCATTCACCACATTGTTGTTCTTTATGTTATTTTCCTCAATTAAATTACTATATCTTTGTGT
The DNA here is from genome assembly GCA_018340775.1 of Taxus wallichiana var. yunnanensis. Classification (NCBI taxonomy): domain Eukaryota; kingdom Viridiplantae; phylum Streptophyta; class Pinopsida; order Cupressales; family Taxaceae; genus Taxus; species Taxus wallichiana. The sequence continues at coordinate 615,213,666 of CM031243.1, forward strand.
CTCTAAAATCACTATCAAGATCCAGATTTTCTCCATTTTCATCATTTGTTGCCAAATTTGCAAGTCCTTTTATTTTCCATAGTGATCGGTATCGGTCCTTTGACCAACATCGGTTACCCTCTGCTACTGACACCAGTTACACAACCATCATTGGTCTCTATGTTTTATTTTTTCAATTAAAACAGGATCAATTGTCACCTTTTAGAACCATTTTCTCCATTTATTTTGTACTCCTGTGTCATTTATGGAGCTCAAATTACCAAGCCTACTATTAGTCACATGGTTTTGACTTTTAGCTAAGCCAATGCCTTCATATTTCATACTAGCCTTCAACCACTCCCGCCTAGCCCATCGCCACCTTCCATTCTATCACATATGGATCCCAGTTAGCCTATTACCATCAAGGTGATGAGGAGTTCACAAGACTCCTTGATCAAAACCCCACTACTTTATAGTATTATTTATCCCATTCATCCACTCGAGATTCATCAGGCAACTTGTATATGGCATGCATGTGTCCATTCCTCCTACCCTCACACCCACTTCTGCATCAACTACTACTAGCTCAGCCTTACCCTCTTCCACCTTACCACCTATGGTGTCCCAAATTGACCCTACATCATCGATATCTACTACACCTATGGCATTTATCACACCTTTGATGTCAGTTGATCTTGTGATTTCAACCATGCATTTATCAACTGCCTTGAGTGTAGGTCTATCTACACCCGCCACCTCTCATATACCTATTGCATCTTAGCCACCCATGGTGTTGGAAGCCCATACTACCTTCCAAAACATTACCTTCTCCATCCCGCAGTCTCTTCATCCAATTTATATGAGAGTTGTTACATCCACTCCACCTACCTACACTTATCACCAACAACCCCTATTTCATCTATCGCTTATTCAGGATACTTTCCACCTGCATCTATTCCTCCCTCACAATTTTCATACTCAACACCACCACATATTGGGATTCCACCCATGTCATACCTTCATCATCTACCCCCTTATACTATAGGGGTGCCCAGTCATCACAACCTACTAATGATCTTATCAAAATGATGATGGAAAACATGTAGACATTGGAAGCTTTTGTCTATGTCTCATGTAACTCTCTGAAATATGAAGACATTTGAAATGAGCCCATTAACCCATCCATTTTGATTTGTCCATACCCTACACATTGGGAAATGCCTAAATTTAACTAATTTAATAGTAAAGAAGACCCACAACAACACTTGTGGTCTTTTAAACATGGGTGTTATCTAATCGCTCATGATGACACTTTTCTCTTGTGAACATTCCCAATGTCCTTGACAGGACCTACTTTGGATTGGTATAGTGCTCTACCTAGGCACTCCATTTTATCATTCAACCAAGTAGCTCAAGCTTTCCTAGACAACTTTTCTATCAATATTATCAATAAAGTCACCATGACCGACTTGTACTTGACACACCAATACGAAGATGAATCTATCGTAGATTTTGTTGCTCGTTGGCGGAGCCTAATCAACCAGCTCACATTCCAACTACCTCAAACCGAGTTAATAGATTTGTTTATCAGGGCTTGTGCTAGGCACATCTCACCAACTCTCCAAGTTCAAACCTTCTACATGTTTGACGAGGCATTCACCATGGCTCGAAAACTTGAAATTTGTGCCATTGAAGAGAAGAAGATACAATTATGTAACAAGAACACTGCGTTTAAATAAAATGATACCTCTTCTTCTTCCAAACCAAAAATAATTACTCTAAAGAAAAAGGATTTTCCCACGCGGTAGTTTTGAAAGCCGGACCATCTCATCCAACCAATCAAAGCCTTCTTCCAATATTTTTCTTGTTCATGCTTTTTGGTTCAAGCGGGAGTAAAAAAATACACTCCCATAGGAGAACCCTACTCTTCGGTTTTAGAAAAACTTCTAAAAGCTAGAGAAATCACTCTTCCACCCATCAAACCACATATTGGTTTTGACCCCTCTCGTCCTATGCTTGCATGGTACAAAGAAAATGATTACTGCAACTATCATCGTGTTAAAGGTCATAACGACAATAATTGTATAACTTTCAAAAATATCATCCAAGAAATGTTAGATAGTGGAGATCTCATCTTGGATAACCCTAACACACCGGCTAATTAGAACCTTCACATCTTCAAGAAGTTGTTCCCAAATCACACCCCATCGTCTAACCAAACCAATGAAACCTCGACCAATAATACTAATGTTCGTGAGGTTCATGCTATTTTTGACATCATACCAACTCTTCCTCAGTTTCCTCCTACTCCTTCTATCAAGGAGATTCTTGCACAATCTCCTTCATCTATGGAGGGATTTTTTTCATACGCTCCTTTACCCACAAAGGAGTCTCCCTTATCTCCTCCTTCACCCACAGAGGAGTCCACCATATCCACCGATGCAGTTTTACCACTCACCTCTCAACCTGACGAACAACCTGCAATATTTACTCTCTTACCCACGGGAGAGTCATGCTTACCTTCCTCTTCACCAAAAGATGAACCTACCTCATCCTACTTGTCATCTCCCCTACCCATAGGGGATCCATTAGCAACGCCCTTCCTATTGGTGACAATTCTCCATTGGCTTTCAAGGATCCTATTGATTTTCTCTCGACTCTTTTACCCAGATTTTGAAGCCAACCATTTCCTGTCTCATAGACATTCTTTACAGGGATTACTACTAAATCAACATCATCCCCCACATCAACGAAATTGTTTTCACATGTAGCTAACCACTTGGATTATGTCAAAAATTCCATGATTTTGGGACGCCTTGGCTACCTTTCTTAGCTTAGATGCAAATGTTGTGGTGACACTTCCACGATCTATTCAAAGGTGTTTCAAACAACCAAACCAACCTTTCCCATGCTAGTTGTAGCGACCTCTTCTTCATCACCCTCACCCACACTTAAACCCTGAACATCAAATGAAATTTTTCCAATGCCTAAAGCCTTACCTACATCTATATCTTCCCCTGCGTCAAAACCCATTACCACATTGAGAGTCATGCCGACATCAAGCCTAGTCCATCCTCCCGTAAAACTAGATTTAACAACGTCCTCACAAGCAAGTGCAAAGACTATTCCCCACTATAGAGGAATACCTAACCTGCGAGGCCGCATACACCGGTTTCGCCCACTACCCCTCTATCACCTTCACCACTTCCATCTATCCTAGGGCCCCACCCATCAAACTTGGCCAAACAACGTCCTACCCAAGTTAAACCAAAAGAACAACATCCCACGTCCTCGCCACGATCTCTGTTGTACACAAATTACCTACACAGTTACGCCTTCGCCGTCACCAAAGCATCCTTTCTACTACTTATACCTACACCACTTCCAGTATCCTCATCATTACCTATGTCATTCCCTTCTTTTCAACTAGTACCTTCAACATTTTCTCTTCCCACAACCTTCACTACACCTCCATTATCGCCTTGGCTAACCCAACCCCTTCCGCCATCTGTCTTCCCTTCTACATCACACACTTCTTCTTCACCTTTACCCAAGAAGGTGTAACCAAATCCCAAGAACCCACTACCCTCCAAAGAGGTAGTTAAACCTACACCACCTTCAACAACTAGTTCACCTACTACATATTTACCCAAGAAGGTGCAATCTAAACCTAAAACCATACTATCTACCAAACAAGTGGTCAAACTTACTCAACCTCCGATTCCACCTCTCGGTGGCACCTCTCCCACCAAATTCACCCACACTTCCATCTAGACCCACACTTACTTCACATTGTGATCCATTGGCAGGGTCTTACGCCAACATCTTAGCTAACCTTTTGGAAAACTTTTTCATCACATTGCCACCACTTAGACCTTACGACCCACTCAAACCTAAACCATAAGGTTTTGACGATACAAAATTTTTTTCTTACCATCATGTGCCAGGGCATGATGTGGAAAATTGTAAGGCTCTTAAAAATATTCTTCTTCTACTATGTCCTCCTGAAGAAAGCTTTGACGACGATGATCTTTTAGATGAGGACCCTATTCCACCTTCACCTATCACCACACATCCTTGTCCCTTATCTATTCAATGACCTTCATCTCCCCCTCCATAAACCTTTTATCCTCCTCCAACATTTGACATCAATATGGTCCGCATAAGAGATCTATCCAACCCTCTGCCAAAAGGCCAATGTGCTGCATTTTTCACAAAACCAGTATATGCCTTCACCATATTTTTTCCCGTCTTGTCACTACACCTATCATGACTCACTTTCTCCTTTACCACAGGTTAATATGGTTCATATTTCCAAAGGACAAAAGAAAGGAGAAAACAACCATCTCATTCACCACTCTTTTATCCAATATTCCATCTGCACATGCACCAAAAATCACCATCCGTGGACCCACATACCCTATTTCTAACAGGATTTCCCATCATACAATGATTAAAAAATTACACCAGTCTCCTCTCAAAAATTCTTTGTACAAACTTTTCCGGACCTTTGACTCTCATTGTGAGGCCCTCATCAAGGTTCGTAATCTATTGAGGTTTTACCTAATGACCCTACTTCTTTTGCATCCATTATCACTCCTCACCATGTGGCCTCTATCACCACTTCATCCCCTTCCTCTACACTTTCTACTACTCATCAAGTGGCCTCTCTCAGTTTCTCTGAAGATGAGATTATACCTCTCTAATAAGATGATCCTGATCCTACCCTATTTATTTATGTCTACATTGATAATATACATGTTTGACGTGTTATGGTCGATGGCAATGCCAATATCAACATCATTTCTTCCCATGCATACAACCAAATATGCATCCCTTCCAATGGCATGCATAATAAACCGGTTATGTTGCATTCATTTAACGATGTCATGACTTCCACCCTTGGTACCATCATTCTCCACATTCGTGTAGACCCCATACCATTTCTAAATTATTATATATTTTAGAGGGGGAATTCGAGTACAACATGCTACTTGGCCTACCTTGGATCTGCGCGCCATGGGTTGTGTTCCTTCAACCTTACACTACTATTTAAAACTCAAACATGGACACAACTATACCATTCCAGCCGACCCTTCACCATTTAAGACATGTAACATGTTGTATTGACCCAATGATGTCCTTATATCGGTTAAGGAATCTAGCACCGCTACCAATTCTTCTTCACCCACAACCTCATCCACTAATATTGCCGCTACATCTTCCACAACCAACTCCTCTATTCCCCTTCTTTGCCTGACCTGCGGTGACCCATCACCAACCCATCTACTTCTCAACTAACCAATGCTTCTTCTTCCCAACTGTCCAATAATTCATCCATTCATGTTACCCATATATCAATTAATGATCCCTTAGAAGGTGTTTTTCAACACCTCACTTTGGGGGAGTACCACCTTTATAACATTGACACATTCCTTACTCCTCAAGAGTATGGTAACCTTCACCAACATCCCCACTATGATTACCATATAGGAGATGTTTTCCCTTATGGTCTTCCCCACCTCCGCACCAACTTAACATGTGGGGACTTGATACTTCTACCTCGAGCCACCTTCCCAAACTTGACTATTTTCATCCGACCTTCAATATCTCACCAACCGTCACTTTGCCCACACCTTCCTCCACCATTGTGCTTAGAAGGGATTTGGATTTGGTTTCTATGAACAAGGACGTTATCTTGTCATGTGCATGATTAATCAATTTAATTAATCAATCATACGGGGATATGAACTAGGATGTGAACCGGAATAATACTACGAATAAGTGTGTGATTTTAGGGTGTCTACACTTCCCCTGGTGGAATCGATGTAGTTCACAAAAATTCTCCATTTGGTTGATCCAATTGAGTGGATCCTTTCCATCAAACTTATGCATCTCCACTTTTGGAAACATAGTACAGGCTTGCAGAGTGCTCATATTTGGATTGTGCACACTCGAAGATCCACTCTAGCTCATGTGTCTATTATGTTGACCTGAGGATCCACCTTGATTGACATAAGTATGATTACCCATCATATACGTACTGAATTTTTGCATGAAATCCTCCAATATTTTTCCAATCCTATCCACATCTTCTTTACTGGCCACCCGAGATTCGAGGTCTCTCAGGTTAAACTCAAGTTGGCTTACTTTGTGGTCTGTCGAAGTAAACCCTAACCCTGAGGAATCTATAGTTATATCTTTTGTCTCCTACTATCTCTTTCTTTTCTGGTGTTTTACCCAGAGTGATGGGATTCTTTTTTCCTCTTGTGGAAGGCCCCACCATGATGCCCCAAAATAGTAGGATGTAGGGATCACAGTCAAATTTTAGGGTTTCATATTTCAATACGAATTCGGCCAAATATAAAAAAACTTAAAGAACAAACCCCAAATAATTTTTTTGTGCTTTCCGAAAATGTAACGAATTTGAAAAATTCACAATTTGCACCCTAGGGAGCGATTTTATGAAAAACCCTAAATTTGTAATAACTTTTGCAAAATAAATTTAAAAAGTCTGAAATTTTCAAGGAACCTTACTTGAAATTTTTTTCAACTCTGGTAAAACTTTCTCCCACCAATTTGCTTTGGTTCGCAATATATGGTGGAAACAAAAATTGGTTTTGCCCTAATTTTGGCCCAAATCGCAGCTCTGATACCACTTATAATGAAATTACTTGTATAATTCAGATCATGAGCAGAAATATAACACTAAATAACACAATATTCCATAATAATGATCTCAATATGCAATTATAATAGCTTCACCACTTCGAGGGGGCAACCTCCAAACCATACAATAAGACTCAAATGCTCCAAATGATGATGAACTACTACCTAAAATCCCTTATATATACTATTCATATGTTATGGCCCACACCAAGGCCAACCTACTAAACATGAGAAAGTATAAATGATATAATAAAATGATATGGTAAGCCACAAGTCGGTTACTCATATCCTAATACAAGCAATAGGTTAAGGGCGTAGCAAACCATGGACCGGAAAACGGTAGATCTTTCTTTTCTTAAAGTTTTTGGTTCAGAAGCTTTTTTGCATGTTGATAGGGAAAATAGAAAAAAGTTGGATGCAAAATCCAAGAGGTGCACTTTCATTGGTTATGGATATGGTGATTTCGGTTTCGTTTTTGGGATTTAGAGAATTCTAAAATTATTAGGAGTTGTGATATTGAATGGAATGAAAAGAGAATGTACAGGGATCAAATTTTGGTACCCAAGGATGAGAAAATTGAGAATTTTATTAATGAAAATGAAATCTTAGGTTTTAAAGAAACACCTACGAAATACCACGATGAATCGTGGTCGGTTAGTCCACGACCAGTATCGGTCGGATGAACCGCTGATGGTTATAGAGGATCAAAACCAACATCGGTTAGTAGAACCGCATCGCTTAGCAAAACTGATGTCGGTTAGAGGTGACCGGCATCGGTCCTTTGTCGCCGAAGTTGATACTAATGTTCAGGAGGCCTAGATAGAGCTTCGGTACCCCAAACTCCTGTGAGAAGGTCACAAAGGGTAAGTAAACTTCCAGAAAGATTTACACCTTCTCTATTTTATTTATTGTTGATTGATAGTGGTGAACCAGAGAGCTTTGAAGAAGCAATGTAGGATAAGACTCACGTTCAGTGGGAGCATGGCATGGATGAGGAGATGGACTCCTTGGAACATAACCAAACTTGGGATTTGGTTAAGTTGTCAATAGGTAAGAGGAAATTGCAGAACAAGTGGGTTTACAGGATTAAGGAAGAAGAGGGTGGATAGAAAAGGTACAAGGCAAGGCTTGTAGTAAAGGGATTTACATAGAAAGCAGGTATTGACTTTGGTAAAATTATTTTCTCTTGTTGTGAAGATGACTTCTATTCATAGTATATTGAGTTTAGTTGCAAAGAGAAGATTTGAATTTAGAGAAACTACATGTGAAGACGACTTTCCTTCATGGTGATTTGGATGAAGAAATTTATATGCAGAAAATGCTTGGGTATGAAGTCAAGGGTAAGGAGAAACTATTGTGCAAGTTGAAAAAGAGCCTATATGGGCTCAAGAAAGCTCCAAGGCAATGGCACATGAGGTTTGATAGTTTTATGCATGAGCATGGTTACTTAAGATGTGAATTTGACCATTGTGTTTATTTCAAGAAGCTTGAAAATGGGAGTTATATTATTTTGTTACTGTATGTGGATGATATGATTATTACAGGATGTAGTATGTAGGACATTGGTGAGCTTAAGAGAAAGCTAGCTCACACATTTGCTATGAAGGATTTAGAAGCTGTAAAAAGAATCTTTGGCATGAAAATGCATAGAGACAGGAAAAACAAGAAATTTTATTTGTCTCAGGAGGATTATATCTACAGGGTGTTAGAAAGGTTCAAAATATAGAATGCAAAACCTGTTAGTACACCTATGGTTGGACACTTCAAATTGAGCAAAGATCAGTGTCCTTTATCACATGAGGAGGTCAAATACATGACATGAGTGTCATATGCTTCAGCAGTTGGAAGTCTCATGTACGTTATGGTTTGTACCAGACCAAACATTACACAGGCAGTGGGAGTTGTGAGTAGATATATGGCTAATCCAAGTAAAGAGCATTAGAAAGCAGTCCAATGGATACTCAATTATTTGAAAGGGACATCTAGCATGCAGTTATGCTATGGAGGTTTAGATATTTCATTACGTGGCTATGTTGATTTAGATATGGTGGAGATCTAGATGGTAGGAGGAGCACTACTTGGATATATTTTCATAGTAGGTGGAACGATAGTTAGCTGGATTTCAATATTGCAGGAGGTTTTCACTTTGTCTACTACGAGGTAGTAGATGTATGTTGCCTACGAGAGGCTAGCAAGGAGATGATATGGATGAGTAGGTTCACGGAAGATTTGGGAAAGGAGCAAAGTGATTGTAAACTGTTTAGTGACAATGAGTGTAATTCATTTAGAAAAGAACTCAGCGTTTCATTTAAGAATGAAACACATTTAGTTGAGGTATCACTTCATACGACAGGTATTGGAGGATGGACAGTTGAATCTGGAAAAGATTCATACAAGCAAGAACCCTGCGGATATGCTAACGAAGCCATTAGAAAAGGAGAAGTTGGAGCTACACTCCACTTCTGTTGGTCTTCGAGTTTGAGACTTGAAGAGGAAGAAACAAAGCCAAGGAAGGATCCAAGAATGATGTTGTATAAGTATGGTGCAATAATTAAACTCCAAGTGGGAGATTGTTGAGTTGTGGAGCTCAATTACTTCATTTTAGCATGTAATTGGAACTTGCTGGAAAACACAGTAACTGACATCGGTTAAGGGCATACCGACATCGGTCAAGGGCAAGTAGGAACCGGTGACGGTTAGGCAAAACCGACGTCGGTTACCTGTGCGACGAAGTTTTAATTAACTCTCAGGAATTATATCTATTTTTAGCATTAAAATAGATTTATTGATTGTAATTGCATGGCTAAGTTCCCTAAGTCTATAAACGACTATATAAGCACAAAATCTAGGGTTTAGAAAGGATGATCAATAAGAAGTAGAAAGAACTTGAAAAAGGTTGGTGACAAAGAATTCTTAGTGGTAGAGAAAATCTTAAAGGAAGAAAGTACTAAACATATGAGAGGTGTGGAAGATTGTAAATCTTCACTGTATATCTTGTCAAAGCTTTGGATAATAGATTGGTTTATTTCTTGGTGGACGTAGCCCACACTGGGTGAACCATGTTAAATCTAGTGTTGATTTATGTCTCTTGTTTGGTATATTTCTTCTAGTAGAATATCCGCTTTGATTTGCATGTATGCTTAGATCTAATATATTTTCTGTACAACCGGTGTGCTAACCCCAATAGTCCATGTATGAGGGATAGCAAACATATGGCCTCCAAACAATATCAACACCCTGCATAATCCCTCCAAAACTACCACGTAATATGAAACATCATGCATGGCCCTAGCAACCCTGTGCTACCCACCATCTATATCCAACTTTGACCAAGCCACCCTCGAACCAATCAAGTCAAGGAAAACCAACTAGACGTACACATATGATGTGCTCATATGCCCAAAAATGCAGAAGAAAAGTGCAACAAAAACTAAACCGCCGTAATCTCCCATAGGCCCACAACTCCCTATATAGCTACACCAGGAATGTCGATGCCCATGCAAAATAGATCTGCTCCTCCACCATATCCTGGAGCACTCCCATCAATGCTCGCGGGAATCTACCACCCTCGGCATCTAGTAAGGTGAAACAACATACCGCCTCCATCATCAAAACAACCAACCTCATCTCCTGAGGATGGGTTGCATACATCTCTCCATAGCTAAGGCTCGCACTATGGTACCTCATCTCACCCATTGCCTCCCCAAACACAACCACTATAGGCTCCACAGAGGCCTATGAAGAAATAGAATACACTCACTCACCCACAATTGATAGTTGTAGGATCTTGTATACATCCTCCAGGGTGACAATAATCTCACCCGTCGGTAAATGAAAAGTTTTGGTTGTTGAATCCCATCTATCGATGAGTGTGACCATCAAACTAGGATCTCGAGATACATGCCTATAACATCGGATCCCAATCAATCTAACATCAGTCATATGCTCCCACTCCTCCACAGTCACACTCAACCACATCTCTACCAACAGAGGTGGTACTTTGTCTCACATATGTAGCTGGTCCCTAGCCTGCATCCAACAAAACACAACATTGTTAAGACCTCACTACCTCCAATTACATCTTAACCCCAACACCATACCCAATCACACCAATCCTGCTTACCCCATTTACCTAATTCACATACCAACCTCCTACCCTTTACACTCATGACTCATTACCTTCACATTATTTCACCTACTCACCTATCCCATCTAGCCAACGACCATATTTTACCCTTACCCCTCTACAACCAGTCATTACTTGCCCCTTCTTGACCTCTTTTCCTTTGATACATAACCCTTCTTACCTATGTCCCTCTTTCACCCTATCCGGTGTTGGTCTCCTGGATTGTCACGGTTCTCCTTGACCGACATTGGTTCCAATTAACCAGTGTCGGTCACCTTAGTCTTGATTGATGTCGGCCACTGGTGATCAACATCACCAAACCTTGACCAACGTTGGTCTCTATCCCGACCCCAAAATCAAAACCCCTCCTTTATTTCTTAAAAATTGACAAAAACAACCTACAACCCTACTTAATCCCAACCACTTACACCCCACATTTATTACTCACCCTACTTATCCTATATTTTGACCTCATCCCCTAAATTTTATCTATTTTTTACCCACATTTCAAAATTAGCATGCCCACCCAAAATTTCTTCATTCAGACAACACAATTGGAGCAAATCAACAAGTTAAGAAACACCCCCTACCTCATCACGGTGTCGCCTACGTGGTGGCACGTCAACGCCTCTCGCGCGAGTGGTCCATCTCGACCCCTCTCCCACCTCTGCCATACCGAAATCTACCTCGAACCTCTCCACCAATCACACGTCTCCAACTACTCTAGTGGACCCATCTACCTGGCTCCTCTCACCACTTAGTCACCTCCACCTCATCTTGGTACAATACCTTGTCTTTTTCCTCCCAAAAAATGCACAAGTCACTCAGCTCTGTCATTTTCTCAAAGTCAACAACAACAATGATTTCATAAAATACGGTATTTCAACCTTATAACCCTAACCCGACATGAAGCTGCATTTCGGTCACCCAAAACCAACATCGGTTTCCTTATAACCGCATCGGTCATCTTCCAAGTACCATTTCCTCCACATTTTTCCTATTTTGACCTAACCTCATTATTGTCCCATAACTTTTGGCCTTACCAACACTTCATAGACCCTACCCACAAGCCTCAACTACCCATACAATTCCTTAATTGTGTTTAGGGATTTGTTATTTTACCTATACCTTGGCCTTACCCGTGCCACGACCTATTTACTGGACTTGACTTGCTTTTTGTGACAATTGAACTTGTGTACTTGTTATACCTTGCGATGTTGTTACCTATGTTGTTTTAGCCTAACAACCATACCTTTCCTATTTCCGTGTCATTTATCCTGACCAAACCCGTGGTGTACTCGGATCATACCTAAACGTTCCTGCACCTAACCTACATTGTGTTTCCAGACCATATCCTATACCCTAGATACCTAAATCACTTCAACCTTGTTTGGATAAACCTATCGACCTTGGACAATGTAGAGTTTGCAAGCTCTTCAACCTAGTATCGTGTTATAGTCTATACATGTGTGTGTGTTTGATTTCCATTACCCATTACCCAATTTGACCCTGGCCCATTACTTATTACCCAATTTGACCATTACCCTTTACCCAAAGTACCCATACCCTTCCCCACCTACCTTAACTTACACCAACTACACATTTATCAAACCACTCACCGAATTCGTATAACACCTCATCATTTCTGGTTTGAGGGGATCACCTTCACCCACACTTGGGGAAACCCCACTCTCACCCATACATGGGGCAATCACTTCCTATTTTTGTCAGTGTCACTTATCAATACAAGCTATGCGACAAAAAGGGGCAAAATGTAGACACCAAAATTAGGTCATACTACCCTTATAACCCCGTTAATTAAATTAACCATACCTTACCTATTCATATCCCATAGTGCACATGATTAATTGAATTAATTACCTTAATTAATTTAATTAACATCCTCACTTGACCACCTCACCCAACCAACTCACCTAGCCACCTCACTCCATGACCCACTCAAACCCCATTAATGACCTAAGACCAAGTCTAAGCCTATCCTAACCAACTAGGACTTAGTCTAAACCTAGACTTAACTCTTATTAACAAACCTAAGAGGACTCTTACTCATCCTTCCGTGATCTATCACTCGAGACTCGAGACAAATATTGAAGACCACGCTAAAAATAACAACAATCAGGCTATTTTTGGCCAACCTAGATATTCCCGCCTTAACCGACGTCGGTTATACCTCAACCGACGTCGGTCCCCTAACCGTCACCAGTTAGGTTAAATACATTTCCAAAATCCTTTGTTGAGGTTGGTCATTCGATTCAATATCTCACACGAACATAGACTTGGAGCACTTGAATTTTGAAGCACTCATGTAAAATAAAGCACCCAAGAGCACTACCAACAACCATTGGCATCCATCACCTTCTTCATGATCATAGATTCACATAGAGAAGCATGGAGGCTCGAACTACCACGACACGTACATGACATCCCTTCTCTCCGAATCTCTGCCATCATTGTTTTCATCACATGTACTCTCCATATTCATTCTTCGATTATACCTAACATCTCTTCATTATCTCTATTTTCTTTCAGTAAGATCATCATTCCTCACGTAATTTATTTCTCTATACATCCATACACCTCCTTCCTCCCACCAACCTATCACCTTACCATATCTATCCCTTTCACCTATCTTCACCCTCTCCTAGTCATCCCGAGTCACTAAGGCCATTTTACAACCTCACCTTCACCATTTCTAGCCTATGAGAAATCACAAAGAGCTTGGAAACCAGTTTCTAAGAGCCTTTTACTAACTTCCCTACCAATGCCGGTTAGCTTAACCAACATCGATCATCCGCCAAACCGGCATCGGTCACACACATCGATGCGATGGGCTTATATGCGGCAACATACCTCAGACCAACAAGCTCATACCCATTCCCTCATAGCCCAAGAGATCACTCCTAATCTTTACTCAGATCTTACCCAAATCCTGTACCAGACCTGTAACCCAATACTAGCCCATCACCTGACCTGTTTTGACCTCAATCACCTTTTATCTAACCTTTCTTATTTGTTTTGCATGAGATACCTAAATCGTTTCAATTCCAATAAGATTGTTATTTCATGTTTATTTTGGATAACATTAATATTTAACTCTATCGGTGGTATTGGTTTTCATTTTTAGGTAGTTCCTCCTAGCCAAAGGGGATCTCTCGTAATCAACATTGGATCGGGAAATAAGAACACGCACACAACCTTTAACCGACACCACAAACATGCATTCCTCCTTATATCACTCTCTACTTGTTTCATTAATTTGTTAAGAATCTGGTGAAACAATATTTTCTAAGTTGCATGTTTGTTTGGATTAACAATTTATCTCAATTGCAACAAGGGAGGTTCACATGAAATAAAGGAAGTTTATTAGTTCAAGAGTAAATAGATTACGCATTCTTTTCATATTAGCATTTAATTACTAAGGTTACTCTATTTTGTTTTAAGTTATTACAACTAACCAGTATATTCTAAATACTTCACTTAAATGCTTAGTCATCAAGATCCTAAGGAGTATGATTTCACACTCAACCAAGTTTAGATTCCTGGGCAATTAAGTATTAGATGTGTGTTACAAGGAGACATTCAATTATAATTTTACACACCCTACTAAGGTCACAACTCGAGTAATTGAACACCCTTATCTCCAACAATCATTGTGCAACTCAAGGTGAATTCAATACTTCTTGCCAAGATGAAACTCTTGTTTGAGAGGGGTTAAAGGGGTTCACACTCAATATTCTCATGTGTAGGTAACTAAAACATAAGATCCACTCAAATCATTTCCATTCATCTTAAAATGGTTTCACTTAATTTTATTTAAATTCCTTAATGAAATTAGTTGTGTAACCCAATTGTTAATAAGGACATTTGATTGCTCATGAGACTATCCACCTCTATGCCCGATCTACTAGAAATCCTCGCAACCGCACTATCACAATGTGCTCATATGCCCAACAATGCAACATGAAGGTACAACATAGGCAGTAGCAACGCATCCTCTGATAACCCCAAAGCTCTCTGTACAATTGCACCAAATAGGCATGTGCCCAAGCAAAGCAGACCGATCCTCCACCATCTCTCGCAAAATCCCCATCAAACCTTGGGGAAACCGGCCACCCTCTAAATCAGGTAGAGCATAGCACCCCACTGCAACCATCATCAGTACCGCCAATCATGTCTCATCTGGGTGTGCACCCACATCGCCTCGTATACAAGGCTAGTGTTGTGCTTAGTCAACTTAGTTGCCATCTCCCCAAACACTATAATCATCTCCTCGAAGGCCACATCTGTCGACATTGTATACACCAACTCACTAATAATTGACAATCGCAATATCTGGTAGACATCCTCCAGTGTGATCGTCATCTTGCCGGTGGGTAAGTGGAAAGTGTTGGTCGCGGCGTCCCATCTATTGATGAGCGCGACCATGAGGCTATGATCCCATCGGATCCGCCTATATCGCTTGATGCCAACTAGGCCAGCATCTCGAATGTGCCCCACTCCTCTGTGGTGAGAAAAGGTCGTATCTCCCCCAACAAAGTGGTGGGAATCTATCCCGCATCGTCAGTTGATGTCGTGCCTACACCCATACAACTCAACCATGTCAAAAATGACACACACCTATCTATTCCATACCTACTTCCCTAACCTATCATCTACCCCTGTGCTCGTTACCCCAACCCCATATTACCTTACCTAGAACATCACTTACCTAACCCCCTTCCTCCTACCTCACTTCCCGTCCATCTTCTACCCAATTTCTACCCATCTCTATTTCCACCCAATCTTTGCTCTCCCAATCTAGCCTCACCCCATTTATTTTGACTGATATCGGTCAAACATGACCGACATCGGTCACCTAACCGTGACCAATGCTAACTTAATCCAACTAACGTCGGTCACCCTTGGTGAAGTCGGTCTGTTTGCTTCGCCCACATCCAAAACCCACTCCCCAATTTTTCCAAAATTCAAAAATATGACCTAAAACCTACCCAAACACCCACCCAACCCAACCAAAATTAGTTTTATTACCTAAATCACCTCTATGGCCTCTCCCCATACCCAAATCCATTCATTTTACTCACATTTTCAAAATTTTGAAACCCCCATTCTTTTCATTTTTCCCTAAAAATTTAATCCAAAACTACAAATGGATCGAATCCTACCTCTACACGCAGGCGCCTCCTCGTTGGGATGTTTGGTCTCCCCGCTGCTAGATCTCCCACACCTCCACCCACTGCTGCCATGCCTCTAATCACACTCTCGGTCCTCCAACCAATCCAATCTCTCTGAATGATCTCGTGGCCCCATCCACCTACCTCCTCCAACCACTCAGATACCTCCAACTTAGCATTGTACAACACCTCATCCTTTTCTTCATAGAAAATGCTAAAAACAATTCTATGTTGTTTTCTATAAAGTGGACAGGTTGAAATGAATCTGTAACATACGGATTTTTACTTTTTTACCCTACCCCAACCTGACCGACATCGGTTTAACTTGACTGACATCAGTCATGTGCCCTAATCTACCGCAGTCGGTTTCTCTAGACCGGCATCAGTTTGCCATAACCGGTGTCGGTTATCCTTTTTTGACCCCCTTGCTCCACATTACACCACATCTACTTTCCTGAAACCTTTTCCCACCAGGTGTTGGTGTGTGTTATTTTCCACATCATTAGGTGAGTAATCTCACTTAGGTGAGATCGTAGTTCCATGTGTCATTTAGGGGTCATTATGAGATTCTCTTACACGTTAATGCGTCGATCAGTCATATGTGTCATTGGGAGTTACACTTCTATTATGGAAATGTAACTCCCCTCTCTACTCGAGTTGTCATGATTGCAACACTGGGGGTTACTCAACACCTCCTATATGTACACCCCATTTGACCTATGAGATAGAGGAGATTTTTGTGGCTTATCGAGGTTCTGCCCGTTTGTCGAATCTTAGCATGCACATTCGGTTGATGCTTGCTCCTCCCACGATATCTTCACACTATCATTCACACATCTATTGATGTGCACATCGTCTCTCGTCATCCTCACTTGTGGGTTTCAAACCCTCTTACATGGTATCAGAGCGGATCTTGTGGATCCGTACACTCTTCGGCATTGCTCGTGCATTTTCCGGCTTCCGGTGTGATATTCAGATTCTTGTGTGTGTGTCGTAATGGAAATTCTGACTGTGCTCTTCTTGCATTGATTCGCTTCATACCTGCATTGTTCATGATTCAGCCTTCTTAGTGCCTTAGGTTGCTTTCGGCCGCTTCATCACTCGCCGCATTGGTGACTAATACCTTTGCATTGTCCACGGTTGTGCATTCAACTTGGGCTCGACTCGCACTACCTCTTTGCTCAGGATGATTCGTGGTTCATGTTTGTGGCTCATTTTTGGGTGTTCTGGCTTTGCATGAGTGTTTTTTGGGGTATATTATAGTTTGAGGTTGCATTTTAGAGGTTGCAGATCCATCTTTAGCTCATTCATCCAACATCGAGTTTAGTCTTGTGGTCTTCGACCACTCGTGCCTCCTTTTAACTCGTCTCACCTCAACTCTGTGTGCCCCCTCGACCTCTACGTTACTCATGTTGCATGTGATTGATTTGGCGTTGGCTTCTTATCTGGGCTTGCTCTTTATCTATTGGCTCGTTTGGGTTTCGAACCTGGTTCCGACTCTTGTGGGTTTCTCTTGCTCACCATGCCAGGACCTCTTGGCTTATCTCGTGCCTTCAAGTTCACCCCGCCGAAGTCTATATCGCCCCATACTTTGCTTCGTGGATTTCCCTGGTGTGTCAGCCGCTCGATTCTTTACCCATTTTGGTTGTAGCTCTAGCTCTGCATTCATCTGCCATTACCAGTCAACTACTCGGTCACTTCTGTGTCGGGCATGTCACTGGCCTCTCCAGACAACTCACCAACACTCCACCGCCTGGCCTTATGACTCAGGTTTTCCTTTGGAGATCATTCTTGTTGTGTGAACTGGACTGTGCATCTTCAGTGACCAGCTCGGGTTGTTTGTTGGTTGTATCTTGTATTGAACGACCCCTTTTTGATAGTTCGGCGTGTGAGTTTGTTGTTACGTGGATCGCTAGCTTGCTTGCATTCATTGCCTGCTCGAAGTTATCCTTCCTTCACTCCCCTGCTGCACTCCTCTCTTGAGCTCCCGGTCATTATCCCGCACTGCCTGTAGTTTCATCTCGGCTCCCCGACGTAATAACCCGGCACTACAAAGTGTATCCATTTCACGGTTACAAACTTGCACACCAGCTCCACATGGCTCCAAACCTCACATGTTTGGTACATTCACTATTTGATTCCCATTTCCATCAAAACGTGGACGTATTTGGGTCTGTAGCATTGTCGAGGGACATGTGCCTTCAACCGTTTTCTATTGTCTTTTCAACACAAAGAGCTCGGTGCATTTGCATGATAAGAAGACTCTGGGTCAATGACCATATGACTTAACAACGTGGGCCCCCCATCTCTCCCTTTTAGAATTGTTTGCGAGGTTAAAACAATCCCCCTTTTTAATGTTTTGAGGAAAAATATTCCTTTCATGGCATTGTAATATTTTTTGGGTTCTAATTTTGCTTGTATCATTCCCTTCCTACGCATGTCGAAGATGGAGGGCGAGGTCCGGGGTTGGCAGGAGGCTAATCCCCCCTCGCAAGCAAAACAAACCCTTCTTGAAATTTGATGTCATTTCCAACGAGTACCCACACGACACCCTTTGCACCCATTTTAGGCATTTTTAAATGCGTTTGCAACATTTATTGGCATTTTCCATCGATCATGGGAATCGTATTTATGCTTTAACTTTTGAGTCACTGCTCGTTTTTGAGTGCTTCTTTAGTCAAAGTTGCATGATTTCTTGCACTTTACATGATGGCATTTTCATTTTTATAAACACACTACTTTATAAAGTGCCACATTTTGGGGGTTGACTAGTACTCTTGGGTTTTCACATGCAGATGCATTATCGGCCGAGTCCGACGTCTTGCTTTTGTGCACCTTGCACTTTTGATTCCACATCATGGAGAGTGCTCTTTCCAGACTTGAGTGTCGTAGGATCGCCTTACAGCCTCTGCCACTTCTTACTAGGAGAGGGAACTATTTAGCTTGGCGTGCTTCCATGGAACGTTACTTCGCCCACAAGGGTCTTTTACCCTTCTTTCTTGGGCCAGTTCCTGCACCCGCTAATCATCATCATCTAGAGGACTTTCTTGACACTTGCGACCATGTCTTTGGTCACTTGATGATGCATGTCTCCAAATCTCTCTGGTTTCATGTGGCAGACTCAGATCCACCCCATCGTGTCTGGAGCATTCTTCAGTCCCTCTATGGAGACCCTTCACATACTGCCACCGTTGTTGCTGTTGTTGATCCGATTGTCTCTCTATTTATTTGTGTGATGATAGTTCCACTGACATAGACTCACTTGGTTCTACTTCTGATGATGAGGATTGTGCACCCAATTCTGATGTCGAGAGTACTACAGAGGACTCTTCTCCTCCTTCTCTCACTATTCCAGAGAGTGTTTTCACCCCTCCCATCTCATCAGATATCGAGTAGTCTCCTACCACGGTCTCATACAGTCATCACACCAACCTCTTTTCCACCTTCAATGTGTGAGGCCCATTTCACTCCTCTACCTTCATTGGATGACTCATACCTATCTGACATCACTCTTCTGTTTGTTGAGCCCCCTCATTGGGACGAGTATCTACCTGACCTTTGTTGTCTTTTCGTAGAGTCCACTTGTGATGCTCTATAGGTTTGTCATCCATCTATAGGTATTTTAGAGGAGTTCATTATCTCCGTTGTTGGGAGTGCCCCTTCTGGGACTCTTACCACTTCCACTTTTCTGGAGACCTTCATTGATCCACCCTTGCTTGTGGATCCCTTTTCTATTGTGGGGGTTCTGTTACCTTCACATCACTTGGACATCCTTTTTGCGGGTGTTCACTCTTCACACTCTGACAGTTCTGCACTCGTGACATTACCTTTGGTTCCTTGGCGCTCATTTGCTAGACCTATGTCACACTTTCGTGGACCAGACTTAGAGTTCTTCATGCTACTGCCTTCGGTTTCCTTCATGGAGTGGGCAGACTTCCAACACGTCATTTATGTCCTTCCTAAGGGTAGGCAGATAGTTCGGTGTGGATGGCTCTTCTTGATCCGAGGCGAGAGGATCTCATCATCGACATTCTTTTGGGAGACCTCCTAGAGTTACGAGTTCAAATCCATCCATGGCATCTCTCGCATTCCTCTCGTCTCCCTCTTCTTCTCTCTTCTTCTTCTTTCCAAGAAATTGCCTCTTTGTATATGGGTACATTTTCAGGCTTGTCTAGAGCTGGGAGCCATATTTGGCATCTTTCTTAGATTAGAGAGTGTTTTGTTCTCTTATGGTGGATGTTTTTTCCACTGGGTTTTCCTTCACTGCTTGGGACCTTTTTCTTGTACGTGGGTACCTCATCAAGCTTTGTCCTGGGACCCATTTCTCATTTCTGACTTGCCGCCTCATCCTAAGTTACGATGAAGGGGGTGTTGGTGTGTGTTATTTTCCACATCATTAGGTGAGTCATCTCACTTAGGTGAGATCGTAGTTCCATGTGTCATTTAGGGGTCATTATGAGATTCTCTTACATGTCAGTGCCAATGCGTCATATGCATCATTGGGAGTTACACTTCTATTCTGGGAATGTAACTCCCCCTCTCTACTCGAGTTGTCATGATTGCAGCACTGGGGGTTACTCAACACCTCCTATATGTACACCCCATTTGATCTATGAGATAGAGGAGAGTTTTGTGGCTTATTGAGGTTCTGCCCATTTGTCGAATCTTTGCATGCACATTCGGTTGATGCTTCCTCCCGAGATATCTTCACGCTACCGTTCGCACGTCCGTTGATGTGCACATCGTCCCTCGTGATCCTCACTTGCGGGTTTGAACCCTCTCTACAAAGACCCCTAGGGCATGGGCCCTTGGAGGTTAGCTCAGGCACTCTTTACCATAACCAATTTCCCCTTCACTTTCCTATGTATGCTCTACCTTAGTTTCCATTTTATATCAACAGATTGGAAATTAAACCAAACAAGCACCAATTAACAAACATTTTTACCACTTCATCAAATCATTCATTTATCATTTTTATATTTCCACCATAGCAAATATTTGGAAATTTAAACCATAACATGCATGACCATCATCATTTGTCTTCCATGTTACCAACAACTTGGAACTTAAAGCAAAACCATAAACCATGACTCAACCATGCCTAATTGACTTGACTCCATCATGCCTATACCTAACTCCATCAGGCCTATACCTGACTCCACCATGCCTAATTGACCTGACTCAACCATGCCTATGACCTGACTCCATCATGCATATACCTTTTATCATTCCAGCCACCCATTGAACCATACCTACAAGCTCAACCTACTCCTACATCTCCTTTGTTGCATCTTAGGAGTTGTTATTTTACCTATACCTTGGCCTTACCCGTGCCATGACCTATTTTCTGAACTTGACCAACTTGGTGTGACCATTGACCTTATGTACTTGTTATACCTTGCGATGTTATTACCTATATTGTTTTAGCCTAACAACCATACATTGCCTATTGATGTGTCGTTATCCCGACCAAACCTTTGGTGTATCGAACATACCTAAACATTCCTACACCTGACCTACGTTGTGTTTGGACCATATCCTATACCTTGGATACCTAAATCACTTCACCCTTGTTTGGATAAACCTATCGACCTTGGATGATGTAGAGTTTGTAAGCTCTTCAACCTAGTACCATGTTGCAATCTATATGTGTGCATGTGTTTGATTGTCATTACCCATGACCCGATTTTGACCCCGGCCTATTACCTATTACCCAAGTTGACCATCACCCTTTCCCATAGTACTCATACCCTTCCCCACCTATCTTCACCACCTACACATTTATCAAACAACTCACCGATTTCGTATTACACCTCATCCGTGCTTGGTTTGAGGGGGATCACCTTCACCCATGAGATGGGACAATCACTTCTTGTTTTTATCAACGCGTTGCTTTGCCAATAAAAGCTATGTAACAAAAAGGGGCAAAATGTAGACACCAAAATTGGGTCACACTCCCCTTGGTCCCTTTTTGAATAACCAACTTAAACATGCTCACCTAACCATGACCCTTTTACCCCACATTAATATTAATTTAATTATTTACAATTAAAGTAATACCCATGCTCACAATATTCATTATTTAATTACCTTAATTAAAACTAATTTCCACCTCACCTAGACACCTCACCCCACCACCTCACCTAGACACCTCATCACAAACCTATTCTTAGCATGTTTCCTTTTACTAGGACTCAATATTCACTCACCATAACTAACTAAGACTTAGTCCTACCTACCTTAATGAACTAAGACTTAGTGCAACCCTAAAATCACATGCCTATTCTCCCTCTAACCACATTCCCACTCATTAAAATGTAACATTCTGTTTTGATCCGCAAGAATAGACAGAGCTAGCCCAAAAGATTGCCAAGATTTGACATTTTTAGTAAACCTAGGATTTCCCACCTTAACCAACGCCGGTCAACCCTAAACCAACGCCGGTCACCCTAAACCTATCGTCGGTTACCATATATTCATTTTGGTAACCTTATTTGAGAGGTTGGCCACATTCTCAAGTTTTTAGAACGAAGGAGATCTGCATGCAAGAAAGAACTAGAGCCCTTTCGCACATCCAGACATCCATAGCCAACACCAAGACTAATCTGAAGATTTTTGCTTTCACAAAGTAGCATTTCGGGAAGCACCTTTGTCCAGAAGACTTGAGCACCATTCCACAGATCAACCTTCACCAACATCTTCAACCACCTCTCCACCACTATGGGAATTTAGAACCCTTCTGAACTCCAAGTAAGTTGGTTTCTCCTCTGTCACTTGTAGTTGTATTCTCTCTTTGCCTTCATCCATTCATTGTTCCTACCTAGATCTATCCTTCATCTCTCTCTCTATCAACCACCCACTCACACCCAACCTAAACTTCACAAAACCTATCCCAAAACCACCTCCCTCACGTAGACCTCACAAACACCCTCCAAACTCTTTGTGTAATCACAGAGAGGACCCAAAACTCGTTCTACAACATCTTTCAGCTCTCCACATTCATCGACATCAGTTAACCCTAATCGTGATCGGTTCGCCTTATACCGACATAGGTCTCCTTAATCGATATCGGTCACTGTGACTATCAACCCAACCTAACAACTCAACCCTTAGCCTACCCCAAACCTCACTCAAAACCTTACCACACCTATTTGGACCTGTCACCTCACCCTCCCCCACAAAGACCTTTCCAAATCTCTGTTCCAAGACAGAAGAGAGCCCAAACACCCTCCACCCGACTCCCTGCCACTTTCCACAGTGACCAATATTGGTCACCCTAAATTGGTATCGACCATATCTAAACCGACATCGAGTCACCTTGATCGGCGTTGGTCTCGTGTCCGATAAAACCGCCTGGACTTGAAACCAACCTACCCCACCTAAATCAACCCAAACACCTTACCCAACTTTACCAAGACCCTGTCTGTGACCCACAGACCACCTGCGTTACCCACAACCCGACCTGAAACCTTTACCTACACAACACCTTAGTATTTAATCGAATCGACGCTGATAGTAATTTGAGGCACCCAAATCAGAACACTAACATTAGATTATTTTATTTACATGTTTAAGTTATTTTATTTTGATTTATAAAGAGTGGATTGACGATCTTCTAGGAAGTATCACACTTCCCGAGATCTAGCATACGCTAGGCAGTCCATTGTCATATACTATTTAACTCTCTTTTGTGGTCTTATTTTTTATTTCAGGTAGTTCCTCCTAGCCAAAAGGAAGCTCTCACAGTCAAGCATTGGATCAAGAAGTTAGAACACACGCAACGACCTTTAAACCGACCATCACAATAGGTATTCCTCCTTGGCCCATACCCTTATTTGTTTCACAAATCCTTAAAGAAAACGGTGAAACAATAAGGTTACATGTAACCTATGTAAAATTCTTCACTTCAAAGTCTATGAAATGTATAAGTTCACAAGAAAACTATGCAAAATAGTCATTATTCCTCAATTATAGCGGGTATAGAAATATCCTTGCACTGAGATCTATAATTAGAAACTAGTGAAGTGAAAAGTGTTGCAAGATTCAAGTTAATATGACATATTCAAAGGTTGCAATCAATGTGAACCAACAACTCCAAATTGAAAAAAGTGGGTGCAAAGAAGAAAGGAAAACAATACTGAAATGGAAGGATAACACATTCACTTCACAATTGTGGGTTTTATCCTTAAGATAACATACCTACCTTTAAATTTTTTATTTCAATTAGGGAAAACAAATATGCCCCAATATTCTAGAAAGCTGAAAAATTGCAATAACCCAACAAAGAAATATGATATATGAGTTTTTAAATTAATTATTGCTTAGCAAAATGTGTACACTTCAAAGTTTATGCAATGTATAAGTTCACAAGCAAGCTATACAAGATTGTTCACTTCAAAGTTTATGCAATGTATAAGTTTGCAAATAAGCTATGCAAAATAACCGTTACTACTCAATTAGAATAGGCATGTAAACATCCTTGCATTGATATCTATAAGAAAAAAGAGTTGCAAGATTCAAAATAATATATCATACTCAAAGATTGCTTTAGTGTGAACCAACACATTTAGAATGAAAAGAAAGTGGGTGTAAAGAAGAAAGGAAAACAATACTGAAATAGAAGGACAATGCATTTGTTTCATAGTTGTGGGTTTTATCCCTAAGACAACAAACTTCATTTCAAACATTATATTCCAATCATGTAACTCAAATATGCCCCCATTATTCCAATCATGCAACAAACTTCACTTCAAAAATGGTCAACACAAACAAAGAACTCTTGGGTGCAAAATAAAACATCTAAACACATTGATGTTGAGAAAATGCAATGTTGGTAGATCTCTCATTGCTTAGCACCATAAACAACACCTCCAAAATGAACTCGCAGAGCCTTGAAATGAACCAACATCGGGTAAAAATGAAACAAAAGTCAATGTGAAGGAGTATGTAAAACCGTATACTAAAATGGTGTGTTATGACATTTGCTTCACAATTATCGGTGATGGAATATAGGTTGGTGTTGGCGGCTAAATTAAATGCATTGCATGCAACATTTAAGGCCCTTAAATGTTTTCAATGCATTGTTTTTGCATTTTTCGGCACCAAAAATGAATATGTTTGAATATTTTAATTATACAAATAAGGTATTTTATGCACAATTATTAAGTTAAATAGAAAAAATGAATAGTTCATATGAAAACATAATCTATATGGATACACATTATTTAAAAAGTCACAAAAAAACACCAATATCACATATAAGTTTATAACTTGTGGGCTGAATTTAATTTAATTTAAAAAATTAATGCTAAAAGTAACCAAAAAGGTTAATGAGACTACAAGAGGAGCAAAGAGAACAAGACAAAAGCAAGAAAACAAAAACAAAGACAAAAAAAAAAAAAAAAATACAAGAAGCAACAGAGAAATGACAAGATACAACAAGTTTATGTGCCATGCTTAAGAGGTTCTACACTTGGTAGATCGTGACTATTGTGTGGAGTCATGAGCTTGTTTATGCTACCGATGTTGTGTAAAACGCTGAAGGAATGAATCAATAGTCTGAGACCCAACGCTGCCATGATGATGTTTGAGGAGGCCATATCTATGTTGGGTCATCTCCATGACAAATAAAGCTACACACCTTTGGTCTTCATAACGGACAAGGGCCGATTAATGAGCCTTGAGTTTCTCAAAAGAGACACTAGTACTGTGTGACGGATCTCATAATACAAAGGGCAGTGAAATATAAAGTGCTCCTCTTATTTAGGTTCATTGTTGCAAAGTGTACAATTGCGTTGGTCTCTAGGAATGTGAAAAATTATTTTTAGCGAAAAAAAAGTAAAAAAAAAGGACGTATTTTAATTGGCATGCCCGTAGAGCGAGGAGTATGATCAATGGTTCCTTCTCCCTATTTTGAGGTGGATATACAAATATTTCGGGGGATAGAAGTATTTTTGAGCCATTTACTACAAACTGGACGCAAGATTGGGATTTATATTTTTGCCCCCAAAGGATTTATACAGAAAATTTACCGGGAAGGATTTGTCAAAAAAAGATATCCATAAACTCCAACAAGAATGGGGAATGAAGAAGACAGTCCCAACTCCGGAACATCTGCAATATTCAATGCGGTCCTTCGTAGATGGTTGATGCAATATTATCTCATATCCAGTACGATTCAGTACGATTCGGCACTGTATGTGATGTGTTCTAGTTTCCCTTTTTTTGTGGGGATTTGAGATATATACAATGTGTAAATTCCAGGAAACTGTTTCGATTGAGATCCGGTAACACAGCTTGGACGGAAGAAAATTTAACCAACATGCAAAAATTCCCATTTGTAACACATAGATATTTAATGTGTATATACTGTGCATAAGGATTTGGGATGTATATATAGTGTGTGCACTGCAGTAAAATAAATTTGAGCCGACGGGCAAATATATTCTCATTTCCAGCACTTTGACATATGGATGGTAAAAATTCATGGACGTGGGCCTATATGGAAACGTTCACTATTCAAGACCTGAAGGAAACATATAGGGATACACACACACACACACGTGCATGTGTATATCACCTATGTCTGTCTTTCAGTTTTGGGTGTGATTCGACGGGCCATTTTGGATTGTTTGATTGAATAAATCAGTGATGGTGAAAAGAGAATTCCAGATTGTTTGTTTGACTAAATTTGCAGATAGGGTTTCAAGCAAGATTCAGGCAGGGATTTGATGCATGCCAGTTTTGTGGTTTGATGTATGTCAGTTTTGTGGAGGTTACAAACAAGCTTGTGCTTGAAATGAAATAGCAGAGACTGATAGAACATATTAAAGGGAAGCATGATAGTATATTACCATTGTTACCCCTTCCACCAAGATATAATGGGAGAAGATACTGAAATCCTCTTGAGTCCTTGCCATCAAGGTACAAATCCAAGTCCTTGCCACTAAGCGAAGAGGGTGGAGCGATAGAGATTAAACAGCGGATTTGTTGCAATCTTTTTCAGTCATTAGGCTTCGAAAGTAACAAAATATTGAGATTTTTTTGAGTGAAAATGTCTTAGTAATCCAATTAGGGTTTTAAAGTAAGTGTCGAGTTTTCCTCGAGTATAAAAGTCATACATATGTCCTAAAAGGGCTAAAATCTACACGAGAACATATGAAGTAATTGCAGTTTTGTCCTTTTAAAATGTTATCAATGTGGTGTCTGAGTAGACTGTAAGACAAAACCAAGCTTGCAACTACTGTTACTCTATCCAAGATTAATAAGTGGGACAAATACCACCAAGCTGAAATATATATGCCCTCGATACCATGTGGAGACATTCAAGAGAAATGACCCTTGGTCTTGTTTTCCTTATTTTGGCCTCGGTGGATTTGGACTCGTCTCCAATTTCCTCCACAAGAGCCGTCTCTGCCCATTTAAATCATAGCAGAGGGCAATGCAATGAGTTTTGTGGGAGTACCTTTCTTCAATACCCATTTTATATAAAGTCCATTGCTTGCGGTAGAGATGGTTTCAAGCTCGAATGCTACAACAATTCTACTCTAAGGATTAAATTGAACAAGATTCTTTACGATGTGATCAGACTTGACACAAGTGGTATCGTTCTTGATGCCCTCCACCCTACTTGTTCTCCAAACTTAGAAAGCTTCAACATTCAAGGTGTGCAGCACTATGCAATTTCCAGGGATAACTATATCCAGCTTTCCAATTGCAAGAACAGAACACAATGCAAAGCCCCAAATTGCAACATTCCTTATCGGACTTCCAACTCTGTACAATGCAAGGTTATAAATCCCTGCTGCTTTGCTCTGTCTCTAATGCTTGACTGGCCACCCGGAGAGTCTAGTTTTGGCCGATTCTCTGATCTGCAATGCACAACATTTTCTAGCTGGGCACTTCAAGGAAGGGGAATTTTCAAGGAGTCATATACGTTTGGGCTGAAATTGGAGTGGGGTATTCCAGGGAGCTGCAAAAATTTCGATGTCATCCAAACGCACAATGTGGTACAGCGACATCCGTGAAAGGTGTTGTGAGGTGCACTTGTAACAACGGTTATAAAGGAGATGGATCTGTTGAAGGCATTGGATGCATGAAAGGTAATTTTCCTAGCGTTCTTTTTTTCTTTCTGGTTTCATATTTGAAATCATGGGCAATTTCTATTTGAAGCCAACTATCCTACGCTTGATTTTATCGGTTGCATTTACCTGTTCTTTGCAATTTATTTCCTGTTCCCTCTTCATTTTTGAGAAGTGTGGAAAAGCTGCGTTCTTACCAATTTACTATCTTTTCTCCATATGCATATCTTGTTGACAATTTAACGTTTTAAATGACAATTTGTTCCTGCTAGTTCTTACCTTGGATGCTGCCTTTTTTGTTTGGAGAAAGACAACAAATAATGTCACCCCATTCGTAGGTAGCAGCATGTCATTGCATTCGTTTTCATCACTCTAATTCAAGTGTTTTATAGGAAGTGTGCAAACTAGCAACATCCTGTAGTACGAGGATTATAAAGGAATTCAGTTATTTTCTTATTTGGGTCTTTTGATTTGTCATATCCTATACATGTATTTTGTATTTGCATTTGTTTGTTTCATAGCCCTGAATTTCATAGAGAAAAGTTGTCTGTAAGATGTGGGTCGAGTTTAAAGGTCTAAAACTTTGAATCCTGATGAAACTTCAAGTATACAAACCTTCAAAGCATCTCTTAGAAGGAACAGGTCTACAAAGTTGGAGTATCCACCAATTTCTATAATATCTGGTGTAATAAAAATCCTTGTTAAAATTGAATCAATCAAGTCCTTTCTTGCAGGGAAAGCTCCTTAATTGGCTATTCTATGAAAAAGCACTATTCACCAAAGAGAACATTTTCCAAATAAAGAAAATTAGAGAGATTTTATGACGCCAAATGCAATGTCCACTCTTTACACCTAGCCAGTAAGGTTGTGGGTCACATTTGTCATTCGGTCAGTTTGTATGCAAGCATTCCTCACCAAACTTTTTGAACGATTGAGGTTCGGATCCCATATGAGTTTCTCATCGAGTCTTATACAAGACTACAAACACTCATTGGGCACAAGTTGTCTTCTTGGTTGTTGTACCTTGTGTTTTCGATTTCTAACTAGGTCTTGCTTATATCATAATTTAAAAAAAACGATAATATTATTAGAAGCCAAATTTAGCGTAATAAACTGATAAAAATAATAAGTATGGAAATAAGTATACATTATTTATGTGTATATGTATACACTCACACACGTTATGATCTAAAAGTTAATAAAAATAAATAAAATCAAAATATTTACATAAAATAAACAAAATAATAAATACCGTAATGAAATTTAAATAAATTAATAAAAACGTGTGTGAAGTAAGTCTGGCGGTGGAGTGGAAATGGTGGTAGGTGAGTGGGTAGGAGGAGATGTGGGAGCAGACTTGTGTCAGGAGATTTCTGGGCATGGCAGGTGTGGCAGGGCATGGGCGCCCTCACGAAACAATTACTCTGTTTCACCAAATGCAACAAACAGAGTCTAACCCCAATCAATTTTCATTGCCAACAGCCTCCCAGCTGTGCTTTAATGGGAATGTTTGGATTTGGACACGCACAAATTATATCTATTGAAAAGACTATAGAAATTTTCACCCAAATGTTATTGACAAGTGTAAGTCAGATTCCACAATCATTGTCAACTCCTGCCTGCGCAAAGATTAGGAGTTTTAAACAGGGCAGGGATGTCCACCACAGGAAAGGGGAGGGAGTGTGTAGTAATAGGATGTGTAGCACCTCCTTCAGCTCGCCCGCTCTATATAATGTTGTGAGTCTGAGATTTGCAGTGGATGGCATTGGCAAAATGTGGACACACAGTCGAGGAACGTCTTTGTTTGACAAAAAGCCTCAAAAACCTGTGGTCACGTGGGCAGCATTACGACAGGATGTGCACAAAATCGACGTGTTGAGAATGCCTTGGAAACTTTCAAAGCGAATGCAATCAACAAGCATAAAGCCAAACTCCACAACACTTGCCAGCATACTCCCTTGATGTGTCAAATTGGAAACATTGACTGGCCACATGTGCTGTGTGATAAAATGCCTTGAAAGGCGTTTGAAATTGCCAGCTCACCCCACTCTACATATTGCTGTGAGTTTGAGATTGGCAGTAGATGGCATTGACATTGTTTTATTAGTGGCAGCATTGAAAATGGACTGTCCTTTCCATGTGAAGCCATGTTCTTGAGAATGCAGGTCTGCAATGAATGAAGATATGTTGAGTAATCCTTAACGGAGTTGAGTGTAGTAAGAAGAATGGGTATTGGGCGTCCACCAAGGCATAATGGAAAGGGGATTTTTCTCATATGTTGTAGTTGCAAATGCCTGAATGAATGTGGGCGCATACAAAAGGCACATGGACTGCTTGACAGAATTGTTGTAGAAATGTGGTCTCATGGAATGTGTTGATTACAGGGTAACTGGTGTTCTTGACTAGTCTTTAAGGCGTTTCAAAGAAATGCCTTGTCCAAATGGATTACCATTGTTGCATGAAATGCACAAATTATTTTATTAAGGTTGTGGGCTTGCCATTGTTGGCCGCATCCAAATATCTTAAGGAAACTCGAAACTTTTCCTTCAACGTGCCGATAAAACTTGTGACGGTTGCATGGATTTATTTGCTTGGTGCATAGTTAAACCTGTGGTGGTTGTGTGGTTTTGTCCGCTTGGTGAATGGAGGTTATACTCAAAATGGGGGAGGGGTTTTGGATCAGTCTATGGGCATCCTTCAACAATGTTGAAAACAAACTTTCGAGTTGGATGAAAAAGTGTGGAATCTTCTTTTTGTAGACACGAGAATGAATGACAATATGCATCAACAAAATGTGGCTTCTTGGAGTGCGTGCAAAAATGCCTTGAACACACCTTTCCCTCACCGCCTCGCCAGCTACAAGCATGAGTTTCTCACCTATGACTTGCATATTTTTGTTTTGTTTTGATGATTTTCCTTTTTTGTAATGAAATCGTAATTCTAATAAAATGAAGAACAAGGTTACGGTTTAATTAAATAAATCATAGTACAAACGACAAAAATGGTCTTGTTCTATAAAACCTAATTGATTGCTTTGATTGTCAGCCGTACTTGCAACCATGACCTAAAGCATTGTAAAACCAAGGTATCAAAACTAGATACCCATGTTTGCTTGAATTGGCGAGATTGAATCGAGCCATTAAGTAAACTACCCTTCTTGTTCACACCTTGCAAAGTTAATAAAACGTGATTTTCGATGATACACAACACGCCTCGAACCCCGAAATGGGAAAGTCGAGTTGTGACTATGTTCCCTATCATGTGGGTTGTTGTATCAAACCTTAGTTTACCATCAAATGACCATTTGTGTACTTTATGTCACCCTTTTAGGATCCTCGTTAACCTTTTTGCGGTCCTTCAACAATGTTGGAAACAAAATTTTGAGTCGATGAAAAAGTGTTAAATCTTACCGTAGGCATGAGAATGAATGACAATATGCATCAACAAAATGTGGCTTCTTGGAGTGCATGCAAAATGCCTCGAATGCTCCTTTCCCTCACCGCCTCGCCAGCCTACAGGCATGGGTTTCTCACCGACTTGCATAATTTTTTTGTTTTGACGATTTTCCTTTTTTGTAATGGAATCGTAATTTTAATAAAATTAAGAACAAGGTTACGGTTTAATTAAATAAATCATAGTACAAACGACAAAAATGGTCTTGTTCCTATAAACCTAATTGATTACTTTGATCGTCAACCGTACTTGTAACCATGACCTAATATATTGTAAAACCAAGGTATCAAAACTAGATACCCATGTCTGCTTGAATTGGCGAGAATGAATTGAGCCATTAAGTAAACTGCCCTTGTTCACACCTTGCAAAGTTAATAAAATGTGATTTTTGATGATACACAAAACACGCCTCCGAACCCCAAAATGGAAAAGTCGAGTTGTGATTATGTTCCCTTTCATGTGGGTTGTTGTATCAAACCTTAGAAGGCCATCGAATGACCATTTGTGTACTTTATGTCACCCCTTTAGGATCCTCGTTAACCTTTTTTGCGGCCTTGGGAAGCTAGTAAAAATAAAAAACACCTCGCCAATTAGTTTTGCAAGGGGTTTTGTAGGCCTCCGATCGCTAGGTGACCAGTTCAAACTCGTCCAATTACGATCGGTGGCTTTAGAAAAGTAGTTGCCATTCGTGCCCCGTTCACCATTCCTATGTTCCGTTAACTCCAATGAAATCCATGTATATAGGAGAGCGTATAGGATTTGCCTTGTGGTGCGTTCGCCCATTAGAAATCAGTTTTTGAACCCAGCTTCTTACCCCTCAGGCTAAATTTGGTTGTTTTCGCAAACTAGTAGGTAAATGTGAAAGAATGTTGTAGGGCCCTCCCAGGTCAAATAATTGACGAGTGACTATGGAACTCTCTTTTGTGGCTTGTTTTGAGAAATTTGGTTGTCGGGAAAATGGTGTTTTTTCTCTCCTCTCTCTCTCTCTCTCCCTCTCCTCTAGTTAGGAAATGAAATGAAATGAAATGAATGTATCTCTAACTCTCTCTTGTTGCGTGCTAAGTATTATAATCATGTGAATGAGAAAACTATGATAACATGAATTATGCTAGATTTTGGGTAGATGCCATGCCAACGTTTATTTCACTGACCATGTTTACACTAACTTGACAGTTGCAGGTAGCGTAAGCAAGATTAGAATGGATGATGGAAATCTAAGTTTAATGTTCATTACTAAAAATGTGTAATCAGGATGGGAATAGAAATGTATCTTATTTTAACAATAGTACTGTTGTATTATTAAAGAAAGCAAAACTCCTTTCATTGTGCATGTGTGTTAAATAAAGAAATGGTGAAATTTCATTTTGTAACCTTGCAATTCAACTGCATTGTAGAATAGTGTAATTAGTCAATTGTGGTAAATTCTTGTAATTTTGTATATTTGTATGGAAGTGAGCTAAAACTTGAAAAGTATTAGTGTCGTAAGCCTGTAAAGATAAAGGATGTTGTTGATAGCGTGACTTGTGTCAATCCCTTGACAACCTTTTTACACCTTTATCGTCTTGTTAAAGAAATCATGTGATTTCAAGATATTGTTATTAGTCCACTTATCTTCTTGCATATCATTCGTAATATTAATTTGCAAAGGGGAAGGTGAATACTTAATTGATAGGTGTTTTTATGCCACTCGATTTATAGTTGATCATGGTCTGGCCTTATATTTCCCTTAAATAGTTTTCCTTGTTATAATAACCTTGGACAAATCTTCACGAGGTAAACTATGTTGTCTCATGTATGGACTAGAGCGGTGGGAATCTCTTCATACAAATGATCTTTAGTGGTCTCATCTTTTTGTGTCTCTTCTTGGATGTCGAACATTTAAGAACTCATGCGGGAAGTCTTAAAAATGAGACAACTGTCCAACTCAAGGACGGTAGATTATACATGACAGTTGTAAAAGAGGTGTCAACATGATCATAAGAGAATAATATGTTAATTTTGAATAATGGAAAGAAAGAGGACAATGTAATGTTGTGAAAGGATAATGTTATATGATTTAACAATTAGTGCAAAGATGGTATACCTTTAAAGATAATAAGAAATAAAAATAAAAGTTGTAAGCTAACAATTAAGCCTTGTCTTGACCATTGTTAAGTCACGTATTAACGTATGTCTTCAAAGATGGTAGGTAATGTATTGTGTGTAGATGAGTCTTTGCTTAATTGAGAAAACAACTCTAGTAACCTTCATGAACATTGTGTCATATGGCCTTATGGATCTGAGTTGAGAACCACCGTAGCGGTAAATAACTTGTACCCTTGTAGGGAGGATGTTGCTTATAAAGGATGTGTTGATGGAACTTCCTTGTGAAGTAGAACCTATGAGAAGACTAATAACCAATACATACCCAAGTAAGCAGATCAATGAACAATGCATATCTAGATTAAAAGAACCAATCTCATGTCATGATAATCTTATAAACCTTTATCTCTCTCTCTCTCAGTCGTTAGTTACCATAATATGTGTTTGTGGGATTTTAAGTTCAACTAACGAGATAGCTATGGGGTAATGGTCTCATTTAATAACAATTTAGGTATAGTTAAAGGGATGAAATTTAAAGTTTTTCATGATGAAATATGTTAGTAACTTGCTATAATGGCACTATCATGGATTGGTCTTAGAAGCAAGTGGAAGTAGGGTGGAACCCTTCCGTCGTGTTGAATAAAAAGACCATTCTTTTGGATCCAAGTTTAACTTGAGTGTAGGATTTGGAAGGAATTGATAATTATGTGTATAGTGCGCGAAGAATCGAGGTAATGCCATTCACGTTAATCTTATTCATCACCATTGGTAGGAAAGGACCATTCACGATAGTCTTATAATGTTGCAACTTCTCCTTAAAGGTAATGCCTCTATAGGACATAAGGGAAAGTACTTCCATGATCTTAAGAAAGGAGTTAGTCATCCCTATCAGTGGCTTATGTGGTAAACTTCCTATAATTATCTTGAGGATGGTGTAGTCATACCCATCAAGCAAATGAAATCATGTTCATATGTTAATACTTGAGATTTGGTCTCCTTATTGTGCCATTAGAGGGCTTAGAGTTATGTGTGAAGAGATATTTGGGCCAAGCTTAGCTTTTGTCGTGGAAGGAAGTTCCATAGGCATTTGAGTAGCTTGGTAAGTGTTCTTATACTACGGAATGTTTTGTTCTGGTGGCAATTTTGATTTGAAACAACACCTTATAAAGAGAATGGATTTTGGTCATAGTGATATGGGAAACTTTGTGATATTCCTTGGTCACACTCATGCATTAGTCGAGCATCTCCGTTATACCAAATTAAGAGAAGGTCAAATTGTGTTGACCCTACCTTTTGTACTTACAAAACACCTCGATGGAAGTACATGGACCTCATGAAAGGCGTCCGAGTTAAACTCGTCTCCCTTTGCATTGTTTGAATTGCATGTGAGCTATAATTGGTAGAATAATGATGGTAGGAAGACCTTCATGGGTTAAACAACTTATTCATGCATACCTCACTTCCTGAGTGATGGCTAGAGTTCATTCTGATTCTCACCAAATTTGTGCACTCTTGGACCTAACCTTTTTGTGTTTAAGAATGGAAGATGATATGTAAGTTCGATATAGGTAGTGTGAGCAAAAATCTAGAATTCTGTTAGGAATTCTATGGTTTAGTGCTTCTCATATGTTTTATATTTATGCATTGTAAAATATAAACGTTAGTGGTACAAGTAAATAGGGTGAAAAGTGGGTAGTAAGTTAGTAAAAGTAAACTGTAAATGTAAAAGAGTTGTTTATGGGTTGTTACATGAACTATGATTTGTTTTATTGTTTATTATTTGTGTGGAGTGGTTGAAAACATCCGTATGGTTTCAACATAAAAACAAAATATAGTTACTCCTATTTTGGAGTTAAAGCTTCCTATATATATGGAGCTTATTTGTATTCAAATGATGGAGATTTCAATAGAATATCTTTAAGTTTGTTATCCTGGTGTTGCTCTGCATTTTCAAAACTTATATGATCTCATTATTTGGCACTAGAGCAGTATGGCTCTGTAAAGAGTTCAATGAAGGGGCAGATCTGCTGCAAGTTATGGTTGCCCCACCTATGTGAGTATTTATTAGCTATGAGAATGAGAGCTTAGTATTTAGAATTTGTTTTAGCAATCTTTAGAGAAGTGCATGAACTACTTTATTATAGATTATTTTTGTGAGAGTGGACTGGTAAGAAGTGTGCATAGATTAAATAAAGGAGACAAAGGAGTGATTTTTTTACATTCAAATTTGGCATCATCCTTCTTCAGAGTTGGTGATTCAGATTGCATCCAATAGGTTTGATTGCAATTCTTAAGCTGTTAATTCATCTAGAAAACGTTTTTATGTTAGCGTCTTAGGAAGCAATCCAAAGTTGAACAACTTCAAACACATGTAAAAACACGGATCTGGAAAGATTTGTTGAATTTTTATAGTGATCGCCAACGATTTTGATAATCGTCGGCGTTTTTGCCAATTGCCAACGATTCTGGACCTGAAATGCAATTGCCAACGATTAGGAAAATCGCGATGATTTTACTAAATCGCCAAAGAATTCTTAGAAATCGCTAGCGATCTTTTGCACCATGGAAATATCTTGAAACCAACTTTCCGACGCATTTTACGGTTTGTAAAACGGAGCTATGGTTCTCAAGTTATCGTCAAAACATCAGAGGTTGGTTTTTTGGTCAGATTCAGAGCCTCTTCATCATGTAGATCAACAATATTTGCATCATGAGCCTCAAAGATAAATTAGGCTGATTTAGCAGCATGACATTGGAGGTTGGAGGCAATGGAGGATAGAGGAAAAACGTTCTCTTATCAGTCACCTACGACGGGGCTGCATCACTGGTTTGGTGACATGTGTGTGTGTCTTTTTGCTTTCAGCATGGTGTGTTGATTTCAGATTTCTTTGTGTTGTGTTATGGAAACTTCACATTGTGTGGGGAGAATGACACATTGTTTCAGTTTTTTGTGTGGATGAATAATATGCACTATCATGGATTCTAATATGTAATCTCTTGAAGAGAAGCAATGATGAGAGTTGAGCAATGTACTGCAACATCATGATATTGTGGTTGTTGGATCCATTGGAAAACCATCTATAGTTGTGGTTGTTAGTAATCCACTGGAAAAATTATCTATAGTTGTGGTTGTTAGTAATCCACTAGGAAAACTATCTTTGGTGTGGTTGTTGGTTAACCACTTGGAAAACCATCCAAAGGTTGTTGGTATTGTCCTAGAAACCATCCAGATCATGAGCAACATGGAAGCGAAGTTGACAGTACACAAGCGTGTTTTCCCCATGTTTGCACTAAGGGGGAATGTTAGGAATTCTATGGTTTAGTGCTTATCATATGGTTTTATATTTATGCATTGTAAAATATAAATGTTAGTGGTAAAAGTAAATAGGGTGAAAAGTGGGTGGTTAGTAAGCTAGTAAAAGTAAATTGTAAATGTAAAAGAGTTGTTTATGGGTTACATAAACAACTATGATTTGTTTTATT
This sequence comes from Taxus wallichiana var. yunnanensis, assembly GCA_018340775.1. Taxonomy (NCBI): domain Eukaryota; kingdom Viridiplantae; phylum Streptophyta; class Pinopsida; order Cupressales; family Taxaceae; genus Taxus; species Taxus wallichiana. The sequence goes on from CM031243.1 coordinate 615,250,730, forward strand.
TTTTATTATTTGTGTGGAGTGGTTGAAACCATCCATATGGTTTCAACATAAAAACAAAATATTGTTACTCCTATTTTGGAGTTAAAGCTTCCTATATATATGGAGCTTATTTGTATTCAAATGATGGAGATTTCAATAGAATATCTTTAAGTTTGTTATCCTGGTGTTGCTCTGCATTTTCAAAACTTGTATGATCTCATTGAATTCTAACTTTGGAATGGACCTTAGAATGAAACGAAACTAACTTACATTGTGACATTGTGAGGCCTAACGACTTAAACCGTGCTTCCATGAAGGTAACACTTTTGAAGTAATAAAATGCAATGCTTGCACATGTGACAATTGTAATTTTTGGTATGTTGGTTTATTGTAAGGTAAGTGTTGGTGTTAAGTTCCTATTGTTTAGTGCAATGGTTCTTCAATGTTGCATCATTTGATTTCACAACAAAAAAATTGCCAGTTTTCGGTTGCATTTTGGGTGGTAAAATAGTGAGCATTACACCAAAATCATCTACATTGAGCAACCACTTGGATTAACTTTGCATCCTTTGTCCCCATTGGACACCCTTTTTCCTTGTATTATCCGTTTTGGATCAGGAAGGTACACAATCCAACCATGGCAAGTTTTGATTTTATTCTTTCTTTAGTACACCAACTGAATTCTAGTTATGTTAGTTAAAAAATGTTTGTCATAACTTTTGTATGTCTGTTTTAAATTTATGATCAAATGCTTGTGTTAATCCATATACCTCCTTACATTTTGCTCAAACATTTTGCACGATTTAACTATGATTGGATTTTTATTGTAGGCAAGCACTAGCAAAACCTTTATTGACAGTCAATATTCCAAGGGGACACATTCCTGTCCCCAACCCCTGTCCCTGTCCCCATCCCCATATTATCTTCCTATTCAAATATCATTACTAACATTTTGAGGGTACTTCTAGCTGTGCCCCTTTTGTGTTCATGTGTTTTTCCACCCCTTGCCAAAAGGGACTTTCTAGAAAATATTTCCCGTAATATTAAGCAAATGCATATTTTATTTCCAGAGATTTATAGTTTTAAGCAAACTTAGAATTACATCATTTTGCTTCATGATGATCTTGGGCTCTGTATTTGTCCTCTTATGCTTTATTTTTACTTGTTCTCAACGAGATTTGGCTGTTGGAAGACCCACAACTCTTATGGCGACATTAATCTACATCATGTGCACATGGTGATCTTATTGCAACTAATATCTTTTTGAAAACGTTAAACATGTTTGTACTTCATCATATGCTTGTTAGAGATTTCAGGCACCGAGAGGGGGAATTAGTGTTGATAAAAAATTTCACAATCAATTATCACTTCTTTTATGCGTTTTTTAATACTTAAATTGATTGTTATAAGTATGCCTAGTTAATCATGAGATATAGAATGAGAAGCATATACACATACATATGAGACCAAATATAATGTGGGAAACCCTTTCGGGACAAAAACCCATGGAAACCAATTCAATATCTTGGACAATTGTCCTGTACAGTTATAATGATTTCTTGATTGAGCTACAACTCAATCTGGAGCTACAACTCCAATAATTTAACCAGGCCACTACCCAGTCTTCGACAAGCTACAACTTGTCTGGAAGCCACAACTCCCAAAACCGATTCAACACCCACTGATATTTTAGTAATCCACAACTTACAAATGAAATTTAATTAGCTACAACTGATTTTTTGTAGGCCACTAGCCACAAGGAAGCTGCAACCCCCTAAGTATGTTAAGCTACAACTTAGACTTATGGTACACACAAATTTTGATCATCTAGTTTCTATGTTGCACATACAATTGATTATGATCACTTTGCTGTTTCATACATTTACAACTCATCAAAGTTAGATATGCAATATTTTGTTTACCTCTTCTCGAACTCCCCTCACACATTTATTTGCATCGGATTTTCTGCTTCTCTCTGCATATCAGTTCTTCATCTAATAACATGGTCTCCTTTTGCACATAGCTCTTCTCTCTCTCAACAATAGATCTTCATTGTTCAACAATGTCCTCTTTCTCTCGTTCTGCACCAACTCGAGCTCAACTTCTTCTTGCTCTCTTCTTCAACAAATCTGCATTATGCAAATATATCTTATTTCTTTGCACAACTCTCTACTCATCTCTCCTTTATCACCATCAAATGTCCAACAACAGCTCTATGTCATTTCTGTTTCTCGGGAAAACACTTAGCTCGATTCTCCTCTTCCTCTCTTTTCTCTATTTCTTCAGCTCTTCAATTCTTCATCTCTACAACTCATAAGACTGCTCTTGCTGATTTCATCAATCTGTAATGCACTTGATTAGCTCTCAAATTCTGCCCTCATACCTGCACTACTCCTTTGTCTCTTTTCTTGTCACTCCTTCAACTCGAATGCATCGTTTTCTCACTTGAGCAACTGCCTTATTCACATGGAGTTTTTCTTTTTATAGATCATCAACACTCTCCATCACTTCTTTGGCGTGTCGTGCACTCTTCTACTATGTCGGCTGCAAATCTGGTCAATTAAATGCATACAACAAATTCCAGATTTATTTGTTCTATATTTGGCTTGGCTTTGCCGTTTTCTATGCATTAATTCAAGAGCCATTTATGAGACGATTTCTAAAAACATATTTTCCATCAATCTAGGATTTACTAACTGATAAAAAAGAGCAATTAATGTTTCTTCTTTGATATTTAATTGTGCCTTGAAATCAGGATTCTAGATTTCGTGATCTAGAGGATGTAACCAATTTTCCACAAAGTCAAAGAGCATTAAACGCCGACAATTTGGAATTGGAGATTTGTCAAGTCGGATCGAGCTTTCGTGTAGCACAAGTTATGTACACAGTTGCGATAATCGAGATAATCAAATCATTATCGATTTTAAAGAACAAAGTCCCATTAACCATATTGAAAAATAATTTGATTGTTCTCAATTCCGTCAATCCACATTTGTCCATTTCGCGACTTTTATTAGCTTTTGTGACTTTCTTCTTTGTATCGTGGCTATATTCTTTGATTTGCAGATTTTTTCAGTTATCCGCGCTTTTCTTTTACTTTTCGCATCTTTTTCTATTTTCCGCGGCCTTTTGCAGTTATCTCTAGTATTCCGCCGCTTTGTTCCATGTCATGCAACTATTTTCTTTTGCCTACGGCTTCGTAGTTCTCATGGTCGTCTCTAGTCCTTTGCGGCTTTTACTTTATCCGCGGCTTCCTCCAAACTTTACTTACTCCCGCGACTTTTCCTTCACATCCGCGGCTTCACCTTTCTCACTCGCGGCTTCGTCCTTTTGCTTTGCGGCTTCATCTCTGTTGGCTAGATTTTCTGCATAGCACAAAACCTAGGCAGTCATGAGATAAATCTCCCTCATTTACCGGTGAGGCTCCCGTGTCATATTTGTCAATTGAAGTATGCTAGTATCTATATGGGGTTTTACTTTAACTGTTCAGCTCACGAACCATAGCTGTATGCAGTTCTGCAGCAAGTAAGCAATTGTTTAAAGAAAGGAAATATTTATAGAAGGGAATTATATAAACACAGAGAAGAAATGGGGAAGATGTGCATCTCAATCAATAGATAGCAGAGTTGATTGTATGCACATAGAAGAAACCAATAGATATAAACACAGAATTATAAGCAAAGGTAGCTCTAGATCTAGATTTGAAATAACACAAAGTCTATTAAGAGATCTAAGATAAAAAGCAAGAAACACAATACACCGTGACAGAAAATTCTCTGGAAATCTGCTCTTGTATATTCCTTTGCTTCAAGTGGCTCTCAAGGGTTTCAGCACAAAGTTTGGAACACAAGGATGCTGCTTAAAAATACTGATCATTAACCCGGAGGTTCTTCTCCTACTTATAGAATGTAGAAGAGAAAGTGCAAATGGGAAACTCAACTGAACTGAAACATAAACAAGTAAAGATGACATTTGGCAATCATCCTCCACTAACTTCTCTTTAAGTGACACATGTATCACTTAACTAATAGAATTGTTCTACATAACTTTAATTAATGGTTTCAAAACCAATAACTTTAAAGTTTTACAATTTCATCTGGGAACGTGAAAAGAAGAAGAAGAAGAAGTCATGTCAGCTGTAACATTTATGTCTTCTTTTTGTTCTGATACTGGATATACTTGTCGAACATGTAATTCAAACATCTTCCCATCTATTTTAGCCATCTTTGTTTCATTTTTCGTCCGAATCGCAAAGCAATCCTTCGTTCAACACCTTGATACACCCTTCCACATCCTCCAAGCTTAGCCCGAACCTCGCAATATCCGCCTACAGTGCCACCAGTCTGCTAATGGAATTCATCGTGAAAGGTTTAGTAGCTCCATCAAGTCTCTTTTGTACCATCAGAAGAGACCCTTCCAGAAGAATCGGGCACTGCTAGGAATGATCCGCACGTATGAAGTAATATTTCTGACCACTTCCTCCTTAGTGAAAGAAATGATATTGTCTGTAAGGACGATGTCCTACTCTCAAGTGCCTACATCCTTTTCAGCAAAACTCTGCAGATCTCCAAACAGAAAGATACTGCAAACTCCAGCTGCTTCCCCTTCTCAACTGATCCGTCTGGTACAATCTGCTCCGCAACCAATACTTCTCTCGGCAGCTTGTTGATCTCGGCCAAAGTACTCAGGTTACTCTCAGCAACTATGTTCATATCTACTATGCTCGTCACCAGTTGCTTCAACTGATTTGCTGCATCATTCATAACCTTTAAAGCGGGTGGCACCTCTCAAAGTTGTCTGAAGCTTGACGAATAATCAGATTCTTCCATTTGTTAATAGCTTTCACCTGATTGCTTGCATCCTCCATCTCTTGCATAAGATGATCACTCACCTGCTCTGAAATGGGCTGAGTGGAAGGTTTAGCAACCTTGGCTATGATCTCGCACAACTGAGATACCTGCTTCTGAAGCTTGTCTTTCTCCGCCTTTTCTCTGTCAAGCCTAAGGAATAGAGCATCTATCAATGTCTGTGTATCCTGCTTCAATCCTTTTGTGGTGGCTTGATCGATGGGTACTCTGGTTACTGTTACATCTTCTGCCGTGAGCTCATCTTCCTTCTTTCCTTCCGCTGGAATTGACATCTCAGCAAACTTCTGCCCGACTCTTCGATGATCAACCTTGAAGTTACCTTAGCAACTTTAGGTCTTCTGTCTTTTCCGCCTAGACTCGAGTAGCTGCAAGTCGTGTTCCTCCAAGTTCATTTCCATTCTAGCTTCTGGAACCAACTGCGAAGCCAACCATTCTGAGAAGTTACTTCTCGGAGAATAAGAAGTTACTGAGTGCACTACTATCTCCCACTCTGTTTCCTCTCCATCAGAAAGTGCTACAGTGTTATGGCTGCCATCTTCTGAATCATCCAAGGACAAAGCTCTTTCGAACTTTGCCATCTGCAACTTCAACGTCTCTTCTGGAATAGGTGTTGAACGGAGTGGCTGAGGAGAGAAGATGAATGTCGCCGATTCAATGGAGGCATGGAAGTTTCCTGCTGAGGTGCAATAGTCGGTGAAGTACATTTGGATGCCGGAACTAAAGTCATGGCCTTGGAAGTGATCTTCTCCTTTGATTGAGATCTTCTGTGCACTTTCATCTTCTCGGACCTTCTGCTACTTTCTCCTCCGTGCTTCCTCTTGAGGGAATCTCTTGTGCCGAAGTTGCCGTGATTTGATTCATCAGTGCTTCATCAAGGCAGTATCCCTTCGTCAGCAACCAGTTTGAAGTATTCACCAGAACAGCGCCAGACCTTTCTTCAATCGTATGGCAGCCCCTACGTTATCCTGAAGTATGGCTCTATCTCCTCCCATTTGATGGTAAGCATCAAGTAACACATTCCCATCATCTTTAAGATCCGCAGGTATTCGTGCTAGTCCAAAGTCGAACACTTGTGTTGATAGTCTGCTGAAATCCTTCTTTCTAACCTCGTACTCACTTTTGCACTTCATCCAGAAATCCTCTAATGAAGACACATGTGCGTACTCCTGGGAGATCGTCTTCCTGGTTACTCTAAATGGATTGAAATCGGTCGTGCGAAAAGAACTCTTGCTCATACTTGGATAACATTTCCGCTTCGATCCTCGGATCTTATGAATACTCTGCATTTATAATGTCCCACAGTGATCGAGAAGAAGCTCGTAGACTTGTGTCGTTTCGATTGAAGGTCGTGTATCTCCACAAGTTGTCTGCTTACCTCCATGGTGATCAATCGATCATTCGGATATTTGGGAAGTTTAACCGGTTCTCCAGAAAAGCCAGTAACCCTGAGGTATGTGAAATCTGCAAACTGAATGAATAGACTGCCAATCTTGGATATAGCTTCCCATGCTTCCTTGCTCACTCTGTTGGCCTTCAAGTCCTTGTCTAGCCTGCAAATGGATTCGTAGAAGAATCCATCGTTGACCACTTTGAAATCTTTCTTGCACGCAGGTACAGTAAGCTGTGGGTAGCACTTGAAAATGGGGTCCTTAGAAAGAACGCCACATCTATCCAGCTTGGAGAAGATGCCTTGTGAAGCTGCAGCGTACACCAAGTAGGAAGTCATTTTGAAGCTGAAAGTACGCTTCACGTTCCGGAGTTGCTCACCAATGTTGTCGCTAATGATTTCCGACCAATTGATTATGGAATCAACCTTGTTGACTTCAATGGTCCTGATGAAAGCATACATCCATGTACGGAAAGTGTGAGCATTCGCCTTGCCATTAATCCTGCATAACAATTTGGCAATATCATCTACCTCCTGCACCAAATTGGACCGCAGAAGAGTTCTTGGGAACTTAGAAGGAGATCTGGGCTTCTTCATGTATCTGTTGTTCATTATGTTCACGCAGTCAACTCTATGCTTCTCCCACCTGCTGTCGGCATCCTGAATGCTAATGGAAGTCACCACCTTTCGAGCCGGAATCTTCAAGCAATAATTGATGAACTCTGCGTCCAACCGAATTATTGTTTTCCCGTAGCATCTCGCACTGATCTGGATGAAGGATGGTAAGACCTAGCACACTCCATAATGAACTCTGGCAACTGGGCTATGTATGGAAAGGCTGCAGCTCGAATAATTCCAATGCTTTTAATTGCACGCATGAGTGAAGTCTTTCCTGCTCTGGATCTATCAATCAATTCGGAAAGAGGTTCCGGACCTAGATCTGTGTCTCCTATGTCTGCAAATTTGGAAGTGATGCATGACTCCATCGTGCTTTCTTTTTCATCCTTCTTTGCCATGGCTTTGTCTATCTTTATCGAACAATTCTTTTTCTTCTTATTTGTCCGAATTTTTAAAAGCCAGTGCAGATCTGGATAATTCTTCAGATTCGGAGGATATATTCAATGTATTAGATATTGATTAAAGCTCCTTTTCTTTTGTAAAGCACCTGTGATGAATTCCTGCAATTAATTCAGACAAAGATGGCAATTGGAATATGAACAGTGGATTTTAATCATAAAAATCTGCATTATTCAAGCCTGCTGCCCCAAAAATTGATGTTTTATTTGCATGCAAAGTGAGCATGAATTTTTCCAACTTCACCTGAGCACCTGTATCACTTATGCAAACAATTATCCAGACACAAATCAACTTCCTTCAACTTGTGCGCCAAAATTGGAAGCTTTTAGCCTTGATTTCACCTTTTTTTGAGCAAAAATCCTCTTCAAATGGGGCACACTTTTCCTCTGGGCTGCACTTCTTTACCTGTGAATTAATTAATTCATCCTTATGGCAGCCCCTGCTTATATAACCTTTGTGATTCTATAATTAATTAATGCCTTTGCTATTATTGGCAATTAATTAATTAATTAATGAGCTTCACTCTTCAAATGGGGCGCCTATTTTGTGCATGTTTGTGGCTGCCATTAAATAAAATAAATTTATTTAATTTTAGACTTCTGCTTCCACTTAACTCAAGCCTCACAGTATGCTTTGACCTTAGCCACTGAAAATAGGAATTAATTTAATCATTTAATATTTTAAAAGTATTATCTTTCTCCCAAAAGGGGCACACTTTTTGACATGAAGGGGCTGCCATTAAATAAATAAATTTATTTAATTTTAGAACAATCTATTTTCAACCACCTTTTGTCCTTTGCTTTTGTTGACTTTTCCACAAGCCTGGCTGCCTATTTTGGGTGAATAATTAATTAAATTAATCAATTTAAAGGCTGCCTTTACTTCTCCAAAGGGGGCGCACTTTTTGACATAAAGAATTCTATTTTTAAGAAACACATGACAATGGGATTTTTACCTTGCAAGGCAGCCCTGAAAATCCCATGATTCACTTAAGTCACTTGTCTTTCATAATGGGATTATTTACTCTGCAAGGCAGGCAATAAAATCCCATGATTCACTTAAGTGATATTTCTTTTATTCCACAAAGGAATTTTTACTCTGCAAGGCAGGTAAGAAATTCCCCCCTGCCTGCTGCCTCTAATTTTTCCATTGTCACTTAAGTGGCGTTGCTTCCATGGGAAAAAGTACCCTGCTAGGTAGGTACAAAATTCCCACCTGCCTGCTGCTTCTAATTTTCCCATGATCCACTTCAATTCTTCTTTTTCCAAAATGTGCCAGCCCGAGAAGAGGCTTTTTGGGTGCACGACTTCATCTTTTCCCAGTGAACGGACTCTCGATGGCGACTTCCTTCTGGCATAATGTGTGTATATGTTCTCCAGCTACTCCAGGCCAAGAATCAGGCCAAATCGATAAAGGAATTGATCTAGAGAAATTTCACAGAAAACGAAACGGAAAACACAAAAACACAAAAAGTTGCCAAAAGTCACAAATAAAGTGCAGAACTCATTCCTAGTTAAAACCCTTATGGTATGTAGGAATAATGACATGTTCGATCACAACAGGGTTAAATCGGAGCACAAATTACTTCAATTTGGGGCTCAAAATAATTAAATACAAATTTCCCATGAGACAAATCCCGCAATGACAGAATATAACAATTTTGGGCATCACGGGTATTTGGTTAAAATGGCTAATATGGCTCTTTGGGAATATCTTCACACATTACAAGAACTTTCGCAATAAAAACACAAAAGCGACCCATTATTTTAGAAGTACGAAATTTTTTCGGATAGGGTAGTCCTGATTTTAGGATGAAATCTGGGTACACCAATCCCTTTACCCGCGGCTCTCACTAATCCTTCCGCGACTTCTTCTAGTCTTCGGCGGCTATCTCTTCATGTTCGTTGTATGTACTAAAGCAATTTAAGTCCTTTAGAGCTTAACCTTAATCAACTTCGAAGCCTTTGAGAGTGATAATGACCCTATATAATCTTGTAAACACTTTGAATGCACCATGTATTTGTCTCGAGACTTCCACACACCATTGAAACATCTTCATGAGCTGACTATGCATACCGAACACTAATTATAGACTTAACCCCACATGATTGACTCTGTCGACCTTGGGAAGTCTGCATGCAAAGTGAAGAGGACACTCAACACATTGTACTTGTTGTTTGACCACATGACCATGCACCTTTCACTGATATGCCATGGAATCACTTGGAACTACTTTGTGAGTTGACACTACCAATCAACCTTCATTTCCATCACTTGCTCACTCTATCAATCAACCCTTTTGCCATCAATGCCACTTGACATCAATGACAACACCACTAGCAATGACTGGGTCCAACAATGCTATCTTCACTCTTATTTGCATTCCAAAATGAATATTAATTCCATCAAAGTGCACATGACACCATGGGTCATTTCATGTTGATTGTATCAACAAAGTAGTCTGAGGAATGTACCAACATAACCATATAAGAGATTAGCTGCTAGTAATATAGACTAAGCTGTTATAAAATTTACTTATTTACTATACTATAATATATCTTTTTTATTACTCATTTTGTGAGTGTGAAAGCCCATTTAGTTATTGCATATGGTATTTTCCCTTATTGTCTTTTTTACTTTGGAAGAAAGGATAAATTGACTGACAACCCACATGGGAAATTTCTATTCTTCATCCAAGTCAGATCTAGATTGGTGGGTTGATGCTTCCAAGATAACTTTACTGTTTGACACAACAGTGTAGAAAATGCACTATTGATAAACAAGATGGGTATTGGTTCTAGGAAAATCATGCGTGCTGTTGACAAATAATTGTGCAAACATTAATGACTTAGAGGGACCTTCTAGTTGCTCAGTTTTCTACCACTGGAGCCTCAAATCTAAACACCCACAGTGACCAGCTATTTTATCTTGTCAAAGTCTAGGGTTCCCTAGTATTTCCCATTGCTAGCATTCATTGGCACAAAATTTACATCTTCCTTTTGACTAATCATCCTTCATACGCAAAACCTTTCCAAGATCATTAAAAACCATTTCATCCCTCATTTCCTCTACATTTAAGGAATCTACTAGCTTTTAAGGAATCTACTAGGTAATCTTTGTAATCACCTTTTGGTAGGAGTTGCGTTCACCTTAAGAATATTGTAGTATCACTTTTTTCTCAATGCTCTTTTTATTTTATTATCCAATAGGATTTTTAAATGGACATGCATGAAAAAAACCCTTAAAACTTGTCTCATGTCGGAAAATAAGTTATACTTGCTGGGAAACAAGTCACTTTGTCATTGGAAAATAGCCTCTCGAAATAGAACATGGATTCTGTACATGTATGGCTCTCGGCAGCCCTGTTAAGCAATGACAAAAACAGGCTTTATAGCGGAATGGTCTCAATGATACTCATGCTTGTAATGTCCCTTTCGGGCTCAAATTTGAGGAAGTTGGATTTTCCCCAAAACCCTAATGGAACATTGCTGGAATTTATGACAACCACATGTATAAACCTGAATTTTATGACAACCACATAGAAATTAGAGCCAAAGAGGGTTAGCAACTTGTTTTTGGTCCCCAAAACCCTAGGCGACCTAGGTAAAATTCAGATTTTAGTATTTCTCACACATAATTCTTCATAAACATATCAACAATTTGAAACCCTTGATGAAATAATGCAAAATATGTGCTTCAACATCAAAATACAAAATTTTGGAATTAATTATTGGCCACAAACAGCTGAAACTTAAAAAATTCATATCTTTTGAAATACTTGGAGTTATAATGCAAACGATAGCTCAAAATGACCATAAAACCCACTTAATGTTGTCTCGAAATCCCCAAAGCATATTTGTTGTCACCCGAAGTTGCACCCCGATAGAGAATGGTGTGTGTACTCTCTCTCCTATTGACAAAATTGGAACACCTTAAGGTGTGGGTAACCTATGTCTAAGGTGAATCCCAGAGAGGGCTGATTCCCTTGTGAATCACCTAAAAATGTAAAAATTGACAAGGAAAAGGGGAAAAGGAATGCGGGAAATTGGAAATAAGGGTGATACACTGAACTATTTTGCAAAATTAAATTTAAAGGTTTAGGAAGAATGGCAACGGTAGAGGGATTGCATTCCACACTGAAGTAACATAATATCCTATCAAACACGATGAACAATCTGAAAACAATGATATGAGAGGGCAAAACGAAGCTTTATTTTATTTAGAGGTGCAAGTACAATAGCTGAAGATGCCGGAGCAAAGTAACGCTCAAGTATATGTCTCATTCTTTACAAAAGACTGCCTATATGGACTACTGCGTCCAAAATCAACTTTCCTTACATGCTTTTTTGTATTTCTGATTTCCGTGGCCTGGGCTGCATGCATCTTTTGTTGTATTTATTAACTTCCCCTCTTGCTGCCCTGTTGGCGCCACCATACAGAAGTCAGCAACATGCATGTTTATTTAATTAATTCCTCTCATGCATGGGCTGCTGCGCCAAACCTGCAGAGTGGTTCTCTTTTCCTTTTTTATTTTTTTCTCCTTGGTGGTGTACGACTGGGCAGACTGCTGTTGGAACAACAGTTGCTTTAATTAATTAAAAGTCCTTCACCTTTTTGCAGCAGCTTTTTGTCTTGTCTGTTTTGTCTCTTCTACCTTTTGTCTTATCCTCATGCTCTTTGGCACAGACTTCAGGGACAACATGCATGTATACTTTATTTAATTTTATTTATTTCCTCATGCTGCTGCTGCAAACTCACACTGTGACCAGCAGTTGATAAATTTATTAAATTTATCCTTCTCCTTTTAGCGCCATACCTATTTGGAGCAGTACTTGCCAAATTTAGCAAAAGCAAAGCTATCTTTAGCGAGTGCTATTTTAGCCAAACACTATTTTTGGCTTGTCTATTTTAAACACCTCCATCTTTAGCTAAATATTATTTTTAGTCAATCGTCCGAAAAATAGCCAATCCTTTGCGTGAAAAATATGGTAACATTTTGGCGACATCACGGGATTGTTTGTCTGCTAAACAAAGAGATCAGTAGCCTTCTACATCCATTGGGCTATGGAGTCACATACTTCTGTCAACAACTTGTATCCTCTGAAATACCCTCTCCAACAAAAGGAAAACATGTGCATGCAAGCACTTCTTGAAAAGACAACTAAGAAAACTGGAAAAACTATGTGCATGCAAACACTTATTATGCAAGAAACAAATCTAAACTAATCCTTATCTAAACAAAGAGAAATGAAATCTAAACAAAGAGAAATGAAAGCTAAACAAAACCACATATTGGTTGGGAGAAATAGCTTCCTTTTCTCAAAAAGTGTGGCCATGAGATCAATTTTGCAACTAGATCACATGGTAAAAGTGTAGACATGGTTTGCACCATTGATTTGCTCAAAATATCAGTCCAGAAAAGAATAAACACCATTATAGGATCTGCACTCTGTCTTTGTAGATGTTGGGGCTGATTTTTGGCAACTTGAAGCTCTTTCTTATGCTCTGAAATGAGCACAACTGATGGCAACTCTTCGTGGCTCTAAACTAGCCAAATACCTGATTGGACATGGTTTTCTCATAGCTGATAAACTGATTTTTCTGATCTGCCCCTCTTCTTTGTGTGAAATCTCATCATTTGGAGTGCTTGAGGCCCTTTCCTGCTCATATTGGATGCTTGTAGACTGATCTACAATTTCAATTGGTTCTTCCTCATCACGAGAATCTTCCAATTTTAATAAAACCCCCTCTTTGTTTTCCATGCTTGAGGAAGACTTTATTTTTTAATTTGAATTTCGCTGATTTCCTCCTCTGTATGACTGTTTACAAGCTGATTTGAAGGTGATATAGGCTCAAGATTGCTGATCTGATCCTTAGAAACACTCATATGCTCCTTCAAAACATTATCTTTACGTTGTAGCTCAAGAGATCTGAGAAAACTTTGTCTAACCTTTGCATGCTGGTCATATTCCTCCTGCTGCTCTATAACTTCAACCACTTTCATGCACTCCTCTATTGTAGGCTTAACCAACTGTGGAATCTGTATGTCCTCAAACTGTAAGCTCCATTTTGTTAGATTTGGTTCATTCCATAATGGACTTGGGAATATGAGGGAAGGGGTGGGTTGGGTTGCTAATTGATTTTGCAATGGTTGAGATGATTGGAGAGGTGTAAGATCTTGTGGAGGAGAAACTTTAAGAAAGCTAGGAATTTGGGACTTGGGATCGGTTGAAGTGGTTGGAAAGTAAAAATAGGAGGGTTGTATGATGATAGTGAAGAATTACCCCATTGACGGGGGTTTCTCAACACCTTTGTATTGATAAGCTTCCATCTCTTCATTCCATGTTGATATTTGTGGTATCAATTCAGACACAGTCTATCTTCTCTTGAGGGCTATACCAATTTGGTATAGCATTGGCCCATGGGTAGGGTACCTTGAATTCAAGCTTGGCTGCCTTGATGGAACTTGTTGCTCTCATTTGTACCATTTTTATCTCCAAGTGTTGTACTTGTATATGAAAATCTGCATATTCTTGCTCTGAAAAACACCATGATTATTAGGATAACCATACAAATTGTTTGGATCATGGGCATATTCATTATGATAGGGCTTATAATACTGATCTGGAGGAGGATTTTGGGGAAAAGGAGGTGGAGGGGAGTAATAATTCTCTTGAAACTGGGAATTCCAATGAGGAATTGAAGTCATGATTGCACAACCTCATAAAAATATGGAAAGATGGAGGAAATGGTTTGCTGATTGAGAAAAAGGGATTTTTGGGCCAATGGAGTCGCCAGATGTTGAATATTTGTGTCTGAAACATTGATATTTGCTAAGAACAACATCAACTTCTTTAGAAATTTTTGTATTGTCCCACTGAGCATGCCAAAAATTGTTGTCACCCAGAAGTTGCACCCTGATAGAGAATGGTGTGTGTACTCTCTCTCCCTGTTGACAAAATTGGAATACCTCAAGGCTGTGGGTAACCTATGTCTGAGGTGAACCTCCAAAAAGGGTTGGTTCCCTTGCAAATCACCTAAAAACGTAAAAATTGACAAGGAAAAGGGGAAAAGGAATGCGGGAAATTGGAAATAAGGGTGATACACAAGAAGTTTGATACTTGCATGTAACTCTGCACACAAAGAATTAAAGATTCACACACCTGCACAACCCTAAACTATTTTGCAAAATTAAATTCAAAGGTTTAGGAAGAATGACAGCGGTAGAGGGATTGAATTCCACACTAAAGCAACACAATATCCTATCAAACACGATGAACAATCTGAAAACAACGATATGAGAGGGAAAAACGAAGCTTTATTTTATTCAGAGGTGCAAGTACAATGGCTGAAGATGCCAGAGCAAATCAACGCTCAAGTATATGTCTAATTCTTTACAAAAGACTGCCTATATGGACTGCTGCGTCCAAAATCAGCTTTCCTTGCATGCTGTTTTTTCTTTAAATTTATTTCTGATTTCCGTGACCTGTGTTGCATGCATCTTTTTGTATTTATAAATTTCCCCTCTTGCTGCCCTGTTGGCACCACCATATAGAAAGTCAGCAGCATGCTTGTTTATTTAATTAATTCCTCTCATGCATGTGCTGCTGTGCCAAACCTATAGAGTGGTTCTCTTTTCCTTTTTATTTTATTCTCCTTGGTGGTGTACGACTGGGCAGACGGCTGTTGGAACAACAGTTGCTTTAATTAATTAAAAGTCCTTCACGTTTTTGCAGCATCTTTTTGTCTTGTCTGTTTTCTCTTCTACCTTTTGTCTTATCCTCATGCTCTTTTGCGCAGACCTCAGGGACAACTTGCATGTATACTTTATTTGATTTTATTTATTTCCTCATGCTGCTGCTGCAAACTCAGACTGTGGCCAATAGTTAATAAATTTATCCTTCTCCTTTTAGCGCCATGCATATTTGGAGCAGTACTTGCCAAATTTAGCAAAAGCAAAGCTATCTTTAGCAAGTGCTATTTTAGCCAAACGCTATTTTTGGCTCGTCTATTTTAAACACTTCCATCTTTAGCCAAATGCTATTTTTAGTCAATCTTCCGAAAAATAGCCAATCCTTTGCGTGAAAAATATGGTAACAATATCCTACGTTGGAAATGAGTATGGTAGCCCCAAAAGGCATGCTCTAGCTTGAATTTGTGCCCTAGCACAGATGAAAACGCTTGTTTTGAAATTTTGAATGTGAAGCTCACTTGTGACTCTCGGGTAAAGCCACCAAAACAACAAATCAGGGTTTTCGTACCCAAGTGTTGTGACTATTGAGGGTTTCATCCTTGATATAACCCAATGAGAGTTTTCATCCATAAAGGCTGAAAATGTTAGCTCAATTCACCAATTTCCAAAGAGAAATATCAAGATTAATATGAAGACCCTTACAATGAGCCCCAACGTTTACCTTTATAGTCTTTTTTATTTCTTTTCCTTATGGAGCACTCCATGTGAGATAATAGAAATACTTTATTTCTATTTTAAAATTCACCTTTCCCACTTAAAGAGGGACGAACCACCTTTTTAACATTCTTTTTTCTATTTTGAAGTTGGCGCTTTTGTCTTTAGCCACCAACGTACTATTTCTAGTGCTATAATTGGCAATTTGCCTTTTTACAAAAATATTACAATGCTGAAAATAACAAATTACAATTATAACACGAATATACTTACCTTATTTTCTCCCGTAAAGCCCACGGAAAGTAGCAATGGGCCCAAGTTCTTCAAATCGAACTATTTTGGAAAAGGGGACATTACGGTGCCCTTGCCCTCACCCGGCACTTCTTGTTGGGTAATGAGCGTGTCATCTCCCCTTTTTCGATTTGAATAAGTTAGAAGACTCTTAGCTTATTTTTATTTCTTGTAGGCTAATGGAGTGGTGCAAGGGAGAAAAATTAATAATTTACGTTGGCCAAAAAGTAACTTTATGTTATATCATAAAAAGACAACTTATGTTTTATTATTAAAATAAAGGTAAATTTTGATAAAGCAACTCAACAAGGAAATAAAAGAAAGGGACATTGCTTTATGAGTGCTTTTCTTTGAAAAGCGTGAAAGTAAAATTATAAAAGTGGGGTGAGTGGGCTCATTTGGGGAGCACTTTTGAATTTGCTATTCTTATATTGTGAGTTTGAGCCTTTGCTGCAACTTTCAACATCGAGGATGAAAACCCTCCGCTGAATAAGGCTTGGGGACGAAAACCCTCCAAAGATTGTATGGTGGTTCCATTAAGGACTGCATTCAAGTCCGAATGCACCAAAGGGTGTTAGAGAAAGTGTGTAAATGCTTGAAGTTCAAGGGAGTCTCATAAGAGATGTCTTATAGTGGATAGACATGGAGAAAATCCTAGTCACGTGGGTGACACATTGAAAAGAGTAAAGAAAATTCTATAATTGAATATAGAAGGTGAAATGAGAATGCTAGATATAATTGCGAAGTTGGACATGAATTCATAACGAGTCTTTTGATCATCTTTGAAAGTTGCGAACTCGATTACTCTTCTTACCAATTTTAATGGTTGTTATTAAGTATGGTGAAGTTTGGAATAGTAAGACAACTTGAAAGGATAATTATTATTAAAAATTAAATAAAAATTAAGCTTTTCGAGTCTTCCTTAAAGGAGTTCTTACACACATATTATTTCATCTATAAAAGGATGTATAGCTTATGATATGCAACATTAATAAGTGACACACATACCTTGCTATTGCATGAACTAAACCATCACAATTTGAAAGGTCAAGGATGAGGCATGGTTGGTGAATTCATATGCTTGATGATTGCTTCATAAATGAGGATCGTTATGCTAAAACCATCAATTAGAAATCTAAAGGCTTCCCTTGCACCCACATTTGTGAGTGGAATAGACATTCAACGTATTTTGGTGATGTTGGTGTAACTTGTGCGGTGGTGAGTGTAATGGTTGGACCACAATCAATGATTCATTAAGAAGGCTTTATTTCAGACATCTTTGTTTCTTCCCATGTAAGATATGTATTTTTTAGCATGGCACCCACAACTAAATGGTTGTTAGTTTAATATTTTTTCACCATTTACTTGTCTTAGATGGTTGTGGCTTCCTTTTTGAAGAAGGCGATTCTTCGGTGCAAAAGATGTGTCCCATTTTTCCTTGATATTAGATTCTTAAATGTTTCCGCATAACAATAGCTTCTCCTAACAGCTTCATATTCACCAACTTTAGTTTACAAAAATGTATGGATGTAGGCCATTGTGGTGCTTGAGAACTTTATGTTGCACTTACTTGAATGAGCCCAAACTTGCATAAAATTCATGAACAACATATAGCGATCATCATAAACATTTTGTAGATATTATTCATCCTTGAAAAATTCTAAGAACATCTCCAAGTCACTTTGGAATTGTCTTTTGTTTGTTTTCTCCCACAGTACGGGCTTGCCACCACTTCTTGATGGGGAAGAGACTTTAAGAAGTGCAATCTTTGCCAAATAAGTCATTTATAGAAAAACATAATTCTAACTGATCTATATATTTATCTACTGCATTAATATTGATTTTACCTTCAAACACAAAAATGCTTAAATAACCTTGAAACTTTTGGGAGACTCAACCCTTAGAAGCTTTATCTAAGGATTGAGTTGATGACTCCAATCGTTCGAGGTTTCAATGAATTGATTGTAGAAACTTGTCTTCTGCTATTGAAGTGCCTTTGTGATTCTGTCATCAATCATCTCATTGATCACTTCATGCAATTCACGTTCTCTTGCCATTTGAACTCACTTAAAATGGCTCGAGAAAGTAATATGAGGGGTCTCCTGGTTTGATGCTAGATATCAAATTCTCGATATTTGTTTGATGGGACATACAATACCTTAATTTCTCTTATACCACTAACCCAAATCCTAGGAGATATTTTGGGAATGACATTCTAAATTGTTAAGAATCTTGATTTGTTATATGCATAATATTAAATAATTAATTAGAAGCTAAGCTGTTAGATGGAGATATACAAGAAAGATAATAGAACTAGAACAAAAAAGGTTTTTAATCTATGCATATTGTTGAAAGAGATGTATGGTTGTTTATCTCTCTCTAGTTATGTCTATGCTATGATATCTATTGATAACTACCTATACTGTATATGTATAAAATATGTTACGAAGTTGCAAAGGATAAAGAAACTCTATGGAAGTTGGAATGACTATGCTTCCATGTGACGTTCACCTTCTATTGGTTGAGGTTGAATGACATACGAATGTAGCAATCGAACTTGGTCTCGTGGAGCTTTGCCCTCAACCTCGTGCGGCAAGCCCCTCGGCTCCACCTATTTAAGGGAAAAGGATAAAACACTACTGACACGTGTCAATACTACTTATTGTGGGTGGACCGTGGTGTTTTGGACTATAGGTATTTGGAACCTTGACAAAGCCAATGATCACGCGTCGCATGAGGTTTGGTGCATGCTTGGATGGTGGTACATCCAATTTTCACAAAATGGCCTTCATCATGGGAATCATGCATTCAGTTTCATTTGGGATTGATTGATGATCTTGGAAATACCACGAACCTATGGAAAGTGTTCAACAATACTATAGATCAACAAAACACGAGTTGGCATTACAGAAATCATGAGAATGGGTTTGGTGGTATCAATGGTATTGTATTTAAAGAGTACACCTAGATTGTGCTTTGTGTCCTCTATTGCATCTTTTCTAATCATCATTTAATATGACGATTCTGACTCACCTAACCTTGGAGTGACATAGACCATTGATAATATGCTTGGCTATATAAAGGCCACAATATGTGAGAGAGATCCCACCGCAAAATGTCGTGACAAGTAATCTCATCCCATCGTTCTATAGAGGTGGGAGTTGGAAACTCTACTACTCATGGCAACATATGCAAATAATCCTAAATGGTTCGTGTAGAGATCTCGAGAAGATAATGCATCTTGACAAGGAGGTGAACAAAGGCTTCACAAGAAAACATAAACTAGAGAGGTTGTTGTGAAAATTAGGGCTAAGCGGAGTGCATTTTCTATTCATAGGGTACATGAGTGCAGCCACTAAGGATGCACTTGTTCTAGTGCAGGTTGACCCCAAAGGATGGTGTTGGCTACGGGGTTCCCTATAACGTTGTAGACAATTGTGATCTACCTTCTTTCATAGGTTCCTAGATCTTATGTTGTTGAGAGGAATTGGTCCACTTATATCTTAATCCACTCTATCTTCCTCTTGAAGAATGAAGAAGCTAGTTTATCTACGTAATGACTAAAGCCTCTAGGATCACAAGATGATTGAGCGTAGGAGTTGTTGACACCTAGGCTGCACATGCTAAGAAAAGGGTATGTTTTTGCCTAAGTACCAAGGTAATTCGCAAAGGTCAGGTGTGCATAATGTCAAGAAAATAGTGAAGGGTCTGCTCAAAACAAGCCGAGAAGACAACAAAAATAACTGGTATGTGAAGGAGCTGCGCACAAACCATCTAGATGATAGATCAACTAGGAACCAAGTGCACTTATGATCTAGGAGAGTAAGAGATAAGAAAGCAGGATGATCCAAGGAATCTTTTAGAGTTATCTAGAAGATATCTAATTTGATCCGATTGTCATGAGTATGTCGGTGTGGTGCACCTATAAATAAACCCCTTAACCTCTCTTTTGGGAGACTCAGAGATGTTGGACATTTTGATGCAGAGTTGGACAATGAAGAAGAGTTGGAGCCTTGAAGCTAGTTGTTTGTATTTTGGTGTATAGTGTATTTCCTAGTTTTCCTAAACTGGAAGAGCTTCTTGTTCAAGATGGCCAGGGGCAAGCATAGTCTTCGTGAATCACCACTCGATTTCAGTTTCAAGTCTGATAACTCCCGCAAAAGACGCCGAGCAACATAAACTAGTTGGTAATCGTATCTAGTGGTACTGACCGCACCAATTAAGGTTAGAGTCTCCGAGAAATACTCCTGGTGAAAGCCGTTGTCTCCACTCAGCCATATGGAGGCCTCATGGCTGGCTCCCCTGTTCCTAAGAACGGGGCCAAGTGGAGGAGAAACTCTTCCAGCACCGCACTTGACAAGAAGGCTTAGCCCTACATGATTGCGCATCACACATAAGTGTCTTGCAGACTACGTGTAATGCTGATGTATGTTGAGATGAATGTATAATTGAATTGAATCATGAATAATAATGGTTGTGATATATGTTTGTAAGAGTAACTGATGTGTGTTGTTGTGAAATTACATGTCGAGTTATGCAATCTAGGGTTTGAATATGATTTATGCTGCATACTATATATTCTCCCATGCACTTGTCTTGTCTTAGTAATTCTTCTGATAATGGGTGTCTCAGTAATTCTCTTGCCATGCCTTAGGTAATCACTTAGGGTTATACCTAAGTGATATGCCTGCACAGGAGTGATATGCCTGTGCAAGAGTGTTATAATGTTGAGCTTAAGGAGCTTAGTGTAGAAGAAGTAGGTGAGGCCATTTAAGCATAACAAGGAGTCTGCTAGCACAATAGGATGTGGAGCTTGAGGGGGTGAGACAAGTATATGAGGATCATAAGGGGCAACCAAGATTGGTTGGACTTTCATTTAAGGAGCTCGCTGATTCAGAGTCAGAAAGCAATACTTGGGCCAATGGTAGATGTGTCTGATGGTGATTTGGATTATTGAATATACTACTCCATGCTTGCAGCTTAGCATTTTGTTATGGCTTGGATACAATTGTTATATTTGGAATTTATTGACTTTCATTTTGTCATTTGAGACTTATGACTCTTGTTACAATTATCTTCATGATAATATCACGATGAAATATTTTATAATAATGTTTTACCAAACTCAATATTGACTGTTCATTGTCATGGATAGATGAAAATTTAAATTTATAATGTTTATATTTGCACTATAGTTTGTTAGAATGTGTAAGTGTAACAATGCTTAGTTATGAAAAAGAAAACCAATAAATTTTGTATATTTTTCTGGTGTATTTATATATAAAATTTTGCATCCCTTGTTCCACTCCAATGTCCCAAAATCCGGGCAAAATATTTTCTGCAACAGAAACATGTCCCCACATTCCCTTTACCAGAAATTCTGAGGAGAAATCTTACAAGCTCCTCTCTCAGTGAAAAATCTTAGAAGCTTCTTTTGCTGTCATGGAAAACTCAAGTCTTGTAAATATCGAATGAGCAGAAGAGAACATGATAATTTCTTGAGGGAAGTTATCATAATTTTGCAATCCTATATAGCTTATCTTATTGTCAAGAGGAGTCAAATCTTGTTAATTTCCAGGGCCCCAGCCACACATGATCAGTGAAATCCTTTCTATTTAGAAAAAAATAAAATCGGGACAACCTCAGGCAGTTTCAATCATGGGTGTCATGCTTCAGCTCATAATCTTCTAACATTCAACACTAATGATACTAAACTATGAACGATTCTTATTGATCTGGGAGAAAATCAGAGATATGCCATTAAAGATAATAAGGATTTGTCCTTTCCTCACTTTGTTTGGCAAAGGAATACACGTGTTTTCTTTGACCAGCTATGGGACTTGGTAACTGATGCATTGTCTCATTTTTACACCCGGCCTTCTCATTTTGCATTGCATAGGTGCATTCCATGTTATTGTCATTAGCAACTCATTAGAAGTGGGTAAATATGATTTTGAACTATCAAATATTCTATAATAGTATCTACCAAATCAATTTATCACAATCAATTATTCTATATTGGCATTTGTCAAACTCAATTTTGAGTGTCCATTGCCACCAATGAATGAGAGTTTTAGATTTATAATGTTTATATTCGTAATATAGCCTTTTAGAATGTCCAATGATGCTTAATTATGCAAGTGAAAAGCTATACAATTTGTATTTTTTTGGGTTTGTATTTTAAAATTATGTATATGTATGTATGTACGTATAACTCTCTAACATCCCCAAAATCTGTGTAAAATCTTTTCCATACCGAAACATGTCCCCCATACCTTAATTCAGAGAAACATAGAGAAATCTTACAAGCTCCTTGAGGAAGGATTGAGGTTTTTAAATTTTCAGGCTTTTTGCCGATATTGTTTCTTTTACAAGAAAACATGGACAATTAGTAAAGCTAAGCTTTCATAGTTTATAAATCTTAGGATCTTCTTTCACTATCAGAGAAGTCTTGAGTTACATAAATATTCAGGATGAAGAAAAAAACAGGACAACGGCCAGAGGGAAGTTTAATATTTTTACTATCCTACAAGCTTATGTTATAGTCAAGAAAAGTCAAATCTTGTTATTTTCAGGGCCTAGTAACACATGATAAATGAAATTCCTTTCCATTTAACAAAAATAAAAACATGGACAACCTCTGTCAATTTCAGTGAGTCCATGTGATTTTGACTCAGCATAAAAAGAATTTATAGTTTGCAATTAACGAAGGTCCAAATAATTTGCAATGTTTCAGAAAACAGTAGCTGCTTGTAATGCCATAGCAAATTTCCTGGAGCAAACTAAGACCGACTTTCTGTAACTGAGTTATCTAATTACTATCTGCAATGTAAAGTAGTCATATGAAACATTTAAAATATTGGAAGCCCAAATGAAAATTCTTTGATTCTGAAACATGATAAGCTGCGAGTGTCATAAAACAACAGAAGAATGGAGCTGAAATGGATTATAAGTCTGGGAAGTTTAAGAATCAGAAACATCCTATGAATTAGAATTTGAAGAGGGGTCAGTGGTGGCTTTGACCCTGCCACTGAAATTCAGATCATTCTGACTGACAAAGAATTATGTTTCTTTGAGTCTAGGTCACACCAACTGATTAAATTGTATGCTTCCTTTTGTTCCAGAGTGCATAAAGAATGGTATGCTGCTAGATGGTTTGGACTGCAACAACGAGTGGGACAGAAGAAGAAAGATATTAATCCTTGTTTTTGGTATGGTATATAACCCAGGAACTCTGATTGCAATATTCAAGTTACTATAAATTAGAAATGGAACTTGGATGTCCTGTCAACTTTTAAGTGAAATTCCTTTCATTTGGGTTATGGTTGTAGGTTTACATGGTCAAAATAAGGAGGCTGATGTGGCAATTAATGTAATAGTTTTCTAAATATTACTAGCAATAGCAGCTCTTAATGCCGTTATAAAGACGATAGTTATTATTTTGTTTTACTTGGTTTTGGCATGGAAGATAATCTTGAAGCGCGAGTTATTTTAAAGAATAGTAGAGTTGGTTTATGTAATCCCCTTCTTTCATATTCATCTCCTCTTATCTCCATGCCAAAGGTTTTTAACTTTGAGAGAAAATCAATTTACTTTTTATTGTATATGTGGTAAAAATGAGTTGTAATGGTCTCTGTCGTGTGTTGTGAACTTTTTATTACCATACCCTTATGCTTCCTGTTGTATCTTGAGAAGAATTCATGCCTGTCGGCCTAATGATTGGTCTGGATGAAGTTAGGAAGCAAGCTCCATGTCAAGATTCTCTACTTGTGTATTGTTCTTGTGGGTGTCTATAATGTTGAGGCACATGTCAAGGTTGCCAATCCATTCCCACATGTCTGGAGTGTGATTTTGTGCAGTATTTCCGTTGATAGCAGGCAAAGGGTACCTACAAAACAATTGTACCAATCAATTTTTACATGTTTGGAGCAATTCTGCAGCATTAATGTAGTGAAAAAAGATTCTTTGATACTAGGCAGATGCTGTCCGTTAAAACATTCCACCATAGCATAATGACTAGAGCAAGTCCGCAGCATTGATGTAATGGTCATTTCCTTCAACAGTTGACAAAGGCTATCTAGAAAAAAGGTGCACAACACCAAGAGTGACACTGACAATCAATTCTCACACGTCTAAAGTATATTTGCATCATTAATAAGTAAATTTTCTTTGCATGGAATGTAAAGGATGTGAAGAAAAACTTGCATGATATTGAGATTGAGGGGCGGTAATCCGTTCCTACATTTTTGAGGCAAGTCTCCTTTGGTTAGTACACAAAAGCTATCCAGAGAAAAAATTGCACTATCAATGGCTCCAATCTATCTCTAAATGTTTGGAGTAAGTCTTATTTTTATGCTATCAACATTTTAAATTGTATTAAGCTTTGGAGCAAGTCTCCATGATGCTGTGCAATGTTTTCCTGCATAATTGCAGAAAATTCAGAAGACATAACCATGGCCAAAAAAGTAAATACATGTCTGTTGTGAAAAAGGCAGCCACTAGAATGACAGTAACCATAAATTAGCGAAGTCATCCTACAATCTTATCAGCAAAATTTTACACATTTTTTTGCAAAATTTCATCACAATATTACAGTTTATTTTATTGTCATAACAAATCCCTTGAATATCCAGATCTTTGGGCAGCATCTATCAATCTAACGCAGAGACAAATATTTAATTTGTTGTTTAGTTGGGTGTATACAAAATATCGAGCCCAAAACCAGGCCAACTCAATTATAGGCCAGAAGAACATGAAAATTTTAAAGCATTGTGTCAAAGTGGGCTTCTATAATCATTCAAATGTATATCTACAATCAGATCTCATACCTTTAATCTCCAGAATGTTCTAAGTTTTTATTTTTATTTTTATTTGTTGGTACTAAGTCCACAGTGCCCCAAGGGACACCTGGTTACTGATGCATTGTCTCATAGAATTTTGAATTGTATATAACGTTGTTGCAAGTTATGAACTATATTTAGCACTTGTATAATAAAATCTCTGAAAACTCTTTACAACTATTATGTCGGTAAATATGTTTAGAGGCTTATTGGATGGATGCATTTATTTAATAATGTGAAGGTGTTATCATTGGATAATATTTATGGTGGAGTATTAAATTTGATATACTCGAATGTGAAGTAGTAACTGATGAAATCTAAGTCCATCAATGCCATCACAAATATTATTTACTGATAATTGTTTCAATATTAATATTGTGAACTACTGAAGTTTTCTCTTTTTCCAGTGTTACTGTCTGTGGCAACTTTGGTGGGAGGATTTATGATGTGCCGGGCACTACTGATCTGCGCGAGGAGGAAGATGAAGACAAATTCCTTGGCCTGGCCGCAGCTGAACGAGAAGAGCCACTTAGCAGAGCTCTTTCCCGAGGAATTCGACACCAAGTTCTTCACCTACAAAACCCTGTACCGTGCCACGAAGGGCTTTGCCGACGTGCGAAAGTGCGGCCATGGTGCTTGTGCTACTGTCTATGCCGGTTGCCTTGCAGATGGCCGCCATGTGGCTGTCAAGCGTGTAAACTTTGGCTTTGGTTATTCACAGCAGGGGGTCCGCCAACTGCTGAATGAGATCACCCTGCTTTCCAACATAGATCACCCCAATGTCGTTCAACTATTGGGTTGCTGTGTAGATGCAGAGGAACCCATTTTAGTGTACGAGTTTGTTCCCAATGGAACACTGGCACAACACCTCCACCACGACCAGACGGACAATGATCGCCCGTTTGACTGGAAAAGTCGATGCACCATTGCTGCCAATGCTGCGAGTGCTCTTGCCTATTTGCACAACCTGAATCCGCCGATATACCACCGGGATGTCAAGTCATCTAACATACTCTTGGAATTCGACTTCAATTGCAAGGTTGGGGACTTCGGCCTCTCCAGGTAGAATGAAATCACTTTCATTTCTTACAAATTTTTATGTTTAATAAAGATGTGGGGACCTGTTTTCGCAGAAATCTGGAAGCTTGCAATCCCTAATAATTTCATTTCGTTTAATTTTCAGATTGGTGCCCTTTGATGGTGGGACGCACGTATCGACAGTGCCCCAAGGGACACCTGGTTACCTGGACCCGGACTACCATATGACCTACCGCCTCACCGACAGGTCCGATGTGTATAGCTTCGGTGTTGTGTTGGTAGAAATTATCAGTGGCATGAAGCCCGTGGACTTATCAAGAGACGGAAATGAAGTGAACCTTTCCGTACTGGCAGTTGCCAAGATCACAGCTGGTTCCCTGGACGACATCATCGATCCTTCTTTAAATGTTGCTCGCAAACCACATGTTCGAGCTCTGGTGCACAGGATCGGTGAGCTGGCATTCAGGTGTTTGGATCACGACAGGGACTCCCGGCCCACCATGACAGAGGTGGCCCAGGAGCTACTGGCAATTCGAAACAAGTGTGATGACACGGAGTTTGAAGATTTGTTGCTGGCTAATGACAGTGAAAGCCCTGACCAGTCCACATTGTCAATTACATCGGTCGAGGCACTGGGGTTCAGCAACAGCAATTCACCCTCAGAGGCATTGGGGTTTAGCAACGGCACTTCACCCTCAGAGACAGAAAATTTGTGAAATATGAAATATCGAAATGTATGGTAGTTAGTAAGAAGAAAATCGAAATGCTTTTTCTTCATACATTTTAACAGTGAATGTACCTCTTCATTTGAAATAAACACACTCCTTAAAATCACAACACCCACAAGTTGGGTTTTGTGCCAATCTTGTTTCAAGTTGGTTGGTTTGTGATATCCTGGTAATTGACTACATAAAAGCTGCAGAGAGTTCATCTTGGCTGTGCAATATTTATCATTGCTGCCATGAGTTTGCCATTGCTGCCCAG
This sequence comes from Taxus wallichiana var. yunnanensis, assembly GCA_018340775.1. Taxonomy (NCBI): domain Eukaryota; kingdom Viridiplantae; phylum Streptophyta; class Pinopsida; order Cupressales; family Taxaceae; genus Taxus; species Taxus wallichiana. The sequence goes on from CM031243.1 coordinate 615,277,601, forward strand.
GCTTTAAAAGAGTTTTAAAATTGCCATCAAGGCTGCGAATTGGGGAGAGTACACCATTGCTATAAGTCTGGAGGCTATTCTCCCCACAGAATGCACCAATAAAACGTACCATACAGACATGCATGCCCATGCATGGGTGGGACCTGCACGTCAGTAGTCAAATCACAGGTTTAATGTTTTTTGAATATATTCGGTGAAATCAAATGGTTGCATGTGGTCTGTGTTAGGTGGGTTGGTAGGAACATGCCCTAAGAACAAGAAGGTAAGTGTTGAACTGCCTGCCACGTGGCAGCAGATGGGCATGATGGTCGCGACTCGCATGGTAAGTTGGTGCATTCTGAGGGGAGATTAGCCTCCGCCTGCTGTAAGTGGGTGGAAGTTTACTATTTCTGCCCACACATAAAGTATGCCAAATCATAAAGAGTTTACATTGGCAGTTGTTTACCATTGTTGCCGAATCTGTAAATTGGAAGGAGCTTACTATGGCTGCCAATCAATAATTGGGAGGAGTTTGCCACTACTGCCTAAGATAAAATTGGGGGCAGTTTACCATCAGTACTGCTTACGAAATAAATCGAAAATTTACTACCCCTGTCTAAATCTAAATTAATGAGAATTTATCGTTGGACTAACCACCGTACTGCCGAGAATCGATCTCGTGAACTAACCGGCCGGGAAATTGGGACTGACTGCCCACTCGAGCTCCTGAACCGGGGTTGGAAGTTTGCTAACTCATGTGAGTTTTGCTGTAACGAGTAATTGCACCAATGTGTGCAATGGTCATGCACATAGGAGGGAAACATCAAAAAATAAACATGTAGGATATAATCTATTTGAATAAACTACATAACTAATTTAATTGGTGGACATTTTATCTTCCTAGGATTATAGGGAAAACAATAAGGCCCAATCTCTTTCTTATAACAAAATAACAAAATCAAATGTGAAGCATAATGAAATAGATACCCATCTTATCATAAAACAATTATGAGGCATGTCAAAATCAAAATGACATTACATAATTTAGAGATTAAATACACACACATGATATAATTAATACTAAATACATTAGGCTTAAATTTTATGTTATTTATCACTACTATAAATGCTTTGTGCTCTTCCACCTATGCATTTAAGGACACTCTTTCCATGGAGAAGCTAAATGCAATGCAATATCTTATGTTGCACTAGTATTTACCACATGCATTCTATGATTTTTAAACACCTATCTAAATTTATCATGTGTTTCACTAGTATTTACCATTCATTTTATGATTTCTAAACATATATCAAAATTTATGAATATGAGGGTACAAAACAACCACGGGATGTAATGCACAACAATAAAGTCAAGAAGTAGTAATTGTGTCTTCCTTTATAGTTGTGGATGTGAGAAGGAGAAATACACAAATGACACATGAATTGTTCCACAAAATACCTCAACACAATACGTCATTGTGGATTACAATGAATACTAAATATGAGCTAAATGGACTTTTATTAGAAACCTTGACATATGTAAGCTAATGCAATTTGCACGTGTAAAGCAAAACTCAACAACCATTGCTAATATCCTCTTAGCCCGTGCTAAAGTAAACACAAATCAATAGTGTACAAATATTTGCGAAAAAGACCGAAGTTGTGTGACTAGGCATATATATGTGAATGCAAAATGTTGTAGTATTGTGTTAATATTGATAAATATTTCGAGTGAAAATATGACCCTAAACAAAGAATTGGATATTTTACCCTTTGTTTGGCCTCTGTTTCTACAAGCAAAAATAGCAAAAATGAAATATATTTAAGTGGTATTTAAATACAAATGCAAGATACCAATTATTTAAGTATTATTTCTAGTTCAAGCAAAGCCTTCTAGACTAAAAATAGTTAGAATGTTAGCTTTGAAAGGTTACATATTTTATAATATATCATTTATAGAAATTGCACACATTCCACCCGAAGTAATCCCACCTTTTATCAAGGACAAGGCTATAAGGTACTGAATAATGGCCTTGCCCATAGGCGCTCAAGTCTAGATGTCAAGGTACACAAACTCGCCCAATAACTACAAAAGGAAGAGAATGAAATGTTTCCAAAAATATTCATCAAATAAGATTAGATGGTAGGAACTTATTTGCAAATCTAACATGACAGAGATAAGTATTTTGGTACAAAAGACACCACGTAAACAAAAAATGAAGCATAGAGTAATATAGTGCTAGTTCCATACATTTCCTTTCCAATAAAATACAGTTTGAATTTTATTTATATTTTTAAAAGGAAAAGCATCTTGGTACTGATGGAAGCAATGCAATATATGGTTATAATTTCGTACATTTCCTTTCCAAGAAGCTATTGTCAATTCTAAAACAATGCATAACCCTGAAGTTTTGTGCTTATGTTTATTAGAAATATGCTAAGGCAAATTCTTTTAAGATAAGAGTTCAAGAAAATAACCAGATGTAAGCTCAACTACATATTTTTGTATGCATCATGTACATAATTTGTTTGTATGCCAACAATAGAAGGAAAACTCGGCATTCCTTTCAAGTGTAAGCCTTAATATGATTCCACTGCTAATTCTATTAACAACAAAACTCACTTGAATCATCAAACATAGCTCAATATCTAAGTAAGAGAAGGGTGATGCACACAATCTAATAGCCCTTGTCTCAGCCACAATAGTGAGCTAAATGACTCTACATGCCCATGTCTCAGCCACAATCCAATAGCATATTGAAATGGCTAAAGATAGCAAGTGAGAGTTTTTTCTAATGAGGATACTGGTTAGGTTATTTCCCCTGCCTCCTCTGGCACTCTCTAAGGTAGATGCAAATGTTCTATTGGCAAAGGGTTCTTAGCACCTACCACATTCAACTACTTACAAGTAGGAAGAGAAGACATTTACTTGTGACCGATATTGTCTACCCTTCCTTTTAGTAATAAGACTATATTTGAATTCCAAAACCAGAGGATTATTTCGAGAATAGTGGGAAAATAATTAATCATATGTATACTTAAATAATATACTAACATGTACATCAAGACTGCAAAAATGGTGCAAAAGAATACCAAACTCAATAGCTTAATTTTCTACCTAGTACAAATTTATTTTCATCCTTTAGACGAGTATGAAATGCACAAAAGAACATAAACATTAGAAGGTACTCAGGGAAACATTGAATCCATAATAAAATTTTATAAACCCTTATAAAAGGTTTAGTTCGAGATGTGAGAAAATGTTAATATCAAGCAAATAAATGCTTGGATAAACGAAAATCTTGACAAATAATTTTATTTTGTCCGATTTTACAATAAGGAAGTAGAAATATAACTTCTTTGGTGTTGCCATTGAGAACCCAAATCTACAATATTATGTTACACTCGGGGATGGGGTACAAATGCCATGTTTGCTGTGCACTTTCAATTATTCAAAGCTTGAACATGCATTTTGCATATTAATAAAATGATGGATTCCATATATTTGTCCTCAATATTTATATATAATTAATTGTGTCACTAGCTAGGTGGCTCTCATGATCTTTCAACTATGTAATGACTCTCATGATCTTTCAACTATGTAATGATGTCATACATAAATATGTAAGAAGATACTCATTGGAAGAACATGTATTTGCAAGGTCTTGATGCAACCTAGTCAAAGCCTTTTGTTTTTTTTTTTTTTTGATTGGTAAACGCTTTTGACCGGAGCTATGAACCGGTGGGGAGAGGGACCCCAACCCTACAAACACGAATAAGAAGAAGAAGAAGGAGAAGGTGAGAGTCGAAGGAGGAAGAGGAAGAGGAGAGCTAAAAACTGAGAAAGGAAGAGAACGCGGTGACAAGGGAAGCGAACACGCAGCGAAGGAAAAAAGGCTACAACAATTAGCCCGAAGAGTGACCGGCCCGCGAGGAGGCCGCATGCAACAGGAAGTTGAAGGCATGGAGAGCTCGATCCTTGAGGGCATTCAACTGATCAACAGCTGAATGGAGAGGAAAAAGAGCCGCGTCAATATCCACGACCGGAAGAAAACGCTGGTCCAGAGAAGGATGGAAGTTCTGTGCAAAAGTGACAAGGTCCCTGTACTGCCCGCTAAGCCAACGAATATCCCGCCCAGAGCCGATGGCCAACTCGTCAACATCTTCCACCCACAGCAGAGAAGTGCAGAAGTGAGAAGTCCCTGGTGATCATGAAGGCCGGCGCGGTGCTGGCGTAAATTAGGTCGGGGACCAGTTCCACTTCGAAATGTTGGGATGAAGCGGCGTGCGAGAAAGACACGAAGGCGGAGGCGACGTCGGAATCGGTTCGGGGCGACGAGCATTGAAGCGGTAGAGTCGCGAGAATGGCCAATGGCCGGCCTCGATGAGAAGAGTATTTGAAAATCATGGCTAGACGCCGCCTATCGATGGCAGAAACATCTGCCAGTTCGCGGAACTGCCCTCGGAGGGCCACAAACGGGAAACCAACGAAAGTCATGGCGCCGGGAAGAAAGCGAAAGCGAGAGAGACAGTCCTGGAGGTCAGCGTAACAAGAATAAAAGATAGTGAAGAAGAAGAAAGCAGTCCGAGGAAAAGCTGGTAAGTAAGCGCTTGGAAATGCGGGGGGGCAGAGCTTCGTGCGGGAGAGCGGCAAGGGAAGGGAAGGACGCCGCCGAAGAAGGGAAGAGACCGCTTGACGGGGAAGCTGCCATGCGCAGTGGAGGCGTAGACGACTTAGTCGTGAGTGTATCTCCGATCGAGGGAGAGAAAATGAGAAAGTCCTGGCCACATGTGTGCATTGTTGGAGAAGCGATAGCGAGAGGATTATCGATAGCGAAGTTGGCGGGAAGTCTCTTTGCCGATTTGCTTCAGTAGTTGTGAGATATGTCCCAGGATTGGAATTTACCGAGCCAAAAGTGGATAGAAGGAATAAAGAGGTTCAATTTCCACGATTGAGAAGCACCACTGGAAACAGACAAAAATAAGGATTTGAGAATCCCCTTCGATACATAAATCTGAGCATCCTAGATGAACCGCCATCTTGACCCCTTCCAGAAGAGCCTGAGCTTCAGCGGAGTTACATGTGCCGTCTTTTAAAGGGAAGGAGCCCGCATGGATGAGGAGACCTCGATCGTCCCTGAGGATGCAACCAGCCCCAGATAAACCGGATTGCCTCTGGAGGCCCCATCGAAGTTTAGTTTCCAGAGCCCCTTGGGAGGGGGACGCCATCTAGTGTTCTTCCTAAGCAGCACCTTTTCTAATTGTGAGAGCCCCTTACAGATGATAGACCCAGGATTGGGAATTTTTATTAGTGACCACTGATGAAGAATAGCGAAGTCCTTGGAGGAAAAAGAGGGAAAAGAAGAACACTTAGCACTAATACATTCTGAAATGGCCACCTCGAGCTTGGAGAGGAAGGAAGGGAGCTCCACCGCTTGCTCTCTGAAAAGACGAAGGTTGCGTTCCCACCATAAATGCCAGAGCAAGAAATAAGGACTGACGTGCCAGATAGAGCTGTGCAAACAATTGTGGGAAAAAGACGGCCAGGAGGAAAGATTAGCATCAATTCTGTTACAGGGGACCCAGGAGAGATTAAGCTTATTGAGAGCCAATCCCAGCACTTGGAGGTGAAGGGACAGAAGAGGAAGAGATGATCCAGATCTTCCTCAGCCGCACCGCAAAGAAGACATTTAGAGGGGCCCGAGAAGCCCCACGCACGCCTTCTAGCCTGGGTGAGTACCTTTCTATTTAATACAAGCCAACCGAAGTAAGCAATCTTCGGGGTAATATGAGGGTGCCAGCATCCAAAGGAACTCGGAGAACCCTTGCCGAGTTGTGAGACGAGAATGTTGTACCCTGTTTTAACAGTGTAAAGGCCAGAACTATTTCCAACCCAAAATAAGCAATCATCACTGTTAAGGTACGTAGCATGACGATCCTCTATAGCATTGGATAGGAGGACAACTTCTTGAGCAGAGCGCCGATAGCCATTATATCTTTCCAACACCATGTGGGCGAGCCGTTGGGATGCTGGTTACCGTAGTTAGAAACAAGAGAGCCCCATAACAGTTTGGAGGAGTTCATAATACCATTGAGAGAGGAAGCAAGTTGAGGGGAGGGAAACCATTCCAGCTTTCGTCCCAGAAAGACACTAACCGACCATTATTTAACTTCCAAGAGACCCTATCAGCGATGAGATTTTTGGAGTTACACATAAAATTCCATAGATGGGAGCCCTTAGGTAACTCAGAACTGGAAAGAAAAAGCTCATGTCGGTGCCCATCCATATATTTATGAGCGAGGACCTGGAAGGCAAGTCTGCTATTATCAGAAATGAAATTCCACACCAGTTTTGCGCCTAGGGCCATGTTCTGAATGGCCATATCCAAGATACCCAAGCCACCCTGCTTCTTGGGAAGCTTGACCAGATCCCAGTTAGCAAGATGGAATTTGCGTTCAGTGCTGAGTCCTTGCCACAGAAAAGTACGGGCCACCTTCTCGATTTTGAGCAGTACAGAATTAGGAATCTGTAGAATGGAAAGCATGTATATAGGAATGGAGAGGAGCACCGAGTTGATGAGAAGCACACGACCTGCTAGGGATAACCATTTACCTTTCCAAGATAGGAGTTTGGCAGAGATGGAATTTAGAAGCCCGTTCCAGAGGAGAGCCTTGCCCTTCCCATGAAACAAAGGAATTCCCAGGTAGGTGTGTGGAAGTTTACCCAAAGAGAAGCCAAGAATCTCTTTAATTCTTCCTGTAGCCTGGGGGCCACGTTAAAGAAAAAGATCACAGATTTATGAAAGTTTAAGACTTGGCCCCAGAGTAGGAATCCAGAATAGAGGAAATGCACCTAGCCTCCGGAACAGTCCCTTGACCAGAAGAGAAAGGTATCGTCTGCGAATTGCTGATGAGAAAGAGGAGGAGATTGGAGGAGATGTGAAGACCTTTCAATGAACCTTCGAGAATCGCGGCCTTGATGCTACGACTAAGAGCTTCCGCCACAAAGGTGAAGAGGAAGGAAGAAAGCGGGTCACCTTGACGAATACCCTGCTACTCTGAAAGAAGCCTTCCGCAGACCCATTGACAAGAACCGAGAAGCGCGGTGAGGCAATACAGTTAAAAATCCACTTACAAAAGTGAGCACCAAAACCCATAGCTTGCAAAGACTTAGAAGGAACCTCCAGTTAACCCGATCATATGCTTTGCTGAAATCCAATTTTAGCAACATACCTGCTCTGGAAGAATTATGAAGGGAGTGAATAAGTTCATGAGAAATAATAATACCTTCCGTAATAGACCTTCCAGGAATGAACCCACTCTGTTCCGGGGCAACCAATTTATGCATCAAGGGGGAGAGCCTATTGGCAATAGCTTTGGAGATAATTTTATATGTTGTATTACACAGAGAAATTGGCCTGAAATCATCTAACTTCTCAGCTGGGGATTTTTTGGGGAACAGACAAATGAAAGTGTGATTAAGGTTCCCAAGAATCTTCCCGAAACTCTGGATTCCTCAGCCTTGCCAAAGGGATGAAGGACCAACGATATCCCAAAAATCCTGGAAGAAAGAGGCAGGAAAACCGTCTAGGCCTGGGGCTTTATCTCGCTTCATAGAGAACACAATTTTCCGGACCTCTTCTAAGGAAAAGGGTGAGAGAAGCTGATCATTTTCAACATCGAAATACAGCGGGGAATCAGGGAATGAAGGAAAGACTGAGTGCCAAGAGGGGAAGCCGTATCATTCAGGAGCTTGCAGAAGAAATCCACCGTTTCCGATTTGATCTGAGCTTGCGAATTAGCAATGGTGGAATCTTCGAGTTTGAGAGAAGAGATATAATTGAAGTTTCTTCTAGCTCGGACCGAAGAAAAGAAAAATTTGGTGTTTTTATCTCCATCCAGCAACCAAGTTTCCCTGGATTTTTGACGCCAAAAAGTTTCCTCTTTAAGAAGGATATCCCCCAATTCCTTGAGAAGAAATTTTTCCTTCAGGTGATCCTCCTGTGACATCCCATGCAACAGAATACTCTCATTGAGAGAGCGAAGAGTCTTCTCTACTCGAATCTTTTCATGAAAAATATTTTTGAACTTCGAATGGTTCCAACATTGTAAGTTAGCTTTGAGCAAAGATAACTTTTTGGAGAGTTGAAACATCTTGGTCCCTTTGACAGCAAAGGAGTCCCACCAACCTTTTATCAGCGACCTGAGAGAAGGGTCCTGAAGCCACATGTTCTCGAATTTGAAGGGGGCACGACGCGGAGGGAGGTCGAAGTTGAGAGCCACGGAAATAGGAAAATGATCGAGCCAGAAAGAGGGAGAACCGAACTTTTGAGAAGGAAATTTTGCTGCAACCAATGCTCGGAGACCGGGGAAGCGGTCGAGAGCGCTGCGAGGGCCCGAACCGGATCTCTGTTGTTCCAGTGAACCAACCCTTGCAAGGCTCAAGATCGATCAGGTGAGCAGAGGAAACAAAGGAGGAGAAATCAACCTGCGAGCGAGGATGCCACTGAAGACCACCATGCTTATCACGATCAAAAAGGGTAGCGTTGAAGTCACCTGCAACGATGATTTTATCGGCTGACACAGAGGTCAAAAGCTGGCTGAGGTTGCCCCAGAGAACCCTTTTACTGATGGGAGTAGAGGGACCATAAATATTGCCGAGGAAAAAGAAATCCTCCGAGTGCTTAATCGAGACCTTGCACCAAATGAAATTTAGGTCGATAACAAGGGGTTCAATCATACAATAGTTAGTTTTCCAGAGAATGCCTAAACCGCCCGAGGCCCCAACAGAATTCGAGAAGTAGCCTTCCCAGCCTTTCCATTTACTGAACCAACTTCTGTTACAACCCTCAGCTGACATTTTGTTTCTGAATCAAACAAATATCCACACCCTCCTCCAAGGCGTAACGTCTTAACAGACATTGTTTGTTAGGGGCATTAAGGCCCCTAACATTCCAGGAGAAGAGGATCATGATTGCTTCAGAGAGGACTCGCCTCTCCTACTGGAAGACGGGAAGAAAGACCGAAGCTGAAGTTGCTTCCCGTGGGCAACTTCGTTGAGAGAAAGCTTGCTTTTATTAGGGCGGCCAAGAATGCTTCTAGGACCGAAATCCACGCTGAGAAGGGGAGGAGTGGGAAGAAGCGGTCCCAACGACTGCGTGGGAGGAGGAAACTCGGTGAAGCTTTGGGATCGTGAGAAGTGCATCGTTAGAAAGAAGCAAGTCCTCTTTATCCATGATCCATTTCTCGAGGGAAGTCGAGCTACCTCCCATACCAATGGAAATACCCTCGTGGAACAGAGATAGGATCCGGGAGGAATCCTTTAACAACCCCGTTTCTTTGTGAGGAGAGCGTATCGAGAGCAAAGCAAGAGGTTCGAGGACGAAGGGGGGCGAGGGGACGAGGCGAGAGGTGACGAAGGAGGAACACGGGGGAAGAAGGAGGGGAGGAGCAGGGGGGTGTGTGGGAAACTTTCGCTTGATGCGTGAAACACCTTGGGGGATTTTACAAGACTTGCGGGAATGACCGGGCTTCAGGCATTTGAAACAGATATTGGAAATACCTTCATAGACAACCTTCTGTTTCCAGGTGCGAAGGGGAATTGATAAGAATAACTTCCTTTGGTTTATGATATGGATAAAAAAATGCAAACTACGCAAAGGAAGAGAGTACCATTCAAAGTGCTTGAGGATCAATGTGAATGACCCGCCCGAGACTGGTGCAAATTTTTGTAAGGATGGGTGCCGACCAAAATTCACTGGGCAGGGAGTATAGTCTAATCCACACTTGAGCCCATCCTCCGCCGCTTTGTGACAATCAAAATGAGGTTCCCACTCGCGTATCGCAAGACCAGAATCGGAAAGGAGAGAATTTTTTCTTTCCATAGTGTCGTTTTTCTGAGCAGCGCTACGAAAAGCACAAGGAAAAAACCCTTTTCAGAGGCGAATACTCGGAATACTGTGCTGCCCCCACCATGTGTTTGCACAGATTTCTTATGCCCGGAAACGAGAGCCGTCTCCCAATAAACTTAGCAAAAATAGCCCTCGAATATAAACATTTCGATCTTAAATATACTCGCATCAAAAGACAACCCCGACACCATCAAGAAGAAATTCAAGATGGGGAAGTCTTCAAATACTCTGCGAATGCTTTAATTAGCCTACGCAAGTACTTCAATGGAACTACAACAACAATAGGGAAACATCCTTTGGTTGCACTCAAGACAACACACTTCCCGGTCAAGCTAGCTTCATTAAGACTAAGAACGAGAACTAATGCCCTCGGATGTTGACCTTGGCTAAGTGCACCCTCAATCGCTGAAACAAAAGTAAAAATGACCACCTAGTCGATTTGATTTCCAACTCGCCATTATTTACTGGGGTTGTTCATTTTTCCAAAAAGAGAACAATACAAGCAATGATAAACCACTTTATAGGATAAGCATCCTACCTACTACTATTACTAGTTTGTAAATAGAAACGGAGTGGTACGAGTATAAAACTACGAGTATCATGCGAGGCTAAATTTTAATCTAACTTAATCTTCAAAATGCTATATTTAGTTATCAAAGTGAAAAAACCAATGTGTAAAGCAAAAAAGTGCACCAATTGTTGGCAAAATTGTTAGCGCTCACCATGGGATTCATGACATGGTCTAACTGCCTCCCATGGATCGACTAATCGCCTCCCTTGGATTCATTTACTCTGGCGATTGTATAAGAGATTAATGCCTGCAAGTTTTGGTCTAACGACAATCGTTTCCAACAATTGGTATCAGAGCGAAAGGTCACAGTTCGAATCCCCTTGGGTAACGCTGAGGGGGTTTGTCATCAAAACTATCAATGCTCCCCATGGGATTCGTGACATGGACTAACCGCCTCCCGTGGATGGACTAATCGCCTCCCTTAGATTCAAGAACTCTGGCGATTGTATCAGAGATTAATGCCTACAGGTTTTGGTCTAACGACAATTGTTTCCAACACCAATTTCTACCACAAATGCAGACAATACATCTCCTATATGTTAAAAAAGAGATTGAGTAGTCATATTGCAAGTTCAAAAAGTAGATTTAAGACGGAATTGAGCACAAATATTTTTAAATGGCTCTACAATTACAGTTTCATGGGGCTTAGAGTCTTACCACTTGATAACAAACAATAATGAAGTATACAAATTTGGTTAAGTTTCGTGAAGAAAAGAAAGGCTCAATGATAACTGGGGAATCTTCTAGGTAATAACGTCAACCAGAAGTGCAAAAACTTTTGAAAATGTTTTATTCCTGCAGCCTTGCATTGTAATAGATCATAGATCGTCAATATGCAGGATGTTAGTGATTCATGACCGTGCTTGGACCTTTCAAATACAAAATTTATTTCCTCATACTTCAAACATAAATCAAGAGCCTCCTCCAGTATGCTCAAGTGGAAGTATGCCTTGGAACCCACAGTCACATGCCTTATGAGGCCTATAGTCTCAAAGCTTGCTCTAATACATATAAGATTAATTCATGGGCAGTAAATTATTACATTGAGACCCTTCTAAGTACTAAAATAACATAGTGATTCTAAAAATATGCTAACAATATTGAACAATATATCTAACAATGAAAAAGAGATATGTCGAACCAAGAACCTCAAAGCAAGTTTTCATTTCACATATCAATTAGAACAAGAACTCTTACATTGATTAAAAGAACTCTGTGCGATTGTTGCTCTTGTGATAAAAAAATTATCAACAAAAAAGAATCATGTTTGTTTAAGCATTGACCAACAATATTTTCCTCTTAATGTATAGTTTTAACAGAGTAAGATCTAGCCAACATCAACACATAACCATCAAGAGATGTACTATTGATTTCCCACAAACAATTCAAATGGGATGAGCTATATTGATAAATCATGGGAACTTTCAAAGAAGTGCTCCATGCTTGAATCCCCAAAGGACATGTTTGGGTAGATTATCGGGAGCTGTGTACCCTAAAGAAGAGGCTAGGTGCGGGTCTCGAGATGACCGTAATAGAAGAAGAAATCCCCCTTGCAAAATAAATGAAATGTTACACTAACAGAAGAGCTAGGTGCTAGTCTCGGAAGACAACATTTCCCTTGGCATCTAAAGGGAAGATAACTTCACGAGAGGAATTTGACAATAAAAAATTCAAGACATTTGAACCAAGGATCTCAACACAAGTTTTAGTTGTTGAAATCAGTTAGAAAACCCCGTCATCATGTAATGTAGCTAGCATTTGATAAACACAAATCTAGATAAAAAGTATTTACCAACCCAATTTACAAACCAAAAAATACTTCTCTGATCAACACTTTTACAGCTCAAATAGACAAAACCCAAATCCATACCTTCCCAACAAATGCAGATGGATCTATGTCACCATGAGAGGTAAATTCCTCCTCCATCCTTGAAAATCCACTTTCTTGGGCCAAGGCTTCCCCTTAACCCTTCTCAAAAAAACCTCTCTAAAGTCCCTTGCAACCAATCCCCTGCTTACCACATCACAATAAAGTTTAAGCCAAAACCCATTTTCTATCTAACCCTTAAAAAACTATTTTCCACCGTTCTCAAAACACTGACCTCATCAAATCCAACAAAAATGTATTGTAATTTTGTTTTCAATTAAACTAAAACCAGATTTCTCTATAACCCTAAAACCAATGTTTCCCACCACCATCAAAACACCCAACTGGTAGAAACCAACAAAAAAATACCATAGATTATTTCCTCTACAAAAATTAAGCTAAAACCCACTTTCTCTTTAAACCTAAAACCGTTGTTTTTCAACGATTCCAAACCATCTGCGTGATCCAATCCAGCAAAATAGTACCCACAATGTAATTTAATTTTCAAACTATCCTTGAAGTCGTAATTTTAGATACCCTAAACAGAATTCAACCTATTGTTAATTAAAAAAATAAATAATTGAAACCGTGAACACACTGAATTAACATGACAAACCATGAACATCCTTGGCCTGAACTCTCATGGTTTCCTCGTACAAGATCCAAACAATGAAACCCCAGATGCAAGCAAGCAGAAGAAATGCATTTAATGTATTCAACTTAATCAACAAAGGAGTCGACACCACATTCACCATAAACTATGCATTTGATGAATTTTACTCTTCCAGCTTCCTCATTTGCAACACTTAATTTATGTTCCCACTTAGAGGAAGAGGCAGAGAATGGAATGTAGGGAAATTGTTGAAAGGGAGAAGAAGGGGGAGAAATTACTGAGAATAATGCCCACAACCTTGTAGATGTTGAGCACCCAGTTGGCATTGCTGATGAACCTCTTGAGGTGTGCGTAAGCTGGAAAGAAAACAAGGTTGAACCTCAGTAAAAGTAACCAATTCACGTTTCGGCATAGTACATTTAAATTCCCGTACTGAAAAATTGGGTTCTTTGGTGGAATGAATAAGCCTCACATGGAGGGACCAAATTTGAATGGCTAGTCCTAATTTCAATGTGAACGGTATATTTTCAACCAGCCCTTCCACAATGAAAAAATAATAAAAAAATTAACACTTTGTATGATAATAGTAAATCAAGTGTACATGTCACAAAAATAAATAAATTTTTTAAATGAGGGATTATATTTGAGTACAAAATATCATAGGTAAGGGTATTTTGGTTACAATCAATTACAAGATACATTATACATTAAGTCCAAACCGCTATCAAATATCTCAAGAGTCAATAAAATGTACATACTAGTTTACATGAATTGTGTGATTGTTCCAAATAGGTAAAGGGATTGTGAAGAGGATGGTGAGCCACTGTGAATGGCAACATTAACATTGTGCATTGCAAGATGTTTATGGTACTTAGTAGTACAATACCCTTTACTGACATTTTTGCCTCTCATTTCTTCTAGCTATTGGTTTATGTTGTTGGTATCTAGGAGAAGTGTTAACACCACTTCCACATAACTAACTAGTTTAACATCTTAGAATAATTATCCATGCAATTCCCCGGTTGTAAGTGATTCTAAATATTAGTTGACTTTATTATTTCTCAATGTGGGTGCTTGTTTTTCTTTTGAATGTTGATACATAGTTTATTCCCTCCTAATGTAGGATCTGATTCCCTATCTTGTATCCTTGGATTCCATGAATTTAAACATATTTTCTTGTGAGCACCATTTTGTTTATGGAAAACCATAAATGTTGAAATAAATAATGAATGGAAAATGATTTATAATCTTTAAGTAAAATTAGGGGGAGAGGAGGGGGACAAACAAATATGAAAGAAAGACATTTTTAGTCCTCAATAAAATAAAAGAAAAAATAAATAAAAATAGTTTACAAGGCCATGCAAGTATATGGTAGTAGCTATTGAATTTGTTGGTATGTAGGGGTATTTCAATGTTGTAGTGGTAGTAGAAGAGGTGTGTAAGAGTAAACTAGACCTAGAGAGGTGCATTATTTTTGGGAATTCAAATCCAAGTGTTTTAAAGAAAGTATTACTAAGTATTTTTGTATTTCTTACATTACAAATTTTAGAAATTTCTTACATTAACAAATTAGTATACAAAAATATTGAAATGTATAGATTCAATCTAACAAACCTTGTAGATGAATCTTGTGCTTCAACAATCCTAGCTCTCATCAAACCTCCTTTCAAGTTTCAACTCTCATTTTTAGACCTATTTGAAGTTTCTCTGTAAATCCAAGCTTATTTTTCTGGGCATTGTATTTGTAGTAATAAAATTCAGTAGAGGATTTTTTATTTGGTACTTCTTATAGCTTCCTTAGCCAGTCATGTTGGTAAACCTTCATTTCAAAAACCCTGAACCACTCAACTTTACATGTTCTATTGATGGGCATTTGTTGCTTTGAGTTTATCCAAATGGTTCTATCACATGATGAATTATATCAACCCCAAGGTAGTTGGTAAAATATTAGGCATATGATTAAAATAAATGTTGGTAAGGCGTAGTCTAAATTATTATTTTTGTTCTTAACCAATAGTGGTCTTGTGAGTCGTGAGTCCATGACGTTGTCTCGCACTAAGCCAACAAGTTGTAATCGAATCCTCCATACAACATTTAATACTTTTGATTTCAATAAGTCTATTAGTAATTTTAACTTTTCAATCTTCAAATGTGAATTTATGCAAAAAATTATGGCACTATTTTTATTACACTCTTAGTACTCTTTCTTGGAATGTAGTGATTGATTGTGATTTTAAATGTTGTTAGTTGATGAGTGGTGTCATACGTGGAAGGGCATTTTTAAAAACAACCATTATTTGGCATTTTTCATAAATATTTCCACTTCCATCGTGTCATTTGATTTTTATATTTTGAATTTTTTTAAGGGCAATTTTTTTGTTACACTTCTGTGACAATTTAGAACCTTTCGGAAAGGCTAGACGGGGCAATTTTGAACCCTGCTCACACCTTGCCACGAAGCCTTTATTTCCACCCATTGGAAATGGCTTTGTATTTCTAGAACTTTTAAAAAGGAGAGAAGTGATTTTTGTTATTGATACATTTAATTAGGTATAATTAATAAAGAAATTAGTTATAAGAAAAATGAGATGAGCAATCGAGGTAACTATAACATTTTGTGTTTTGTGACAAAATTGCAATCTCGGTATGAAGTGTTTTAAATACAACAAAAGCTCATTTACAACTTTTTTTAATAAATTGAAGCCAAAGAATAGCATGAAAGCTCATTCACAACATTTTAATTTATAGCACTCTATATTAATTTAAACACAAATCAATTTATTTAGAGATAATTTTTAATTTTTGGGACCATATTAGTATGAGGGTGTATTATGAATCTATTATTTTATCACAAAATTTGATATAGTTGTTTAGGTCAATGTTTGTTGAACCTTTATCTTTGGACTCCTAGAGTTGATTTGTCAAGAAAAGAGTAATGAATAAAAACATAAGACAAAAAGATGTAGAAAACAAAATTCTCAACATTGAATGGTATTGGTTAATCAAGGCCATATTTTAACTTGTTTAGATGTTTATTATGATTGATGTTTGCATTTAAAGTCAAATTTTCTAAGTTCTGTTTGGTTTTATTGATTTAAGATTTCATGAACGAGTTGGAATAGAAACATGTTCTCACCCTTGTATTGTTATATAATGGGCATTACTAAAAAGAAATGTGCTTCATCTTCTATTTTTAAATTAAGTTATACTCACAAATTTTGTTCTCCTAAATGTGTTTTCGAATGTTGATCTATTGATTTCACTATGTGACTCGTGCGAAAGTGAATTATTGGTCTCCAAGTAATTGAAAAAGCCCCAATCATGCGTTGACTATTCCTCCACTTAAGCTACTCATGTTCTTAGTGGGTCTCTTTATCATGTAATTATTACGACTACACACGCACACACACAAGAAAAGGGCAAAGTTGTGTATGGTGTAGTTCTTTTATTAGGCGGAGCCTATCTCTCACGCAGGTTCGCAGGGAGATAGGCAGATTTGAACCCGCGACCTCCAAAATAACAGGCAGGAGGCCCACCACTGTGCCGCAGCAATAATTTAGTTCAAATTTGACTGATTTTAAATAAATATTCCCCCGCGAACGTGCGTGAGGGATAGGTAGAACGCTTTTATTAACCCCTGGTTCAATATTTGAAATCATCACTTAATTGTGTTATATGTCAACTATCCTAGGTTTTCTTTATCACCCCGTTGACTGTTTTTATAATCATCACGTTTTCTACCTATCTTAAAGAAAGTTAGCTTTATGATGGGAGGAAAATGTTGTGTTCTTCGCAAAGCAAAAATTACGAGTTTCATAGCTTTGCTTCATGAGTATATGGAACTTCAAAGTTTTCGAGGGCTACTTTTTCTAGCAAGTAACAAATCCTTATCCCGAATGCTGCCTTCTTTTGATGAAGATAATGATGTTTTCATTTTTTTCTTTTTTCCTTCTTTTTTATTTTATTTTATTTTTGATGAAAAAGATCTTATATTATATTAATTCAATATAATACAAGATAATTTTAAAAAAAACAGGTGGTGTGAGAGCATGCCTCAAAACCACAAACAAAGCAAGAAGGACAACACACTAGGTCGAGCGTAAGAGATTACAACTAGCAATCGCATGTGTACAATGCAATGTGAACGCCGAATGGTATATGTTATTTGATTTAGAGGGATAGTTTTTATTTTTGTAGTTGATTTTGTTTAAACTATGGGTGATTGATTTTGTAAGTGTAGAAATATAGATGGACCACTTCATTTAAAAAGCACAAACATGATGCCTAACCCTTAAAACAATTCAAAACTTTGGAAGTAGACTACTATAAATTGCATGGTTATTTCTTGGCATTTTAAAACAAGATACATCTCCTGTTTGTATTGTATAGTATTTCGACAACATCTAGGTCAAAACTCTAAGAAGCATTTTCCATGTCATAAATTGTCTTTGTAATCAACTGGATCACATAAAAAATCATATCTCGGTGATACTTAATTTCAAATTTCAAACATTTACTGTCATACAAGGATTGACCTTATGAAGTGCTCATATCTTGATTTATAATATGAAAAGGTTCGAAACCTGCTAAGTCACTGAGGTTGTGGAAACTTTTGGGTTTTCAGTTGAGGTTCACTACATCTTTTCATCCCCAAACTAATGGTCACATTGAGGTAGTTAACTACTCATTGGTTCATGCTCTCCACATAGTATCATCAAAATCAGCATTGGGACATTTTTATTCATGTATTGCAGCATAGTTAGAATAGAGCTATACATGTTTTTATGCTAAGAGGCGTTTTATTTACAAAGCTGAAAGTACATAGGTAACAACCTCCTCATCAAAAGTTTATATACATGAAGAGTGATAATACATCATTACTTGTGCCACATTTCCATGTTTCTGGGATTCTAAAATTGTACCCTACTAATCTCTTTATCCCAAAGTGACATTCTAATAATTGTTTTATTCTCTCCACCTCATTCAGGCCCAGCTGAACAAAAAATCTCAACAGGAGATTCTTTTATGCTTCTAAATCTCTTTCCTATTGTGGGTGTGCTTTTCCTCAGTTGAAAAAAGTAGCTTATTTACTGAAAAACTATATAAACCATTTGGAAATACCACAAACTACAAACTCTGTACATATAGATATATCCCTGGTTAATATCACCTTAACTACAAGGTAGTAGCAGCAGCAACAGCAGCAAGCTACGAGGGCCATCGATAGTTTTAATCATTTCATCTGTCCAAAGCACTGATCACCACCCTGTATTTGGCAGAACCAGATCATTAGCATTTAGATTAGCCTTATTAGGCTGCAATCCTGAATGTAATTAGTACAAATATATTGATTTTCAAGACTAACCAGTCATACAGAGTTGGGCTTCTCGATTCTGCTTTCTCTCGCTTTCCAGATCCCATTTTTGTGGGAGTTCTTGGGGTTCTCCATGGATTTTCTCGCTCTCGTGGAGTCACTGAAACACATTGCAATGATAAGGAAATTAAATGAGACCCTATAAGATCTATAGATATATAATACTCTGCCCAAGCAGAGCAAAAGTAGTAGTAGTATATATATAATACGATGCCCAAGTAGAGCAAGAGCAGTTGCAGGGAAGTAGTTGTTGTTCAGTCAAACTTTATAAAATCAAAACTCACTTGTAAATATGATTTTAAGGAAATCCCATCAATAAATGTATGATAATTCTTACAAAGAAATGTCAGTTTTAGCTGACCTCATCAACCTAAAAGAAGAAGAATAAATAAATCATATCTCTTGAACGGAACAGAGAGTTGGTAAGGGATGTCATAGCCAATAATGCCGGTTGCTAAGGCCATTTCTCAAGATGTACAACATTCTTAATAAGGCAAATACCTCTGTAATGCCATACTTAACAAGTGTATATATTTATATGTTTAAATAGAAATGGAGTGGAGATGCAATATAAACAATGCCATACTTTAACAATAGAGTTTTTTTATGTGCTTACATAGAAGTGGATTGGAGATACAATCATACAACTGATTTTGACAAACAACAACATAATCAAGACTCGGAGATTATTTTCATGGAAAGGAGGACCAGAGTTTTGTATGGCTGTATAGTAAAACGGTCTTTAATAAAGAGCACAAAACAGTTTGGAAGCCCATTTGTGAGGTCAAAATAAAGAAAAACAAAAAGGTATGGAAACCCTTCCCCAAGGGTCTCAAAAAGTTAAAAAGAAACCAAACATATGGCCAGCATTCATTAGTAGCATAAATGCCATTGCAGTCAATGGAAAAGATGGAGGGATAAGAATTGTCTTTTTAATACACCTCATATTAAAGGCAATTTTGTTCCTTGCTAATGTCTACCTCAGATTTAGTTTTGTATCAATTGACCTTGCCTTAAAGTAGTTGCACATCAAAGATGGAAAAATTCTCCATAGTTAGTTTTGTTGCTAAATTGATCAATAGTTTCTGCCACATATATTTGGCTAAAGAAAAGCCCTTATTATAGCACAACCAACACAGTATGAATAAGTTTAACTGTAATGCTTTCCATCACCTCTACAAATTTGACTCATGGCGGTCTAATAATCTAATTTTTTTGTCTTAAGACCCACCCAGATGATCTGTACCAGTAATTTACTTTCATATCCCCTAGATTTAAGACGGCCCTGCATATATATTTAGCCAAAGGGCAACCCCTCAAGTTTTGTAGTCATGAATCTGATAGCAGTCAACTATACTCAACACAAACCCACCTTTCAGAACCACTGTTTAGAGACATAACTTAAAACCAAAAATGCAAAGAGATGCACAATACCAACTGTTTAAAATTTATCCAAATATAAATTTGATTTACTCAACCTAAAGCTTAAAGGATCCATGTGAGTATAAGTAAAAGATGGAAAGGGATCCATGTGGGTATAGACAGAACATAAAAAGGGTATTACTGTAATTCCCTTTTGTTTCAATCTATTATACTTTTGACATTTTTCTTTTCCAACCGAAAAAAACTTTATTCTTGCAAATCTATACTCACATGAATATGGCGAAACAGGAGGGTTGGAAGCTGAAGGAGAAGAAGGGACATCAGAGTTATCCACAGATAGATTGCCACTGTATCATCCCAAAGTTTATCCAAAAGCCCCATGAATTCCTCCTTCCAAGCACAAGCACTACCCAAAATCATCCCTCTCAAATCCAATCTATAGACCCCTATTCTAAGATCAAGGGAAATTCTCTGTCTTCCATATATTTCCAAAGGATTCCCCTGGGGATAGTCGCAAAGGCTTTTTCTGAAGTCAAGGAAACAAGTGATTAGCTATTCTTTGTTGTTGCATGTTTGCAACAAGTTTCAACGTTATTTCTGAATGTGAGAATGAAGGAAACAAGCAATTAGATCTTCTTTGTTGTTACAACTTACAACAATTTTCAATAATATTCCTGAATATGAGAATGTAATCAATTCTGGAGTGTTTCTACCCATTGACTGATTTTCTTTTCTAATATCGTTCCAAATAGCTTGGCAAGCAAAGGGACGATATTTTTTTTCTACAGTTTGAAGGTTTGTTTTTATCTCCAGCTTTGATGGAGCTTTCAGTCTATATGATGGAGCTTTCAGTAGATATGTACTGTGCAGGAGCAAAATGGCATCGTCTGTCATTTATATTCACCACATATTTGAACTATATAATGAATAAATAGGAGATTGTTAATAAATTTAACTCCTAAGTCAATTTTCTAGCTTTTGCAAATGACCAATTTCTTGCCGACAAAACAGTGATCATCAAAGTCCTACCTCAGTTATGGGGCATGCGGTGGGATACGTATAATGAACTAACATGAATTCAAGAGTGATAAGTAGAATGTGCATTCTCAAATTTCAAAATTCATTGACTTGCAAGGCAATGTTGGATAATAATCTGTCAATAATGTTTCAGATGGCTGTTATTGTGCAGTCCAATATGTGAAAGAGTGTTCTGTTGGCCTATGCCCATGAGGATCTGATGAAATAATCACCGATTTGCTGCAATTTAAAGAAAGAACAAGCTGTGTTCACTACTTGCAGGAAATTGTTTGTTACAAAAATGTAGCCAACTGCTGAAGGTTGAAGGGATGAGAGATTCCAATCTAGGGTGCATATTGTGGGCTGATGAGAACAGTATTTTTTCAACTATAGCCAAAGTAAATTTCCTGTGAATGATAACATAATGTGAGTTCCTGGCAGAATCTCAATGCAATTAATATACTATAACACCAGTCTTTAAAAGTATCCGTATAGTTTTCGAATCCTTTTCTTTGGTTTCTTGTGCATTTTGTTCTGGAGGAATACAAGGTTAATGCATAATTTATGTTACATTGTAACATAAATTATGCAATGATACGCGAATTTAAAATTTGCCAAATTTCTCCGACTGAATCTCATCAGCGAGGGAGGGTTCAAGATGGTGTACAGAGGTACAGGCCAAACATACCACAATCATAGCAGTCATATTAGATTTGGAAACAACGATTGATGAAGCCATCGATCGCCTCCAACAGTTTAGCGGTCTCTTTAGCAACGTGAGCATCGAATTGGATAGCAATCAGGTTAAGATAAAAACAGTGACCCACATTCTCTGATTCGTGACCCGAGCAAATCATTTCTCGGTAATATTCCATCTTTGTATCACGGATCAGGTCTTTGTCCTGAGTGCCCACAAAAAGGGAGGAAAACTGAGCGTGTTGAGAGGGGGAGCTTGAGGTCCCATGGGATTCATTATCGGATCATCTTTAGTGCTTCCCACAGACAGAGACAACGCCATGAATCTGTCCACCATCTCCAGGGTCAAAAGCACCGAGTCAGGCGGAATTTCGACCTCCGATTTGCTTCGCACGGATTTTCTTTCCACTTTCATCGATAACGAACATACCACGCCAACCAGGCCAAACATACCACGAACGAAGCGAGCATGTAAGGATTAAAACACCGTTAAAAATAACTGAAAATACGAAAACGTCCAGACGGCCGTCAAACCGTCAAATTTAACACAGTCGCAGAAACGTCCGCAAAGGCCTTTCCCATAGGGGGAACGCCTTCGGCGTAAAAGTAGGCATCACCTACAAACACCCAAATTATGCAGCAGCAACAAACATGCCCGAAATGGGCTTTCATTTTCATAATTCTACTTTGGTTATTTTTTAAGAATTGTGAAAACTAGCAACGATCCCATACTCTAAACCAATGAGAAATTTAATTAAAAAATAATAAAAATTTATTTTGATTTCCTGATTAGTTCAAAACATGAGACGTACCAAATTTATGCGTGCTGTTTACGGTCATCCGGTAGGAAGTGCACATGAGTTCAATGTTTTGCTTGTTTGCATATATTTGTCAATTAACTCAATCCATTCATAAGAAGCATTCTTAAATTTTGATATCAAGAAAATAACCGTGTGAAACTGTAAAATGGAGTTAAAGAGAAAGTCGAAAACTTCAATTCCTCCTAAAATTTCTTATATTAATTTTGAAAGCCTTAGAAAGATCAGGGTTCCCCAAAGTGGATTCTTTATCAAATCCTAAGTTTTCCTCGTTGTAACAAAACTACTTGCTGAAATTGACACAATCAAGTCCTTCCATGCATGGATGATACATTTTCCAAACATGGCAGATTTTGCTTTCATTCTTTATTTAGCATTTCAATCAAATTCTATTAATGCGAGGGATTAATATATAACCTTTTTCTACCTGTTATATTCACACTATCAAAGGTATATTTCATCTAAAATTGTGCAAGACTTTGTGATCGGATCTTAACTGTAGGCAATTACTAGCAAAGCCTTTTGGTTTAACTCTGGTAAATTTAAAGAGACATATAATTTCTTTCCAGGTTGAAAGACAAATCTAACATTTGATTTGAATTTTAGCAATGGAGCTTGAACCCATAGAGTCTATAAGTATAATGGATACACCAATGAAATCAAGGCAGCCTGATTTTGTACTGCAATAGCAACATTCTTGGCTTGGTGTGCTTGCATGGAAGCTAACATATATTTTCTTCTTTCTGATGATACTGTTGGATAGAAACTTAGTATTACATATTTTTGTATCATGACACGATCATACACGTGGAGGTGCACAGTGACCTTGTTCCTAATAAGAGAGTTTTGACTTAATGAAACTTCCCAGTATCACCTTGTTTCTCAATGTTCTATGAATCACATTACAGCATTGGCTTGCTTTTATTGTGTAATTGTGAATCCTTGGATAGATATTATAAGGCCCAAAGAATTTTCTCCTTTGCTTGATGACCTCCTCAAACCAGAATGCTTGAGGTCAGAACTTCCCCTTGAATTAGCTATCCAAGAAAACTTTCCAGGTGCATTCTCAAATACTCAGCTAGTTTCTTTTTTTAACATTATCTTTCTCTTAGATGCCAATACACCAGTTTAGCTCATTTTGGGAGTCCTGTAGATTTTATTTCAATAAATTTAAAGTCTAGTGTATACCGAGCTTGCTGTAAGAATTCTAATGTCTGTGGAACTCTGAGTGAAGCTAGCCTAAATGCTCTGATACCACTGAAATGGATCAAATTGAAGTCCGGGAAACAAAAGTACACGAAAAAATTGAAACACAGAGTTTCAGAAACCAAAGAAAATGAACCTTACACTATAACCAGTAGATAGAACAGGTTTTCAAGATTTATACTTCTTTCTCGTGATTGCTCTAGAGGCTTGATACATTGTTACAGATCATTCTGCTGTGTACCTGCTATTTATAACTCCTTTTAAAAAGTCTTTTTTAATCTACAACTTCTCCAACATCTCCTGCAATACATGAATTTATCGAAAATATCTGGTATGATTCCGCTATTCCATCAATTGAATCAAACCAAACTATACATTGCAGCAGAAATTAGATTATCGGGTTCCTGACTGTACACATTGAAGTTCCTTTCCTTTCAATAGTGTAAAACAGGTGCATTTAGCGAGGAGGATAGACTTTGGCAACTGGTGATTGCATTTTCTTTTTAAACCTCTGGGCTGATGCCACATGTCCTTCTTCGGAGATGCCTTCGCATTTTCCATGAAATTAATTAATGCACAAAATGCACAAGTGCAAACTACAACCTTTGTTTCTTCACTCCGAAGCCGCCACATGTCCCTTTTTTAGTGGGCTTCGGGGATGCAATTGCATTTTGCATCGTGAGCTCCAAATTCTTGAATATTCCATCCGACGGGGTTCGGGGATGGAAGTGAAACTTGCAGCTTGCATCTCTTGACTTTTCTTTAAAGGACAAATAAAGAAGGGAATATTAGGAGAATATTCCTTTGGGGCTCAGGGTATATTTGCATTTTGCAACATTGCAACAAATGTGAAATTGAGATTAAAGCCCAATTTCCTAGACATTTAGAATACTCCATTTTCAGAGGCCTAGGGGGACGGATTTGCATTTTGTAATTTGCCGAAACAAGCTTGCAAAAACGGCTAAGTCCCTCGTATCATACTAAGTGTAAATACATCCATTTTCCTCCATTAAACTTGCAACCTGGTAAGAAACAAACAAAACGTTAAGGTAAAAGCACCGAAAAAGGCTTATAGGTTTGAAACACGACATTATTTAATCTTGAGGGCTCAAGAAATGACCACAAACTTGCGAGAGGTCGACGACAAGGACAAAGAACAAGCAAAATCTTGATAGGTGTTCAAGAAATTCATAAACTAGTGCCTAGAATCAAACATGACAATTATGGGCATCGGCACATACCTCTCCACAACATCGGAAATACCTCATGCAACAACTCTATCATTTAGAGAATGATTTCGATGAGGTAGAGGAAGTTCCTTTTGCTCCACATTTTCCCAACCCTTAAATTCATAACATTGAAACAACCATTCCTCCTTCAAATTCCAAAACTAATACCATTGAATTTCTTGAGAATGATATGATTAACGACTAAATATTACTCTATGATGATCATCCTCTGCTCCTTATTAGTGTCATCATTCATGATGATCAAGTAAGGTAAGTATTGGTGGATGAAGGATATGAGATCAATGTTGCCTCATTTTCTCTCATTCAAAACCTTGGTTTTCTCTACCGATTACCTAAAACATACCCGACTCACCCGCCACATGTTTGATAAAACTTGTCATAATTTGTTTGGTTGCATTTGTCTCCCATCACCGTAGGCCCCAAGAGTGTCCACGCTAAGTTCATGGTGCTTAATCATCCTCTTTCTTATAATCTCTTTCTTGGTCTAACTTGGACACATTGCATGCACACAATCTATAACTAGTATAGATGTCGACTATGCAAAGATCAAATCCATTCTCAACATGCCTCACCCTATGTCGTACCTAGCATCTCCACTTTCTTAGGAAAGCTTGGGCAATTCGACGATTTGTCCTTGAATTTTCATGTTGTACTCATTCCATTAAAACCCTCCTCTCAAAGGACGATGGAAAAAGATTGTCAACAAGCCTTCACAACTATGAAAGCATCTCTCCTCACTCCTAGACACTACAACCTCCACCCTTGATCAACCACTCATTCTCTACACCTCATCTACCCCCATCTATGTTGGGGCAATGATGGCTTGTGAGGATAAAAAAGGGAAAGAACATGTCATCTACTACATTAAAGCCACACTCTCCTTGAATATGAAACTCGCTATACCTCTATTAAATGAACTTAATTGGCCATTTATTTCTCTTCCACATGTATGCATAGATTTGGATCACTTGCATGATGTGTTAGTCAATATAAAATCTTCAAATAAATGTTTATTAAATAAATGGACTTACTTTGTTATTGATAATGCGGACAATCATGGGTTCTTTCAATGAATAAAGTGGGCAAACTCTTCTAGATCTAAATCTAAAACTTAAATGCAAACAATTGAAAAAGATTAGGTTTTTGGTGGTTAGGGGACCTACCTCGATCCAATACCTAACCATTTAAGGAGATAAAATATATTTTATGTAGAAAATGACAAAACAATATTATTAACTAAAAATAAGATATTGGAATAGTTAATCTAATCTAGAAGCGACATGTAAATATTGTAAATAAATGCAATAAATAACTATAGAAATGACCCAAGAAACTATGAAAATGGAAATGCTAAACCCTAAAGTGCAAGGAGAGTTAGAATGAACTCAACTGATTAGAGGAGCTCATTGGATTGTGTCATAGAGGTGACTGGAGAAACATGAAGCATGAACGACTATGTAGAGGCCTCGAAAAGGATGGATCTCGAGTTGATTCTCCTGGATGGGGTGCTAGAGAAGGACCGGGGCACCTAAGGGTGCTCGGTCCGTAAATGGGCCTCTTAGTCTATGCAAAAGATCCGAGAATCAAGTTTCACATGTTCGATAGGTGGTCTGAAACCCTCGTTGTGTATCACATTAGATTCGCTACACTCGCGCTAGGTGTCACTGATAATCCGAGATGATGAAAAGACCTGCAAGAGACCATAAGAAGTATCAAAACCCTAAAAAAGAAGAATGCAAATGAATGGGTTGGATTGACCTCAACTACCACAACAATGGGCTTACTAATTGAAAGCGTTGCATTACATTTCGAGACAAAACGTAGTTATGGTGTGTGTGTGTATCATGTGCCCTAGGTGCTCTTGTTGTGCGCTTGCACTTTTGAAGTAGCGAACAATAACTAAATGTAATAGAATGTGTACATGGAATATAATAGAATCCCTCCCCCTATGCTTATGTGATGTAGATGAACCAACCTTGTCCTTGTGATGGAGCTAATAGATGTAAATGATCTCCAAATGGATGCAAATCTAGGTGGATAATAGTAGTGACTAGTGCTTGGTCCCTCATTATGGTCTCATAACTTTATATTTATAGGGTTCTCTTGATCTAATTTTGTAATTAACCCCGAAATGGCCAACCCCAAAAAGATAAGAAGTTAAAACAACTAGAAAGAGCCCAAAAGATGACGAGAAATTTCAAGAAGGATCGGGTCGCCTTGGTAGGACCAAGGTGTCCATGGGTGCCCCAGTACTAGCCTAGGCACCCCATTCAAGGATAAAATAACGCAAAGTGATGGAAGATGACTGGGTATGTGGGTGTAAGAGGTTGGGAATAACGAAATGAAATAAAACAAGATGGCCAAAAGATGAGGTTTAATTAGTACTTTCTTCACTCAAGAACCTTCTAAATAGTAGTATGAGATCAGGATTAAATAATATCTAAAGTGCATGATTTTGTGACTACATTTTCCCCCCACTTTATGTTGGTGAGTGGAAAGCTCAGTAACATAAAGTAGATAGATATACATACCTGCTATCTATAAAGATTGTAATCGAAAACATGTCGAAGGACTAGACAAAGGGTGATATGACAAAAGGATGAGGAGCGTGGAAAATAAAGATGAAAATGCGCAAAAAAGTGATGAGAGTGAACCTAGGGAAGAAATGCATGTGTACATGTTGATGTATGTGATGTACCTGCATGGTTAGTATGGTGTGTGATTTCGCGAAGTGTTGTTGTTGACGTTGTTATTATTGTTGTTGCCCCCATTTGACTATTTGTTTCTCATACGGCCGAACCTGAAACAAGAAAACGATCAAGTAGTCAAATATGTATGTAGGTATGTGCAAAAACACAATGTAAAATACACATGTATGTAAATTTAAAATACACAAATGAAAAAGTGTAAATGGAATATGTGCACTGATCCATGTCGAGAAAGAGAGTGTAAAAGGATATCCTATCTACGCGAGGTTTTTGGGCGATCCAACGCCATAGGATGAAGAAGTGTAGGAGGAATTCCGTTGTATCCTCTCCGATCTTTAATTGCTTCTCTCCGAATGTGTGTGAAAAAAGATATATGTACGTCCTAGTTTATTGGGTGATCCGACACCACCGGACGAAGAAGTATAGGAGGAATTTTGTTGTATCCTCCAACCTTTAGCTACTTCCCATAATGCCAAGGAATACCATGTCTTGTGAAATCTGCTATATATGGCGTTTGTAGAGACTGGTTTGAACCCACTCATTGATATAACCCAAAATTCCAAGGGTGGAAAGTGCACTGAACTAAACCAAAGTGTAAATGTGTGTTAGTATGTAAAACCCCAAATGATGCCCCTTTGGGGTGCATGCAACGTCGTTGATAGGAGAATGCAGCCCCAAAAGAGGACCAACCACATGAATTATACCCTGGAAAGTGCTTGGTAGAAACCAAGGCACGCACAAATAAGAGGCTAGCCAAAGACAAGTGTTAGTATGAACAAGAATTCATATAGAAAACAATGTATAAGATACAAAAATAGTGTATAAGCTACCAAGAAAAGTAGTAATGTAAACACATAAGAAGACAAGTAAGCCACATAAAGAGGGCTGCAAACATGGGACATCACTCATGATGTCACAAGACACGCAAGGACGTCATGGCCGCAAAACAACAACAAAAAGTGCACACCAAACATAGGGAAAGGCCCGTAAATAAGAGTAAACAATAACATACAATATAACAAACAAGTATGGAAGCAATTATCCCTGCATAACAAATGTTGCACATGAAGCACTTGTTATCATGTTAGAAAAATAACTAGTATGTCAAAAGCATGTATAACCAAGTAATGTAAAATGCT
The DNA here is from genome assembly GCA_018340775.1 of Taxus wallichiana var. yunnanensis. Lineage (NCBI taxonomy): Eukaryota > Viridiplantae > Streptophyta > Pinopsida > Cupressales > Taxaceae > Taxus > Taxus wallichiana. The sequence continues at coordinate 615,306,133 of CM031243.1, forward strand.
AAGTACAAAATGAAACAATAGCACATGTAAGAGACGAATGTGGATGCCCCCAACAACCAGTGTAGGAAGGGTAGAAGGCAAGCATCCATGTTGCGTGTAAGAGACATGTATCTGCGATCACAACTAGAAAAAGACGTGAACATGCATGTGTGGATGATATAGATAAATGACATACAAGTAATCAAACTAACATGTGTAATAAAGCAACCATGAACCAACAAAAGTAAGCAAGAATAAAAGAAACCCTAATATGTAGTATGTTATGGATGGATGGAATGGAATCCAATATGGATGGTAGGAGCCGTGTGCCCCCGAGTGAATGGAAATGTATGCAGTGAGGTTCATTTGGTTTTCCCCCTCAGCAGTCAAGAATGAACCATAAACGAGAGTGCATCATCGGGAAATGGTCGAAGTGTGTGTTGTATCTAAAGTGCTTGTGATGAGTATGTATGCGTAGTGATGATGATATGCGACATATAGAAGAGATGTGTGTGAACCTTATAGCCTAAGCATATATCACGACAAGATGAACGTATGAGTGATGATTTAGCCCTAAAGCGTGTATCACTACAAGATGAATAGTAGGGAGTGGTGATGTAGCCTAAAGTGTATACCACTATAAGATGATAGAGTAAGTGACAATTTAGCCTATAACGTGTGTCACTATCCTATAAATGTCGCATGATGAAAGGTGGAATGATAAACATGTGATGAATGTAAAGTTAATTTGATTTGTAAAACCCTTGACAGTGAGTATGGACCGATGAACTAAAGTGTGTCATAGGGTAGTGAGTGCAACACATAGAAGAGTATGTAATATGTGTGATAATAGATGACCATATGATGAGTAGAATGTATAAATACACCATGTGTAGAATGAAAATGCAAAGATATGTAGAATGTGTAAAATGTAATGTATATGGTGGCATGTAATGTAAGTAAATAGACTAGTAATATAGTATGTAGGATGAGTAGTGTATGATGCTAGACGCGTAGATAATGATGTATGTATAATGAAGACTATTACGATGTATGATGTATGGTGCGTGATATGTGAATAGATGTGGTGTGTAATACCTAGTGTGTAGTGTGTGGAGTTCAAGTGTAGTAATCCCTCAACACTCAAGTGTGAACCAAGGCACAAGAGTGTTTCATTGGGTAGTGAGTACATCACGTAGAAGACGAGACCATGTAGGTGATGACCAAGTGATGAGTAGAATGTGTAATGATAAGAAGTGTAAAATTCCCCCCAAGTGCATGATGGTGTGTATATTTTTTGATTAATGATGTATGAAGGTGGTGAAGTATCATAAATTTTGTAAGATTGTTTCAAAGTAATGGGATAAATAATGAGAAATTGTATAGTATGTGTGATGAGTGATAGATGATTGTAGATCTATGTATGTATGAGTGGTTATGTGAATGATATAAAACCATGGTGCTCAAGATGTTTGATTCTTCATTGTAAAGTGTAACAATTAGTGTCATTATGTCCATTGATTCGATGATAATTGCAACACGAACGACCTTGGTACTTTTCTAGTCGATAAGGGGGATAAAAATGAGTAGGTGGAAAAGTGATCAATTGATGACTAAGGAGTTCAGTAAGAAGGTCATGTTGCTTAGCATTACGTTCAAATATGAGAGGATCGAGCAATGATATGACCGAGGTTCAACTATATAAAAGGAATGATAACCGAGATCGTATCAAGCCAAGAACACATATGCTAATCAAACACCACGATCTATAAGATGAAAGTAATTCGCTAAAATAACTTTACATAAAACCTTTGCAAAACAAATGAGCAATCATTTATTATTATGGAACTTAATGAAATACAATGAGAATGGGCATTGCTTATATAGGCAAGGAATAACAATCTAAGAACCAGTCAAGGTCATAGATCAAGCCATAAATCATGGAAAGAACTAGTCATCAAAGAACTAGTTAAGTCCATAGATTTAGGAGAGAACTAGATATCAATGATCTAGTCAATACCATAGATTAAGGAAAGAACTAGTCAATACCATAAATCAAAGAAAGAATTATACCTAACAACTAGATAATATCTCCTAATATATAAATAAGATAAAAGAAATATCCATACACATAAGTGGGTGAGGATAAATACAATAAAGGTAAATAAAGTACCTAGGTGAACATGAGCTAAGGTAAATACCTACTCTAACACCCCCCCTCAAGTGAAGCTAGGGGCCAAAATAGAAGTGGCATGTCCACAATATGAGTCCCAATAACTAGGCCTGATGAGGTACTCATGTACAATAATTGGGAAAAAAGGACACCGTAAGGTACCCAAAACCAATAATAACAAAGTAAAGAGAGTAAAAACCCACTGCAAGGCATCCCAAGAAGCTCGGCTCAAAAAAATCGTACAATGCTAAAGAAGTTTGGTGTGCACTATGGTATAAATCCACTGCTTGATCACAAAACTCAAAAACAATTGACACTAGGCTTTACCAGAATAGCTCCATACAAGGAGACTGTCAACGGAGTGATGTCGAAAGTGCAAAAAAATTACCAAACATAATTCGATCAACTACTGCAAATAGGTGTGCCACAATCCAAGAACAATAACCAAAGCAACAAGGCAAGGATATAAACTCCATAGTGTCACGATTCAAGAAAAGCCAAGGTAACAAGGAAAGGACATGAAACTCGAAGAAGAAAGATCAACACCAAACCCTCCCATATCTTCTTTGAATGGGTGGAGTGATGCTACAAATATATATTAGGTTCCCAAAATCAACTACTCGAACACCGACAAAATAACACCGGACTTCACGAGAATAGATCCCCATAAGAGATACGTCAACATGTCAAAATTGTCGAAAATACAAATACAAAATCTCTCAACAAACAAGAGAGATACACTACACCTACTAAACAAATTTCTCAAAACAAGAAGCATTGTAATGTAGAAGGTATAAAAAGTGGAGCAAGAGGCCAAATGGTGGACTAACCACACATGTAGAGTCCTTTCATTGAATGCCTATGTCACCACCACAAGTGATCAGATATCCACCCCAAATCAACACAGATGGATGAAGAAGATGTCAACATATGACTTGGTGTAAAATGCACAATGGGTGTATGCAAAGGAACATCAAAATGTGTGTTAGGTTGATCATGTCTGACAGATGAAATCTCAGGTTTCTCAAGCCTGAGTGAAGGTACAAAAATCATGTGTTATTCATGATCATCAACAAGAGGCGAGTGAACAAAAATATGAGCTCTGTCAATGTATAATCCCAATGAAGTATCTGCTCAAAAACCAATGTCATGGAGAGAATTCCACTTAACATGTGGAATAGGGGAAACAATACCCTATGAATGTCTGCCAATACCTCCACTAGTGAAACCCATAGAACAGAGCATGCGAGAACTGAATGTAGTGGTATGCTTCTCAAAAGATCCATGCATATGAACAAGTAGGATACACAACATGTGTTACTATAATAGGCACAGATGTGGAAGAGCGTAAAGTAACAGCCTCATAGGCTTAGGAGCATCAAGAGCAGGAACAAGCTCAAAGACTGACAGATCAATGTCAATGGGTACAAGAGCAACAACTGCAAGTGGAATAGGAGCATGGACATGGTTGTCCACAATATGATGGCGATGTTGTAGGCTAGCAAGTGTTTCTTTGCTGGGAGTGTATTAGTGTATCCTTATCATGAATGAGTGATTGTAGAAGAGAATCTCACTTGTTGAGAAATATATTTTCTTCCAAAATTTTACAATATCCTCTCAAGTCCACACACTTCGAGAGAAAAGTATATCATTCTCGGAAGAATCCATGATAGATACAAGAATGTAACTCCAAAAGTTTAGGACATCGGGCTCAGCCGAAATTGCATCCACAATTGATTACAACACTCCTCCATATTTGGCACTTTATAATGAGTGTGTGTTACAATATGACACTTTATAATTATAGTGAAATTCTCAAAATAAATATTTTCAATGGAAAGAGCACGAAAAATTAAGCACTTTTGTTTAAAACGACACTCAAAACCGAGTTACCGATCAAAAATTACAAGCTTTTCAATATTATGCTGCTATTTATTTTAGTTGCCACTAAAACAAAATAAAATGCTCTTGCCTTCACCACACAAATAAAATGAAAGGGGCTGGAGTTAAGCACCTACTAGTAGGAATCACAAGATTTAAGCCCTCATATGACCATACCATATGACCAAGGGCTAAGGATTTCAATGGGGTAAGTTTTCGAGAAAGTCACATCCAAGATCTCTAGTAAAAAACAACGTAAAAAAAACCCAGAAATTGATTTTCTAGTTTTTGTTTTGGCTGACGTGAATTTTGAGGTGATCCTATATGTACCTCTACGTGAAAGGTGATCCTAACAAAAAAAAAAAAAAATGACTGCCTCCAGAAATGGTTGAGTTTATAGTCAATCTTAGGGTTTTCCCACCTTCGGATCCAATGGAAGCCTCTGTTTTGCATAAAACTACACGTAACAACAAAATATGACCAAATCCCAAATATATGAATATACAAAGAATTTATTTACAAAATAAAACTTACAGATGGATGTCAATAGCAATATCCTGCTCTGATACCATAATAACTAGATCATACCAATCATACCAAGAACATAGATGCTAATCAAACACCACAATCTATAAGATGAAAGTATTTTGCGAGAATAACTTTACATAAAACCTTTGCAAACAAATGAACAACAATGTCATATATTATTATGGAATTCAATGAAATACAATGAGAATGGGCCTTCTTTGATATAGGCAAGAAATAACAATCTAAGAACCAGTCGAGGTCATAGATCAAGCCATAAATCATGGAAAGAACTAGTCATCAAAGAACTAGTTAAGTCTATAGATTTAGGAGAGAACTAGACATTAAGGATCTAGTCAATACCATAGATCAAGGAAAGAACTATACCTAATAACTAGATAATATCTCCGATATCTAAATAAGATAAAAGAAATATCCATACACATAAGTGGGTGAGGATAATTACAATAAAGGTAAATAAAGTACCTACGTGAACATGAGCTAAGGTAAATACCTACTCTAACACTATATGACATGTAGTGGACATAGATTGAAGATGAGATGTAGAGGGAGAAAAAAGATGAGCTTGAGAAGCGTCCTTAAGATGTTGGATTCCATATTTGAGAGATGTGATCGTGGATTCCATGGCCTTAAATTTATCTTGGAATAAAGCATGTAGAGATTAAATTGAGTCCAATAGGGGTTGATTAGATTGAGGAACACTAGGACTAGGGTTGTCAGATAAATGATCAAATAGAGGACTTATTTCGTGTGGCGGCATATTGTCATCAAGATAGTTGGTGTCTAGAGATTTTTGTAAAGCATATTGGTAATGGGGATATCTCTTAAGTAAATTAGATAAAGAAACTTGACCCATGATAAAGGAAAATGAGGATCCTAAGTGTGAAAGTGGTTGGGTTCACCAAAATGATTAACTAAAAATAAGATATTGAAATAGTTAATTTAATCTAGAATGACATGTAAATATAGTAAATAAATGCAATAAATAACTATAGAAATGACCCAAACAGCTATGAAAATGGAAATGTAAACCCTAAAGTGCAAGGAGAGTTCGAATGAACTCAGGTGATTAGAGGAGCTCGTTGGAGCGTGTTGCAGAGGTGACTAGAGAAACAGGAAGTAGGAACAGCTGTGAAGAGGCTCAGAAAAGGATGGATTTAGACTAATTCCTTGGACCGAGGTTCCCACATGCACTCTAATCTCACAGATGGGTGCCCCTGGTCTATGCAAAAGATCTAAAATCAAGTTTCACAGGTGTTTGACAGTGAGTCCAAACCCTCGCTTTGTATCACATCATATTCACTTGCACTACACCAGTGTGTCGCCGATAATCCAAGATGATGAAAAGACCTACAAGAGACCACAAGAAGTATCAAAACCCTAAAAAATAAGAATACAAATGAATGGTTCAGACTGACCTTAGCTACCACAACAGTGGGCTTACTAACTGATCATTGCACTACATTTTGGACCCAAATGTATTTCTAGTGTGTGTGTGTGTGTGTGTGTGTGTGTGTGTGTGTGTGTGTGTGTGTGTGTGTGTGTGTGTGTGTTGTCATACTTTGAGAAGTAGTGAGAAATAATTAAATGTAGGAAATGTAATAGAATGTGTGCATGGAATAAAATAAAATCCCTCCCCCTATGCTTGTGTGATGCAAATGAACCATCCTTGTCTTTGTGATGGAGCTAATGGATGCAAATGATCTCCAAATGGATGCAACTCTAGGTGGATAATATTAGTGACTAGTACTTGGTCCCTCATTATGGTCTCATAACTTTATATTTATAGGGTTCTCTTGATCTAATTTCGTAATTAACCCCGAAATGGCCAACCATAAAAAGATAAGAAGCTAAAATAGCTAGAAAGAGCCCAAAAGATGGTGAAAAGTTCAAGAAGGATCGGGTGCCCCTAGTGGGACCGGGATGCCTATGGGCACTCCAATACTAGCCAGGCACCGGAGTCGAGGCTAAAATAATGTAAAGTGATGAAAATTGACTGGGCATGTGGGTGTAAAAGGTTAGGAATGACGAAATAAAATAAAACAAGATGGCCAAAAGGAGATGGTTAATTAGTACTTTCTTTACTCAAGAACCTTATAAATAGTAGTATGAGATCAACATTAAATAATATATAAAGTGCATGATTTTGTGACTACACAATATGTAAAAATGAATGATATACTGACTTAGTCATAAACTAGTCGCAAGTGTGATTCACTTAAAAATCACAAAAAGGTTATAGGTCAATCACATGTGTGAGTGATACCTATGCCAAAATATCTCCAAAACAATGTTGTCGCAGTTACACCAATCCTTTGTGATATGTATTCGCCTCTCCAAAACTTGTAATACTAAAATATTCAAGCAAAGAAGTAAACACTAAATTATGTGTTCAAGTGAACTAAAAGTCAAGGGGTTGGAATGATGGGGATGCGTGGTGTTTTATATTTTTGAGTTCATAGAAGGTTGTGACACATATGGGTGCAATGTACATAGATGGGTGAGATGATAAGGATCCATAGTGCATTGGGCATGCAAATGGGTAGGTGGGATGGAAAAAATTAAATGTGAGTGGGTGAGGGTTAGTAAATGAGTGATGAGGTGTTTTAAAAAAAAAATTATGGGGTTTTATATTTTTATTCACTTTTGTGAGATTATTTGTTTTTTTGGGATTATTATGTTTTATAAAATTTTTAGTATTCTTGAATTAGGAAACCTTATGCGCAAGGTGCATTTTCAAGTGCCAAGATTCATCCTTACATGATCTATCATACCATTTATGTCCTAGTCCACTCGATGCACTCCTTCACTTCTTATCCCATGTTGTCCTCCCAATGGAATGCATCGGAAAATGGATGACACTCTTATGGAATTTTACTTACACATCATTAAGAAAAAGGTTGTTAAAGGACAAGTCATTTGCATATCACTTCACTGCTACTCCAATTCCTAACGAAGACATACTACTCATTGAAGGAATGGGTAAAGATATTACAATCAAAGATTACTACTATAACTTCACTTCTGATTTCGAGGTGTAATCCCTTGTATCTAGTGATGTGAATCCCAAACCTAAACCTATAAATCCCTACATGCCATACAAGAAAATTACGGTAGACCTCCATGGAGACACTTAAACTCTCCATTTTAAGAAGCAATATGTCTTCAGTGGGAGATGGGGCATGTTTTGTTCTTACATCGATCCCTCAGGAAAGACACCCCTTTCTCCTTTTGTCTCGAATTTGATGCCACAAACAACATGGAAAAATACGAGGTTCTTATCCTTCACACGAAATTTTCTCTTACTTATAAAAGCACATATCTCCATGCGATGGGTGACTCCCAACTTGTTTTCTAATAAGTATGTGACACCTACCAATGTCGAAGTGACAATATCTAAGCATATCACGAAACCAAGACATTTCAATTCTTTTTCATTGAAAGCTGGTTTAGATTTCTCTTAAGAGATTTTGGTTGGTCACAAAACATATATATATATATATATATATATATATATATATCCACTCTTACAAAAAGGATTCAACATTAATCTTATATCCCACAAATCTCTCTATCTTATCTCCTAAAGACTCTTCCACTAACATATCTTCTAGTGAGTTGTGTAGCACATGTAAAACTCATTTTATTCTTTACATATTTGAGTTGTTATTACAACTCTTACACACAAACATAAAATCACCCACATACACACATATGAAACACTAATGGGTAAGTGCACCAAGTTGGGGGGCCAAAAGGGGGTCTTAAGTGGACACATTTTTTTTTGAAAAATTAAAAACTTCAACTTGTACGATTTTTTTGAAATAGTTACACTTAGAATTGGAAGATGTTGTATACACATGAATTGTAGCATTTTGAGTCTAGTTTCTAAGCTACTAAATTTTATTGAAAATGGATAAGTTTAAGTGGGTCAAATAACTAAAATACCAATAGGTGCTCTTGTTTTTGTTAAAAAACATAATAGATTGACTTTTGTGCTCCTACCATCTTTTGAGCACCATTTAGTATTTTGAAAACCCTTTTGTAGAAAGATAACTAGGAGCATCTAGTTTGTGCTAGAGTTTTTTTTTCGATTTTTAGCAAGTATTTATTTATTTTTATGATTTTTCTAGTACAAAAATTTAAAGTTTTGAAAAATAACGGAGCTCCGACCGTGTCCCCCCCTAACTACCTAAAAAAATATCAAAAATTAGATTTTTTTAATATGTATAGAATTAGGCCTAGTTTGTGCTAGTATATTTTTTTCAATTTTGATGAGCCAAAAAAAGATACACGATGAAAGATAGGCATATTTAAAATTTAAAAAATAGCTATAAAAAGGCATAGTTAGAAAATAAATAATATGGAAACCTTATATTAGTTAGAAAATTTAAAAATTATATTTTTAGAAAGAAGAAACTTTCCTCTACATCGTGGTATAATTTTTTTAAATGAATTAATCATTTTATGTTGATTTATCATGGTGGAAGTGAAATTTTTGCATTTTCTTCCAAAAAACACGTTGTTTGTTGTGTTTCAGACAGTCCATGCCTCGGCTTCATGCGGATCTAAACCGGATTCAAGCCTCGAGGCATGGCTTGGGAAAATTTAAAACAAAAATGCGTACGCGTTTCATATATTATGAACATTATATGTGCTTCTTAAAGCATGCTTTTATTAACAAAAATAAAATCTCCTTATGGAACTAGTCTCACAACTCCATTAGTCACGATTTAGGAGATAGTTTTTATAGTATAATCTAGTCAATACATAGGTAATTTTCAGGATTTCAACATTCAACCTAAAGCTTTTAGCGTTTAAATTCTACAATTGAAACCCTAAACCTTAAACCCTAAACTTGAGGCCCTAAACCTAAACCCTAAACCCTAAACCATCATCCCTAAACCCTAAACCCTAAACATTAAACATTCAACCCTTACCCATGAGCCCTAAACCCTAAACCTTGAGCCTTAAGCCCTAAAACCTAAACCATGAACCATGAGCCCTAAATGCTAAACCTTAAACCCTAAAAATAAATCCTAAACTCTAAACAATGAATCCTAAACCCTAAAGCATAAGCCCTAAACCCTAAACCCTGAACTCTATGACCTAAACCCTTAACCTCAACCATTAACCCTAAGACCTAAACCCTAAACCTAAAACTAAAATAATAAACCCTATAACCTAAACCCTAAACCCTGAGCCCGAAGCCCTAAACCCTAAACACTAAATCCAAAACCTTGATCTCTAACCCCTAAAACTTAAACATGTAACTTTGAACCTTCGAGCCATAAAACCTAAACCATGAACCCTAAAATCTAAACCCTAAACCCTAAGCCTTGAATCCTACACCCTGATCCTTGAGCCCTAAACCCTAAAGCCTAAACTTTAAACAATGAGCTCTAAACCCTAAATCCAGAGACCCGAGCTTGAACCCGTAACTCTAAACCCTAAACGTTGAGCCATAAACCCCGAACCATCCACCCTAAACCCTAAGCCTTGAACCCTACACCTCGATCCCTGAGACCTAAACCCTAAACCATGTACCATAAGCCTTAAACCCTAAACCCTAAACCATGAGCCCTAAATAATAAACCCTAAACCCTAAACCATGAGCCCTAAACAATAAACCCTAAACCTTAAGCCCTAAATGCTAAATCCTAAACCCTAAACCCTAAACCCTAAACTATGAGACCTAAATGTTGAACCCTAAACCCTATACCATATACTTGTGTTCTTGAATGTCAATTTCTTTACACTCTGAAATTTTTTTCACATTTCTCATATTTCCATGTATGGTATTATGCAAGCCAGGATGACCCATTGGAAGCTGGAAAAAATAACCATCACAACACAAAAATTAATCTCAAAGGAAATGGAAGAAACATAGATAGTATACCAACGTAGAGGTGTAGGATCAGAACCGAATTACCTGTAGTATCCTCTCCTCTGGAGAAAGAGAAATCTCTTCTATTACTGGAATGGATAGTAAATTTGATAGAACTTCTTGAAGTGTTCAAAATAATCATAAGCAATTGGGAATGGCTAAGAACACAAAGGAGTTATCAATCCCCTAGTAAATATTTCTTGTTTAGTTTTGAATGGGATTCAATTGGCCTACGACTTAGTGACCTTCCATTCATTGATAATTCCTTCTATGATAAACCCATGGATGCTTTCAAAAGTGCCTTCAAAAAGATAGGGGTAGTCATCAATCCTAGTGAAGGGTGTGATGTGATTTCCAAACAACTTGAAATTCATACAGATTTAGAGGTCATAAAATGAATTTACAAATATATCTATCATTATAAATTGAATCCAAGTAAAAGGTGTCTCTTTATACCCAAGGATCTAGACTCTTTGGGGTATGTGGCAAGATTAGACATGCGGTATCATTGAGTGTTTGAATCAGAATGTCATTGAATCTGGAGAAGCATTTTCAAACATTGGAGTAATGCATCTTCGAAAATAAACTTGAACCTAAAAAATCCTCTCAATATGCTAGCACACACAAGCACTAGACATATCAAGTTTTATTCTTCAAATAAAACATTCGTTCACTGACAGCTGTGTCAGAACTAAAATAATTATTCAAAAGAGCATCAAAAACATTTCTTTGTACCAAATTGTTCCTAGATATCTGACATTTCCCTCCAAAATATCAACAGATGAAAGACACCAAATTTTGATTACTCTCTTTAAATGTTCTACCTAGGAAGCAGATGAACCCTTTTCAATTGAATACTCGTGTTAATACTAATAAGAATGGGTAAGACACAAAACATTACAGTGAGTGAAATAGTTCCCATGCGATGGGAAAAATAAGATAGATGTATTGGGTAACATTTATTTGTACCAATTTTTTCTTGGATATCTGACATTTCCCTCCTTCAAAATATTAGTAGATGAAAGACATCAAATTGTGATGAATCCCTTTGAATGTTCTACCTACAAAGTAGATGAACCATTTTTAGTTGAATACTCTTTGTCAATACTTATAAGAATGGGTAAGACATAGAACATTACAGTGAGTGAATGGGTGAGCCTAAACCTTAAGCCTTAAACCTTGGGCCCTAAACCCTAACCCCTAAACCCTAAACCTTAAGCCTTAAACCCTAAACCCTGTCCCCTAAACCCTGAACCCTGACCTTTAAACCTTAAACCCTGATCCCTAAACCCTAAACCCTGAGTGCTAAACCCTAAACCATAAACCCTAAGCCCTAAACCCTGAGCCATAAACCCTAAACCATAATCCCTAAATCCTAAACCCTCAACCCTAAAACCTAAACCCCGAGCCTCAAACCCTAAACCCTAAACCTTGAGCCCTAAACCCTAAACCCTAAGCCTTGAACCTTGAGCCCTAAGCCCTAATCCTAAGCTCAAACCCTAAACATTAAACCCTGAAACATGAACCCTCAACCCTAAACCCTAAACAATAAACCCTAAATACTGATCCCTAAACCTTCAACCTCAACCTCAACCCTAAACCCTGAGCCCTAAACCCTAAACCCTAAATCCTAAACCCTTAACCCTTAACCCTGAGCCATAAACCCTAAACTCTAAACCCTAAACCATAAAACCTAAATTGTGAACCCTAAACCCTGAGCTCTAAACCCTAAACCCTAAAATATGAACCATGAGCCCTAAACACTAAACCCTAAACCCTAAACCCTGAGCCCTAAACCCTAAACCCTAAATCATAAACCCTGACCCAAAGGAAAGTCCTAATAAGATCATTCAATGTGTTTCAGTGTGTAGGGAATAATGTCTAAGATGATTGATCAACTCATTTAGATTTGATGAGAGATTACTTCCTTTGAAGGCCTAAAAAGGCCATTTTTGGTCATTTTGTAGATAATTGAACACCCTTCAGAACAAGCTAAAATGAGTTAGTCATGTCATCAAGGTATCAAGGACCATCATGTGTGAAGTATTAAGGCATCGTTTGTCTCCATGAGAGACATATGAGCAAAAACATGTATGAGAATTGTGAATTTGATTCCATGAAAGGATAATTTTAGAGCTAGGAAAGGTGAGGGGATGATCTTTATATGGAGCACCATGTTTCTAAGAATGAGCAATCATCTAATTTTACTTGATGTAATTCACTTAGTATTATTCATAAAAACTCATTCAACTCCTAGTAGTGTGATCAAACATTAAGAAGGAGGCACATTACAATCACCTCATTTTGGTCATAGGACAAGAATCCCATTCAGGGAGCAATCCTCTATCTACAAAGTGAGGATCTCATTTTAGTAAGAAGTAGACAAACATCATAGAGTTGATTCATGGTCACTAAAGTGAATTATGGACCAAATTTAAAAATTGGTACCAATTCAAGCAGTATATGCTTTCCCAAAACAAAGACCGACTACAATATATATGCCTTGAAAGTTTTAGGTCATTTGCTGAAATGCTGAAAATGAGTTAAGTACTGACCAGATTAGATTTTGAAAAACTATCTTCTAGATTATAATTGTTGGAGCTACGAGACCACTTCCATCAGGTGCAGAGTGACCCTAACTTCTTATATTTACTAAAATAAATTCAAAGTATAACTTATACTTAAACATTTATTTTTGTATAAGTTTAAGTACACGTTTTGGTTGTTTTTAGGTTTTTGTCCACTTTTTGGCCCCCAACTCGGGTGCACTTACCCTAATACCTAACATTCCCCTATTATATATAAAAAAGGAGAAGTAAAACAAATATATATATATGTCACTTTCTTGATATATATATATTCTTTATCACTTTGATGAGCAATATCTTCATTATCGAAAAGGGGATTTCTCTTTTTTTATCACTTTCTTTTGTCACCTTTTTTTGGTACAACATTCCATCGAGAAGATCGTGTGCTCTTTTTCTAGTTCGTAAGAACATTCCCGACATTTTACAATAAAAAGCATGTGTATTTGTTTTTTTTTGGTCACATGTTTATATTATTTGTAAGAAGTTCTAGGATTGTTTTGTGTGAACATCACTTCTTCTTCAAATGAAATCTTGTTTCCTTCATTAATCAATGTGGATATGATGTTGACTTAAGCTTGGATTTAGTTTTCTTATGATGAACACCATATTGGACATACGTCTATGCATGCTATTGAGAAATATGGATTTTTGCATCACTTTCCTTTATTTCTTCATCTCTTCCAGCCAACTAGTTTATGTGATAACGTAACTTGCTAATGTGAGATACCATATCTCCACCTTCTTCCAATGTAGTTCCAAATCCTCTTGGAAGGCTGTTTAGCTAGTTTCCCTTACATTTTCGAGCTCATTAGACCACTCATTATATATATTGTTCGACATAGGGAACCTAGACTTTATGACTTGTTTTGGAGATTATATTTTACATTACTATTTTGTGTCAAAGACGGGTGCCAACAACATACTTGACTTATTTTGGATATGGTGCAGATGATGAAATTTGATATATGTTTTAGATGATGATATTTCATATATGTTTCACATGATGATGATGACTAGTATGTTTTGTACATGATGATGAAATTGTATGCATTGTTACCATGTTTAGATTATCTCTTAATTTTATATTTTGTAGAATTGATGTTATCAGTTTGAGTAGGTACGATGTGTGAGTTGAGTGTGGAGATGAAGAAAAATTTCTCAAGAGCCCTACACAAAGAAATCAAATAAATAAATACAAAATATGATGAAGGGGGACTAACTCCCACGAAGCTCCACAACCAACAAAGGTTATGCTAGTGCAAATCAGCAGCACCCCTGGATGTTGATCAAATTTCTAGTTTGACATTTTGGACATCCAATGTGATTGCACAACATTAAATCTTTTCCCCAAGTGTGGGACTTGTAAAAATGGGAAAAGAATCTCCAAGTTAGAGGTTGGTTCCTCAACTCCTCTGATCAGGTGTATTACTTGCAAGTTGCAGAGGTTTAAACTCAAAATCCTACTCTAAATTCCAAGGGGATAGAGATAGAGAATGCAAAAGAAATAAAACTAAGACTAATGAGGTGATACACCAAAGGAGTGGTGAACATTCTTTAATTCTGCAAATTGACACAGATCATAGAAATGCAACAAAACATCATGCACAAATTGATAAAATGTAATGGAAGGTCAGAATGAAGCAAACAACACAAACAGAGGATTGAAACTCATTCACAAAGCTTGCATTGTCATTTCCAATATCAAAAATACATACATTACAACATCTGAGAGGTAGAAAACATGTTATAGTCTTGGAAGAGGTCTGATATTCCACAAAATCACTTTTCAAGGTGAAAAAGGGAGCCTGCAAAACATAAAAATTTCCAACCCCTCAAAAATGAGCCGAATCTGGCTTTTACAATGCAAGAAACGAGCCCAAGAGAGAGAAACGTGGGAAAACATGAGAGGAGCTTCAACCACCAACCAAAATGCAATAAAACAACATGGTCATCCTTATACAGTCCATTCCCTGACATTTTTCACCATGTTGGGAGAGAATGCGAGCCATTCTTCATTAAAAATGGTGGTTGAAACGTCATTTCTGTTGATTACCACGTGCCAGAGGAATTTTCAATTTTCTCTCTCCAAACTCCATCAAAATACAAAATTTATCTTGGAATCATGTATAGAATTTCACCAGCTTTCGTTGATATAAAGAACGTGAAAACCGAGCTCTGGATCGAAAGTTATGGTCGTTTGAAAATTTAGGGCAAAACAGGGCCAAAACGGGTTGGCGGGCCGAAAATTTGAAATTTTCCCACTTTTTTGCATTTGGGAAAATTTCCCAAAATCCCCGTGCCTCGCGAATCGGTTCCATGTGGCATGATTCCATTGGTCGTGGGCTCTTCGCTTCATTTTCTACCGTTTTGGCCATTGGAAAGTTTTCCAAAATTCTCCGCCGGGCCGATGACCCGAGGACACGTGGCATGATATGATTCACCATGGGCATCTTCTCTTAAATTTTCCATCACTGTTGACCATTTTCCCTGAGTTAGACACGTGACGGAACCCTATTGGACGTGGGCTTTTCCCTTTGTTTATCCCTGCGGGCCTGCCTTCTCCATTTTATCGCCATGTGGACACGTGGCAAGATCCCATTGGCTCGCGTGGGGGTGGACTTTTCCTTTCAATATTTCCTTCAACTTTGCTTTGGGAAAAATTCCCAACTTTCCCCACGCTCCGCTAGTCTTGGGACATGTGGCGAGCTCCCATTGGATGCGGGCCTTGGGAGCAAACATTTCTCTTTGCGCTAACCTTTGGGAAAAATTCCCAATTTCTCCCCGGCGGCCGAAGCTCCGATGCCCCTTGAGACACATGGCCTATCCTCATTGGCTGTGGGCCTCGGGGGGCGGCTTTCCCTTTGAATTTTTACACTTGGGTGAAAAAGAAAGAATATTTTTATGCCCCGACCTCGACACCGTGGTGACACGTGGCCTGATCTGACTGGTCGGTGGGCCGACGGGCCAATATTTCTCCTTTGACCTAACCAAAACACTTCGCCAAATTTTTAAGTCTCCCTCCACGGTCCGCTGGTCCTGGGACACGTGGCATGATTTGATTCACCCGGGTCCTTTCTGGAGATTTTTTCATGGCGCCGATACTTAGGAAATTTTTCTAATTTCTTTCCCTTGGACACGTGGCAGCATTCAATTCATCGGCGGGCCTTTGGGGCCAAAAATTCCTTCCGAAATCTTGCCAAACACTTGGTAAAAATTCTAAGTTTACTTCCGTCTCTACCCTTTTGAGGACACGTGGCCTCACCTTATTGGCTTGGGATTTTCAGGGGAAAATTTCCCACAAAAGATCCGTCGAGCCATAACTTCAAAAATACGTGGAGTTAGGAAGAAAAATTTACCTTTCGGGAAAGATGAGAAAAATTTCTATGCAATGGTGCCATTTCCAGAAGGTTTTGAGTTCTGAAAAACAAAAAATTATGACTGAGGCACAAGAGAGGGAAGAATGAAGGGAGTTAGCCACAAAATGAGCAAGGGGCTCATTTTGGATAACAATTTTGGTGACTCAGAGGGGTCATCTACCTGCTGGATGAAGTTACCAGTTGCCTGAAACAATCCATTGGGCATGGAGTCATTAAATTCTCTGCTTGGTACCCCAACTGATTAGAACACTGCAAGGAGGAAGATGAAAGGTAGAACACCATCTGATGGAGCAAGGCCTGCAAAACACATTTCCTAGAACAACAACCTTGTGCCAAAGCACTTAGGGAAAGCAAAACTAAACTACAACAAAACAATGTGCATAAGCACTTGGAGGAATGAAAACCTAAGCTAATATGTACAAGGTGGAGAGTTTCTCTCAGTAGCAATGCTTCAGATGAATTCCATTGACTGGAATATGCAATTCTTCACCATCTAATGAAGACAATTGGAAGGCATTGTTTTCCTTACACTTTGTGACCATATATGGGCCACTCCAAATGGCATCAAATTTTGAATGCCTCCCTGGTTTTTCTCTGTCTGCATCCCATTTTAACACTAGATCTCTAACTTGGAAAGATCTATCCTTGGCCTTTCTATCAAAGGTCTTCTTGATCAAAGCATGATCCTTCTCCATTGCTTGGGACGCCTGATTTCTAATTTCTTGGAGCTCCATCAATTCTACATATCTAACTCCATGGGTCCAAACTCCAACAACTCCAACTGTTTCATGAGTTCCAATGTTGGCAACTCAAGTGACATGGGAAAAATTGCCTCTCTTCCATAAACAAGCTTGAATGGAGAGTTACCTGTAGATCTCTTGGGAGTTATCCTATCAGCCCATAAGGCTGATTTCAACTTAGTATGCCAAGACCTCTGATTCTCATCAAGAGTCCTCCTAATGATCCTTAACAAGTTCTTGTTTGTGGATTCATCTTGGCCATTACCTTGAGGGTAATAATTTGATGAAGTGCTTAGGTAGATCCCATTCTTGACATCCCATTTAGTTACCTTGGACCCAATGAATGCCAATGCATTATCTGATATTATTGTAGCAGGTATGCCAAATCTGGTTGCTATCCCTTCATAGAAGTCTAGGATGCTAGATTCATTTGCTTCCTTGAGTGCTACTGCTTCAGTCCACTTGGTGAAATAATCCATTGTTGTTAGAATCCATTTGTGCCCTTGGCTTGAATTTGGATTAATGAATCCAATGAAGTCTAAACCCCATTGCATGAATGGCTGGTCAACTGAAATTGGATGCAATGGAAGGGCAGCTAGTCTCTCCTTACCCATGAAGAATGCACAATTCTTACACCTCTTGATCCATGCATAATAATCTCGAAAATATTGGGCCAATAATAGCCAGCCCTCATGATCTTCGAGCTATCACTCTCGGTGAAAAATGACCATGAGCTGATCCACCATGGAACTCTTCTAACACCCCGTGAATCTGATTTGTACCAATGCATCTCAAGAAAGCACTCCATTCACATCCCTTTTGAACAAAACACCATCAACAAGGGCATATAGGACAGCCTACAATCTGAAGTGTCTTCTTTTGGTCTTGTTCATCTCTGGAGGGCATAAACCTATGTTTAGGAAGTGCATTATGTCTTGGGTCCAAGCAAGGAGTGAGGACACCATCATTTTCTTCTTGAGTGCTTCCTTGCTCATGGCTGTCTTGCAACACCAAAACAACCTCCTTCTCATTGCATGCTTCCTTGGATTTATTCAAGACCATATGCTCACACAATCCTTTTCCTCTGACCAACTTGGTGACTTTGATCTCAATGTCATACTCCATGACACGAGTAATCCAACCTGCTATCTTTTCATTTAGGTCTTTGTTGAGGAGGAAGTCTTTAACTCCCACATGAGAAACCAACAATTGAACCTTGTTGTTTGAAACTAGATGCTTAAATTTCTTCAAGCTCCTGATTACTACAAGAACATGCTTCTCAATGAAAGAATACCTCACCTCATAGTCCTCTTGGCTTTGACTGAAAAAAACAATTGGCTGCTCATCATTGTCTTTGTTCTCGCTGTACCAAAAATACGCAGAAATAATATCATCACCCCCAAATGCATAGAGGATGAAATCCTTGGAGAAATCCAGGTTAATGAGAGTTGGGGCTTGAGAGATGGATTATTTGATTGCTTCAAAATTTCCTTGCCTTCTGCTGTCCATTTGAAAGCTATGCTTTTCTTTAACATCTTGGTGATAGGCTTGACTAGGGCTGCAAAATTTGGGACAAACCTCCGAACAAAATTTATTCTCCCCAAGAAACTTTGAAGGGCCTTCTTGTGGCTTGGCAATGGTAGTGCTCTTATGGCTTCAACTCTTTTTGGATCAATTGCTAATCCTTCTTTGGAGACAATGTGGCCAAGGAGCTTTCCTTCATGGGCTAGAAAAATACACTTTTTAGGATTCAAGGATACTCCAAATCTTTTGCACCTTTGGAACACTTGTCTCAAATGAAAGAGATGGTCTCATTTTTTGAAAAAACAGTGATATCATCAAGATATATCAGCACCATGTTGTTAATCAAATCCTTGAATGCCATGTCCATTGCCCTTTGGAAAGTAGCTCCAACATTGGACAACCCAAATGGCATTTTCCTGTATGCATAAGTTCCCCATTTGGTTGTAAAGGCTGTCTTGAACTGATCCTCTTCTTTCACCATAATCTGATTGTACCCTGAATAGCCATCAAGTAATGAAAACCTCTCAGAGCTAGAAACAACTTGCAAGATCTGCTCCATGGAAGGAAGTGGGTAATGATCCTTGAGAGATGCTCTATTTAGATCTCTGAAGTCAACACACAGTCTGATTTCCCCACTCTTCTTTCTAACTGGAACCAAGTTGGCCACCCAACTAGAATGCTTGACAGGGAATATGATACTTGACTCTATCAACTTATTCAATTATTTTCTCATGAGAGGCTCCATATGTGGATTGACTGGCCTTTGTTTCTGCCTCACGAGTTTAGTACTTGGATCTAATTCAATGGTGTGTTGAGCTAACTCGGGGTTAAAACCTTTCAAATCTTCATAGCTCCAAGCAAACACATCAGGGAATTCTTGACAAAGTTGTATGAACTCATACCTTTCTTGCTCAGTTGTCACTTTACCAACTTGGAGTGATTTGCCTTCTTCCACCAAGATGGACACTGAATCTTCTCCCTTGACTTGGATGTTTGTTTTCTCCTTCCTAAACTGATCATTAGGACTGAAAATGGACTCCAAAGTAATAAGTCCCTTTGGTAGTTTTTTGGTTCTCAGCTGTACCACTTGGTCACCATATTGCTGCTCCAACTTTTCCTGATTTTTAGCTGAGAACTCAACCTCTTCTTGCAAGAAATGGATGATTTGTTGATCATTTTCAAACACTTGCCAACTTACATTGTTGTCTGGCACCGAAGGCCTCACAATCACATGGATGTTTGGCTGTACCTTGTCTTTTTGGATGCTTTCAACAACATCAAAGGCTGCTCCAACTGCTACAAGCCTGTCAGCAACTTGGTTCTCTTTTCTAGGAATGGATTTGATGCCAAAGCCCTCAAAATCTTCAATGAGGTCCCACACCTGTTTTTGTAGCACTTGAGCAGATCATTCTTAGTAGCATGCTACCCCTTAACTTGGTTGACAATCAACTCACTATCACCGAAGACTTGCAAGTTCTTTATCCTTCTTTTGATTGACCAATGCAATCCTTGTATCAAAGCTTCATATTCAGCAGTGTTATTAGAGCATGCAAACTGAAATCTAAAAGCTGAATAATACTTAACTCCTTGAGGTGAAACAAACATAGCTCCCCCTCTTGCACCTTGTCTACTCCTTGATCCATCAAAAACAACTGCCATACCTCATTGTCATCCTTGTGGTCTAGTTTGGTGATGCTAGGAATAGGCTGATTTTCTTCATGCATGCAATAGACTCCTAGCTCAGATTCTTCTATTTCTTGATAAGGATCAAAAGCATGCACCTTGCTTTCCCATTCATCAAGGGTCAGATCTGGGATGCTTCCAACCTTGGTGTCAGCTTCATCAGTGCTTGGATAATCCTCTTGATCAAACGTTGAACAATTGGTATTGATTTGGCTTGGAGTGTGAGGCTCAATGTGAAAGTTTGCAATAGGTTCAGATCTGATCGTGGCCTTAGTTCCATATCTTGTTTTGAACAACATGTGTGACCAATTAGCAGATAAGCACCCTCCAATCTTGGCTGTGAAATCCCTTGACAAACATAGGGCAAAGAGTGGTGGAAGGTCTATTACTGAGACATCTTGTAAAACAACAACATTGGGGCACACATGCAAAGTAAGACTCAAGTTTTTGATCACTCCAACTATTGTTATTGTTGTCCCATCCAATTGCACTACCCCTTTGGATATGACTTCATATCAAAGCCCCAATTGATCGCCTATTCGCTTGCACATCGAGCTACTTGCCCGGAATCAATCATGCAATTGTGTACTAATTGGTTTCCAATGATCAATGAAACATAGAATGGAGGGGGCTTCAACATTTTACCTTGCTGTCCTCCATGATTCCTCTCAGGTTGGGCAACATTTGTGAGTACCTTCTCTTGCATTTGGACCCGCTGATTTGAAGTTGACCAGTCCTTCATGGCAGCTTGTAGCAAATCTCTTTGGCTTGGGATGGATAGTGATTCCCACATTGATATGTTTACATTTGTCTTCTTCATCTGATCAATGATGTTGAATGGAGATGAAGCATCTCTTTGCTGTCCCTTGGCCTTGCACATTCATTCCTTGCACATGGACAGCAACAACTGGCATCTAAGTTGGTCTAGGAGCTGTTTTAGGCAGTCCTTGCGTGTTTGGAACTACATTTTGTTTGCTAATAATTTATGGAGTGGTAGAAGGTTGTGGATTACTTGGGGCCAATGGCTATTCTTCACCCAAATTTCTCCTTTTTGACCTTGTGTTGGCTGCAACACTTTGGGAGATTGTTTGATTCATGCCACAAAAATCTTCTGCCTGCCAGTTTACAAGTGTGGTATCATTTGGAGCTGATTGTTGTTGGAATGTTTCTTGTTGTTGGTTATTTTCTTGACTCCCTTCACCCTCCACACCGGTAGAGTTGTCACCATTAATGCTTGATTTAAGGCACCTGTTGAAACACATAGACTGGTTGTGAGGTTCATTACATGGGAAACACCAATCATACTCTTGAGCTATGTTGTTTTGCACTGGCACTATTGCTTTAGAGGCAGATGTAGCATTGGGATTATAGGGCTGAAATGGTCTATTGGCAGGAGGTCTTGCTTGATTTAAATTTGCAAGCTGGATTGGGTGGTCTTTGAGGCTGGTATGGCTGCCTGTTAGGCTGAGCTTGAGGTTGGAAAGAAGGTCTAAAACCTTGGGCTTGCTGCCTCTTGAGTGTAACCAACTCATTACCTAAATTTTGCAATTGCTTCATGACTTCTTGAAGTTCATTTGAGGCACTAGAAGATGAAGTAGAAGCTTCACTTGAATTATGATTTCTAGGAGTGGGAATAGGAGCTAAAATAGGCACTTGACTAGTACTTGGGCTCTCTAAACTTGGATACAATGGCATTGGAGGCCTAGGAGCTAGCTTGCCAGCTTGAATCAAACAATTTTCAGCTCTAATGGCAATGCTATAAGCAATAGGGATAGTTGTGCCCCCCACGGATTGAATTAACATAAAATATCATAATTTAGAGCTTTAAGGTAATATAGAAAAGCACCTTCTCGTTGTTGGCCTTCGCCACCGGAATTCTCTCCCAAGTCATTTGAAACCCGAAGTTCAAGTCACCATTTGCTCATTGGGAGCTCTCTTGATGGTTATCAATTGTTCCAAAAGGGACAAGTTATCTCCCTTTTCTCCAAACTACTCATGGAGGGCTATACATAGCTGGTTCCAATTTTGGATAGAACCTGAGGCAAGATTCCTGAACCATTGCAAAGCTTTCCCTTTGAATGAAGATGCCAGCAGTTTGACAGTAACTTGCATCTCATTAATTTCATGGATTACACAAATATTAGCAATATCCTTGACATGATCACCAGGAGTGGTCTGATTCTCTCCAGTAAAGTATGAAATGTTCTTCAATGCTATAACTAGGATTGGATTTTGTGCATTGAGAGCAAGTGGGCTGCTGCCAGTGAAATTGACATAGGGGTTGTGTTGTGCCATTCTGATTGGCCTTAGAACCCTTGTTGATTGAATGCAAGGTCTACCAGGTGGAGGAGTTGATAGAGTTCTGTTTGGTGGAGATGGAGACCTTTGAATTCTCCTTCCTCTTTGCCTTCTTCTTGGAGATAATTGCAGATACTCAAACAACACCTCTTCTTCTCCAACTCTTGACCTTGTGGTGATTCTTCTCATGAGTTTTTAGGTCTGCACTGCTAAAACCAGCTGATTCTTCTTCCTTGGAGTCGCCATATGTGTAATTTAGGGATCTTTTAAGCAATAAACTTGCAAAAATACACATCAATTTTTTGCAATGAAGATGAAGACCTCTAAGGTCCCACCTGGAGTGCCTTAGTGCAAGTCAACAAAGCACCCCTAGATGTTGATCAGATTTCTAGTTTGACATTTTGGACATCCAGTGTGATTGCACAACATTGAATCTTTTCCCCAAGTGTGGGACTTGTAAAAATGGGAAAAAAATATCCGTGTTAGAGGTGGTTCCTCAACTCCTCTGATCAGGTGTATTACTTGCAAGTTGTAGAGGTTTAAACTCAAAATCCTACTCTAAATTCCAAGGGGACAGAGATAGAGAATGCAAAAGAAATAAAACTAAGACTAATGAGGTGATACACCAAAGGAGTGGTGAACATTCTTTAATTCTTCAAATTGACACAAATCATAGAAATTCAACAAAACATCATGCATGAACAACACAAATAGAGGATTGAAACTCATTCACAGAGCTTGCATTGTCATTTCCAATATAAAAAATACATACATTACAACATCTGAAAGGTAGAAAACATGTTACAGTCTTGGAAGAGGTCTGATATTCCACAAAATCACTTTTCAAGGTGAAAGAGGGAGCCTACAAAACATAAAAATTCCAACACCTCAAAAATGAGCCGAATCTAGCTTTTACAATGCAAGAAACGAGCCCAGGAGAGAGAAACATGGGAAAACGTGAGAGGAGCTTCAACCACCAACCAAAATGCAATAAAACAACATGGGAATCCTTACAGGTCCATTCCCTAACATTTTTCACCATGCTGGGAGAGAATGCGAGCCATTCTTCATTAAAAATGGTGGTTGAAACGTCATTTCTGTTGATTACCACGTGCCAGAGGAATTTTTCAATTTTCTCTCTCTAAAATCCATCAAAATACAAAATTGATCTTGGAATCATGTAGAGAATTTCACCAGCTTTCCGTTGATATAAAGAACGCGAAAACCGAGCTCTGGATCGAAAGTTATGGTCGTTTGAAAATTTAGAGCAAAACAGGCCAAAACGGTCATGGCCGAAAATTTGAAATTTTCCCACTTTTTGCATTTGGTAAAATTTCCCCAAAAATCCCTGCACCCCACCAATCTGGTGCCACGTGGCATGATTCCATTGGTCGCGGGCTCTTCCTGCTTCATTTTCCACCGCTTTGGCCATTGGAAAGTTTTCCAAAATTCTCTGTTGGGCCGATGACTCGAGGACACATGACATGATATGATTTGCACGGGCATCTACTTTTAAATTTTCCATCATTGTTGACCATTTTCCTTGAGTGGACTATTGGCTAGATTTTTGTATAGCACAAAACCTAGGCAAGTCATGAGATAAATCTCCCTCATTTAGAGGTGAGGCTCCGTGTCGATTTGTCAATAAAAATGTGTTATTATCTATCGGGGGTTTTACTTTAACCACTTAGTTCATGAACCATAACTAAGAAGTTCTCGCAGCAAGTAAACAAGTTGTTTAAGAAAGGAAAATTATAGAAGAAGGAAGTAAAGGAAATACAGAGAAGAAATGGGAAGACGTGCATCCCAATTAGTAGATAGCAGAGCTAATTGCATGCACATAGAAGAAACTTAATAGATATGAATACACGTAATTATAAAACAAAGGCAACTCTAAATCCAGATCTAAAATAACACAAAGTTTACTAAGATATCTAAAATTAAAAGCAACAAACAAAGTACACCGTGACACAAAGTGAAAAGTTAATATCATAATTGCATAAAGAAAATTCAAATCTTACTCTTTATTCTTGCTCAATACATAGGAAGTATTACATCCATTTAAATAGAGATGTTGTTCCTATATTTAAGGAGATATAATCTCCATAAATATCTCCACACATAACTCCTAAAACAACTCCATGCTATTATTATACGTGAGATTTTGTTTTCTCACAAAACTAATATTGTTAATGATTTGTTTACTCAACAACTCATAACAATATTTACTCACCCACTCATAATTACATTTACAATAATGTAATTAATTATTACAACACATATTATATTATCCTAGATAATATAATCACTTACATAATATTCTATGTTCGCACTACAACATAGATATTCCTAACACAAAGTTTCCGAAACTCGCTCTTTTGTATTCCTTTGCTCCAAGTTGCTCTCGAGGGTTAAAGACAAAGTCTAGAACACAAGATTCACTTACAAATTCTGATTGATGATTAACTGAAGGTTCTTCCTCTACTTATAGAATGTAGAGGGGCAATTACAAGCTGGAAGCTTTAGTTGAACTGGCACATGTGGAAGTCGAAAAAGAAACAACTGGCAATCTCCTTCCTGGAATTCCTCTTTGCATGACATGTATGATTTGCAACTGAAAATAGAACCTTCTATTTTGTACGCCTGCCACCTATCTCCAAGTAATTGACTTCTTCAAGTAATGGCTTTTAAACCAATCACGTAAGTTGTATAATTTAATTGATCGCTCAATTACTTTGTCGGAGGAAAGAAGAAGGAAGAGGAAAGCTGACTTTGTCGGAGGAAAGAAGAAGGAAGAGGAAAGCTGACTTTATCCTTTTTCATGTCTGCATGCAGCTGATTCAAACTGGATCTGGAAGCAGCTGGATCTGGAAACAAGCTGGAATTGCAAGCAGTTGGAATTGGAAGCAAGCTGGAATTTTGCCTCCGCATTGTCTTCTCTTTTATCCTTGAAGCTTTTGCAGTTCTTCTGTTGTACATGCATCAGTGCAAGGTTGGTCGTAGATAACTCATCATCCTTATTTTTAATTGCATATGAGCAATTAAAAATTCTGGAAAGCACTCAGGGTGAATGAAAATTCAATGAAGGCTTCAACTGGAAGATGAGAGCACATGCACAAGGTCTTGGAAGGAATTTCCCACGCACTGTCTTCTTCATGGGCTGCATTCGAAACAAGAGGATGAAGCCTTTGTGCCAGAAGCTTTTGCAACTATAAGATCTAGATCTGGATCTGCATATGGATTTACATCTGCATCTGCATCTGGATATGGATCTGCACCTGCATAACAAATTCTGGCAACTGGGCTATGGATGGAAAAGCTGCAGCTCGAATAATTCCACTGCTTTTAATCTGCACGCATGAGTGAAGTTTCTCCTGCACGCATGAGTGAAGTCTTTCCTGCTCTGGATCTGTCTATCAATTTAGCAAGAGGTTCCGAGCCTAGATCCGTGTGCAAATTTAGAAGTGATGCATGACTCCGTTGTGCTTTCTTTTTCATCTTTCTTCGCCATAGCTTTGTCTATCTTTGTCTGAATGTCTTTTTCTTCTTATTTGACTGGAATTCTTCAATACTGGTGCAGATCTGGACAATTCTTCAGATTTGGAGGATATATGCAATGTATTGGACATTGATAAAAGCTCCTTTTCCTTTGTAAAGCACCTGTAATGAATTCCTGCAATTTATCCAGACAAAAATGGCCACCGGAGCATGAATAGTGAATTTTAATTGTAAAAATCTGCACTTTTCAAGCCTGCTGCCCCAAAAAAATGGTGTTTAATTTGCACATAAAGAGAGCATGAATCCTTTCAACAACACCTGAGCTCCTGTAACACCTGTGCAAACAATTATGTAGACAAAGATCAACCTCCTTCAAAGCATGCGCCAAATTTGGAAGCTTTTAGCCTTGTTTCCACCTTGCCTGAGCAAAATCCTTCCTTTAATGGGGGCGCACTTTTCCACTTGGCTGCAATTCTTGACCTGTGAATTAAATAATTCACCCATATGGCTGCCCATGCTTATATAACCTTCACAATTCTATAATTAATAATTGCCCTAACAATTAAAGGCAATTAATTAATTAAAAATCATGCTCTTCTCTTTTAAAAATAGCATGTTTAAGGACAACCATCCAATAAATTAAATTAATCCAATTTAATCATCCACACTTCACTTCACTTAAGCTTCACAGTGTGCTTTGACCATAGCCACTGAAAATAGGAATTAATATAATCATTAAAAATAGCATGTTTAAGGACAACCATCCAATAAATTAAATTAATCCAATTTAATCATCCACACTTCACTTCACTTAAGCTTCACAGTGTGCTTTGACCATAGCCACTGAAAATAGGAATTAATATAATCATTTAATACTTTAAAAAGTATTAATTCCTTCTCAAAAGGGGCTGCATTAAATAAATTAAATTTATTTAATTTTGGAATTCTATTTCCAATTGATTTATTCCCCTTTGCTTTTGTTGACTTTTCCACAAGCCTAGGTGCCAAAATTGGGTGAATAAATATTAACAAATATTTATTTAATGCATTATTATTCACCCAAGGTGGGTCGCACTTTTTTGCATAATAGAATTCTATTTTTAAGAATTTCTGACAATGGGATTTTTTACCCTGCAAGGCAGGCAATAAAATCCCGTGATTTCACTTAAGTCACTTTTCTTTTATTTCACCATGGGAATTTTTACCCTGCAAGGCAGGCAATAAATTCGCCCCTGCCTGAAGCCTCTAACTTTCCCACTGCAGCTTAAGTGAATTTTATATCACGGGAAAAAGTACCTGCAAGGACGATAAATTCCCACATGCTCGCTTTTATTTTTCCCACTTGTGCAGCCTTAAGTGAATTTTATAACATGGAAAAAGTTAGCAGGTATAAAATTCCCATCATGCTGCGGCTTCTATTTTTCCCATCGCAGGCTTAAATCCTTTGTTTTCCAAAATGCGCCCATCCCACAGGGCTTTTCTGCACGACTTCGCTTTTCCCAGTGATCCGACCTCAATGGCGACTTCCTCCGGGCATAATGTGCGTATATGTTTTCCAGCTCCTCCAGGCCAAAAATCGGGCTTACCCGGCGAGGGAATTGCTCCAGAGAAATTTCACAGAAAACAAAACGGGACACCACAAAAACACGAAAAATTGCCAAAAGTTACAAATAAAGCCCAAAACTTAAAATAAGTTAAAATCCTTCTGGCACATAGGAATAATAACATATTCGCTCATAATAGAGTTAAAACAGAGTGCAAATAGCCTCATACATGGCTCAAAATAATTAAATACAAATTTCCATGAGACAAATCCATGACGCGAATAAAACAACTTTGGGCATCCTGGGTATTTGGAAAAAAGGCTAATATGGCTCTCTGGGAATATCTTGACGCTTAATACAAGAACTTTGAGCAATAAAAACACAAAATGACCCATTATTTTAAAAGTACGAAATTTTTCGGATAGGGTAGTCGCAGATTTCAGGATGAAACTGGTGACACCATGGACACATGGTGGAACCCTATTTATTGATGCGGAATTTTCCCTTTTGTTTATCCTTGTGGGCTGCCTTCTCCATTTTATCGCCACGTGGACACGTGGCAAGATCCCATTGGCTCGCGTTTAGGGGGCAGACTTTTCCTTTCAATATTTCCTTCAACTTTGCTTTGGAAAAAATTCCCAACTTTCCCCGCATTTCGCGGGTCTTGGGACACATGGTGAGCTCCCATTGGATGCGGGCCTTGGGGGCAAACATTTCTCTTTGCGCTAACCTTTGGGAAAAATTCCCAATTTCTCCCCGGCGGCCGAAGCTCCGATGCCCCTTGAGACACGTGGCCTATCCTCATTGGCTGTGGGCCTCGGGGGTGGCTTTCCCTTTGAATTTTTACACTTGGGCGAAAAGAAAGAATCTTTTGTGCCCCCGACCCCGACGCCATGGCGACACGTGGCCCGATCGACCGGCGGGACCGATGGGCCAATATTTCTCCTTTGACCTAACCAAAACACTTCACCAAATTTTTAAGTCTCCTCCACGGTCCGCTGGTCCTGGGACACGTGGCGTGATTTGATTCGCCTGTGAGTCCTTCTCGGAGATTTTTCATGGTGCCGATACTTAGGAAATTTTTCTAATTTCTTTCCCTTGGACACGTGGTAGCATTCAATTCGTCGGCGGGCCTTCGGGGCCAAAAATTCCTTCGAAATCTTGCCAAACACTTGGTAAAAATTCCAAGTTTACTTCTACCTCCGCCCTTCCGAGGACACGTGGCCTCACCTTATTGGCCCGGGCTTGTCAAGGGAAAATTTCCCACAAAAGCTCCGCCGAGCCATAACTTCAAAAATACATGGAGTTAGGAAGAAAAATTTACCTTTCTGGAAAGCTGAGAAAAAGCTCTATCCAATGGTGCCATTTCCAGAAGGTTTTGAGTGCCTAAAAAGAAAAAAATTATGACTGAGGCACAAGAGAGGGAAGAATGAAGGGAGTTAGCCACAAAATGAGCAAGGGGCTCATTTTGGATAACAAGTTACTTGGGCTTGAGACAATTAGGTATTGGGAAAATGTGACTTGACCCATGAAATTTGGAATGTTACATTTCCCTTGTTGTAATTATTATTTATTTTCCCCTTCATTTTGGACCTTAAATTTGACAAATTTTCTTAATTGGACATTTTCTTAAATTAAAATTAAAGTTGGGCTAAGTGTTTTTTTGGGTGGATTTGACTTACTTTTGTTGTTTGAAATTTTTCCCATTTAAGAGAATTTTGAATTTGGGCTTTATGACCACTTTTGAGTGATGTTTGGGACAAACATGACCTTGTCCTACACTCCCAAAACCTTTCATCACACCTCATGTGCTAGGTGTACCTTTTTGACATTTTAACCATTTTGGGTTTAAAATGACCCCGTAATGAGCCTTAGAATTCTCTCCACCACCTTTGCTTTTAATTTTGTGTAAGGCCTTTAATATTTTTTTCAAGTTGATTTGATTAATTTGTGGTGATGTGAGTTGCAATTATCTTTTTATTTTGTGATTTGGATCTCTTATATTTTCTTTTTCAAATCCATGTAAGTGAATTTATGGTTGGTGATTGGTTTTGTGGGGATTTGAAATTTGGCCCATATGGGAATGCAAGATAATTTAATGCTTTTGTTGGGAGATGGGTTATCTTGATATTTTAGGATGTTTTCACTTGACACAATCTTGTGGAATTCTCCATTTGAGCACTTTCCTATTTAAGCTCAAGTTATTGTTTTGGGAGAAACCTTTTGTCTCAAGGAAGTCTTTGTTAGTTTTGGAGTGCATTTAGATCTTTTTGGAGTGCTTGTGGTTGGGAATTGGTGGGACAAGATGAACAAGAGGTGTTTACATTACTATTGTTTTTCCTTATTTGTGAAGTGATAGATATCTCTCTCTATCGCTCTTTCATTTTAAATGGAATGTTGTATTTTAATTGTTCACTTGAGCATGAGATAATTTTTAAGTATGTTGTGCTACTTAGTAGCACCAAATGTGGGCCTATTAAACATGGTTAAATATGGGGGAAAGTTTAGATCATAGTGGAGGGAGAAGTGGGAAAACATAAAAAATGAAGTAAAGCTTATTGTGAAAAATGGAGGAAACAAAGGAGTGAAGGGTTAGTTCTAGTGGAACGATAAGTGTGTTAAATTTCAATTGGAGGTATAAGTGCATACTTTTTTTATTGTATTTGAAACCATGGAGGAACTAATAACTAATTCCTACTCCTTACTGGAGTGATAAGTGAGATATGGATGGCTATTTTCCTCTTTGCAATCCTATTTAGCTTAGTGGTGTGGTAAGTGTTTACTTATATCTCTCTCTATTCCCAAACTATTATGTTTACTTTTGGTGAAAATTTGAAATGTGCATGTGTTGATCTATTTTTGTAGCTCCATGCCTCATTATTGGTTATGGAGGTCTTCTTGGGAGTTAGGGGATTCGTGGGGTAATGGAATGAGACTTACCACATTTTATGGCTAGGAGGTGAACGTCACCTTCACCTCCTCTTTGGTATGACTCGAAGAAGTAGAAAATAGGAAAAAATAAGTATTGGGTTATGTGTGGATAATTTTTTTACCCTTGTGGAATATCATGTTATATTATTCTTATTAGTGGAAAATTGCCTTGTTGTTTTTGACGATTTTGTGAAATGCATAATTTATTGGTTTGAGAAAGTGTGCTCACTTTCTTGGTAAAATGGAAGTGAAACTATGGTTTTTACGTTATTGTGTGAATTGTTCATATGGATAAGTGTTTCATTATTGGAAACAAAATAAAAGGTTTAATTTTTGTATAAATGCAATATTAAGTTCCTCTCCTTTTGTTCTTTCTTTATGTCACTTATTGAAAGAAAGGAAAACTTACTTTGTAATGCTTATGGATACCATTTGGGATTGGTTTCATTTTTGTGTATGTTGTACAAAGGTTAAATGAGTAGAGCGTGTGAATGGTATTGTGTAAGTTGCTCTTGGAAGTGTTCAACATGATGCTTAAATGTTTTTAATCCATGCTACAAAAATATCTTATTTCTCTTTAAAGATCTTGAACTTCTCCATTATAAACTTTCCTTTGAAATGAAATAATGAAAAAATTGAAGTTAATAGATTTATAACTGGTTATCTCCTTCTTGATATTGATCCATTTGAAGAATTGTAGTAAGAGTTGTTAATTATTGAGATCCATTTGACCTTATAGGAATTTTGTGCAAAGGAACATGCATCGCGAAGTAAAAATGGAAACTACTCTTGAAATGATTATTATTGGTCCATTAGAGATTTTGGAGTTCATATGTATGTTGGAGAATTGTGTGAATAAAGTTATCCTTGATGCTTACGAAATGGTTGAAATTCATACTCATTTCTTGTCATAAATTAAAGAATTAAAATTTTTTACCTCCTCATTGTCCCATAAACTTGATTACCAAAGTGTTAACATGAGATAAAATTAGGATACTCAATTCCTCATCGAGTTCATTGAATATGAAAGGGATATAGTTGTGCAAATTGTTAAAACTATAGTTCTCTGTTAGAAAAATAATTTTTGCAAAGAAAAATTAGTGGATTTTCACCAACACTTTGGGACTAAGTCCCTCCTCTTAGTAATGGGGAGGCTCCCATTTATTAAATGCAGAAAAAATATGTTGGTGGCCGTGAAGCCAGAGGATCACATATGAATACTCCACTAGACCTATGGCAAATTTCTTGCACTTAGTGCAAGGGAGGAATTTTATTAGTGATATGAGGTAGAGGGGAGTAAGAATATAGGGAAGGAGGGTTAACTTTGTGAATAGGCACTAGCATATTTTCACAACATTAACCAAAATTAATCCACACTCAATTAGAGGAATACAACCTTGCTAACAATGATAAGACTAAAAAATCATAGACACAAAATTCTATTGATTCATTTATCAAAGGTACAGAACATTCCTTATTTTTAGAAGATCGTCATGTTTACAAAGTTGAAAATATAAAGAAATAGAGGAAATGATGTAGGAGCATCAAGAGAATAAAGTTTCATGTCTATCCTAGTATATTTGTTATAGTGGGGATGAGTGACTTTACTTAGTCAAGTCAATGTAAAAGTGACTATGTGTGTAAATGCAATAACTAGGTGTGCAAGAGAGAGTAAGTAGAGATATGTAGGTGGAAATGAGTTGTTCTAATGCCTAATTGAGGCTTATCATGATGTGTAATGAGTTTTCTTAGGAGGTTGGATGGGTGGAGAAAGAGTCTTGGATGTAGTTTCATCCTATTCTAAGTTTAGATGATTGTTGAGCTCTCTAAGGAGCAGAATAAACCACTCTTAGTGAACTAGTTAAGGATATAAGTGATCATCCATTGAGAATCAAACATGGAGTAAGTAGAATCAAGATGTAATAAGGAATATGATCAATAAAGAAAAAAGGATGATTGTATTTTTGAGTATTTGACCTTGTTTTAATGTTTTATTTCTAATATAGAAGATTGGTATGTAAATCTTGTCTCTAGATTGATAGCCTAGCTTTGAAAGTAGGGTAAAATAGAATAAATAAAAATATGTGAATGGATGAAAAGGTGGGTATGGATTTAAGGAGTAATAGTAATTTTTGGCAGCTCATGAAACTAGCCACATTCACCTGTAGCCCTAAATCTTTCCTCTCAGGCCTTAACTAGGGCATCCCAGAGAAAATTTTCTAACTAGCTAAAATTTATGATATTTTGGGAGCATCTCTGCCCAAATTTTTTTTAGGAATGCACAAAATATTAGGTCTCAACTCGCACGAGGGATAAAGTGATATGAGATTTAGCAGGCGAGGCACATGCACAAGATCTAGAAAAGGGAGAAAAAGTGTGCATGAGAGACATATACGGGGTTTTAAACTACCAAATTTGATAGAGAGAATATAGAAAACATTTTAGAGGTGTGTCTATGCATTTCTAGGTAAGATCACAACCTAAATGTCTACTGTTATACCTATAGTTCAAAATAGGCATAATAGAAGGTGTAGTTTACAAAGGAGGTACAAAACATTACAAAGGAAGATACCTTGAAAGTTGGTGAACATTTTCAAGGGGATAAAGGGTCTTAGGATCACCAATTAGGCTTTAAGGTTGTTTCATGGGAAATTCATATATAAGGACATTTGTGTGTTGAGAGGGCTAGAAGGCTATAAGGCCTTAAGAAGAGAACTAGAAGGTAGTAGAGGAATGAGGTTGTATGAAGGGTTTAGCCACTTAGTAATGAGTTGGAGGAAGTGTTTTGAGGACACTTAGAGTGGTACCAGAGCCTGGATGTTATTTTGATTACTTAGAGTAAAAGAAGACCTACCTAGGACTAGTCTTATAGGTCAAAAAGGTAATGGATATGTAGTGATTGGGTATGAAAGATACCAAGTGAGTGGAATGGTGCTAAGATTCATGGAAGGAAATGCTAGAAAGATGATAGAAGTGTGGTCAAGAATAAGGTACATCTATTTAATTATAGCTTTCATATGAATGTTAATATTGTAAATGAGAAAGAATGTGTGTGTAGAAAAGGAAGGTATATGTAAGGATGCTTGGAGTAGGTGAATAGTGTTATGGAGAGTCACTAGGAGATCCTCAGTTGTAGGGGAGTTATGAGATAATTCAAGCAAGATAAGAACTCTTGAAGGAAAAGATAAGACATCCTAGAAGGTAAGTTTCATCCTATAAGAATATAGTGAAATTCAATATAAACTATGCACCATTTTGGTATCGAGATCAAGGTTTTGTTAAGATCAGTTTATTACAACGATTTTAAGAATTTGAGATTGATTGAAGAGTGTGTAAAAGTTATTTGTTGACAACATGGCAAAGGTAGAGAAAGCATCATTGCAGGGTATCATGAATTTGTTCCAGAAGGAGTGATGAGGAAGATGGATAACATGATGAATGAAATCAGTGATCTAGGCATAAGGATGAAAAAATGGAAGCAATATTCAAGTATATGAAATTTAATTAATGGAAATGATGATTATGGGAATGGAGAATATTTTTTCTAAGGAGAGTCCTTTTACAAGCCAAACCTCAGGAGCCAGTCTGCAGGAGAAGCCTATTTAGGACTAGATGCAAGACAAGAGGTAAGTGTTGTAATGTCATTATAGATAATGGAAGCACTTGATAATATTGTGTCTGAGGAAATGGTTAGTAAATTGGGTTTAAAGAGGTTAGTTCACCCTACACCTTATAGAGTTTCATGGGTTCAGAAGGATCACAAATTCTTGTAAATGAACAATGTATAGTTCCTTTCAAAATTGGGAGTTTGCATGATGAGGTGTTATGTGATGTGATGCCAATGGATGTGTGTCACCTACTCTTAGGTAGGCCATGACAATATGATAGGAAATTAGTGTATAATGGTAGACTAAATAAGTGTTTTCTAACAAAGAATGGAATAGAGCATGTGTTGGCACCTTTGATGGATCAAGATGCAGGTAAAGAAAAGAGAAGCATGGTATTTGGCATAAAGGAGTTTGTGGAGAAAGCTAAGAGTCGGTATAGGTTTTCTGAGGGATCCTCTTGAAGAAATAAGCAAAGATAAGTGTTTCATTGAAAGGACAAGATGAAGATGAGGTTGATAGAAGAATGCAATAATTAGATTCAAATGAAGTGGACAAAGAGACACAAGTCAAGGCTGATGAACAAGCCCAAATGAGGTTGTGGAAGAACATGATGTTCTTGAAAAGAAAGAGAGATGACCAAGAAGATCAATTAAGTCACAAAAGTGAAGGTGATAACAGCAAGTTACAGAAGAGTGATGATGAGGAAACATGGAATGAGATCCTAAAGGACCTCATAGAAGGCCATGAGAAACAAGATCATGAAGAAAAAGGGAATGGGAAGAAAAAGGAAGGTGTTATGGACAAAATAGCAGCAAGAAGGTCTCTTGAAGACCAAGGAAGAGAAGATGAAGGACAATCAGTCCTTGTGTAAAGACAAAAACAAGAAGAATACAAATCAACAAGAGGAAATGAGGAAGAATTTAGAGAGATGGGTGATGATGTTCAAGGAAAACAACAATGTCTTGATGAAATCACCATAAGTGAAGAAGAACAACAAAGGAAGTTGAAGGAACGAGATTTACAAACAAGATTGGAAGAAACTACATGTGGAAAACAAGTGAAGAACATGCATGGAGCAGCTAAGGAGGTCAAGGAGCCACTTTTTGGATCTAATTGTGTGTTAGCATGTGTGAATGCAACTTGTGGAAATCATTTATCAAGTATGGTCATAAACGGACCAAGAACAAGTAAGATGGTGAAATATGGAACAATGAAATGTTCTTAAAGCCATCTAAAGGTATGGAGACATCATCTTAAGGGACTAAAATATACAAGTTATAAATTTGGTACATTCAAGACATGATGGAATCAAGGGAGAGAGAAGGTTCAAAATCAACAATTTCATGGAGCATGGTACAAGACAAAGAAGCAAGAAGTGAACTTGAAGAGAAATTGTAGTCTATATGGTTGAATGAAGATCAAGAAAAGTTGTCCAACAAGATGGAGCTGTACATAAGACATGGAGCTTAGCACAAGAAAGAGAACAAATGAAAAGCAAATTTAGATATGTAAACCAACAAGAGGGTATATATAATGTCTCTTGTGATCATGGTTTGAAATTCCAAGAAGACTGCAAAGGTTTGGTCCTAGGTGAAACCTTAAGAAAGTCACTAATTCCTCGAAGAACAGTCATGAAGATGCAAATGAACCAACATGGATAGAAACCTAGATTAGGTAATGTGTCTTTTAGACCAATATCAACTGCAAGAAAACACACATGTGGAGTGAGAGGTGAGTGGTCAAGGAAAAGTATAGGAGAAACTTTTTTTGTCTAATGAGCATATGTTATACAAGTGAGAATGACATGGACAAAAAAATATGTATGTAGTAGGAGAATTAGAAGAGTTAAGAAAAAAAAAAATGAAGGATGATCATTTCACAAGTAAGAGCTTTGATAGTGTTGACATGATGGAATAGGGTAAATGAGAAAAGAATATTGAGATTTTCAAGTGACCACTATTGGTCTAATATAGGGGTAACAATGGAAAACTTAGAACTTCAAATGAATAGGTCTATAAACCACTTGCATGGTGATGAAAAGCAAGGAAAAAGGGCAAAAATCATGGATCTATGGGTGAGAAAGGTTCAAAAGAAGAAATACTATGGAAAATGCAGTATAATAAAGGAGAAGAACTAATTTCTAAACTACCAAAGATAAAACATCTAGAGGTATTTCTAACTCAGACCAAGAAAAATTAGATGGACAGTCATGAAGGTATAATAGAGTTCATGCAAGAACAAGAAATGCAGAGTGTAGTCCAAGAAGGAAGAGATGAAATGCAAAAAGGAACCAAAGAAGATAAGAAACAAAGAATGCTAGTGAGCTAAAAATGCAAAGGAGGTTATGAAATCAAAGATGTTCCATATAACAATGAAGAGAAGAATGATCAGTCACAGTGGTATGGAAGGACAACAAAGGAAACATGTAGACTCACAAAGGATGCAAAGGAGTTTAAATTCAATATTGGATATTTCTACTTCATCAACAAAGTGAAACAAGCCTTTGAAGGAGATAAATTTGAACATGAAGAAAGAATGATAATAGCAAAATTGAAAATAAAATCCATGCTTATGCTTCCACACTTAACCATGATGTAGAGGCTAAGAATGCAAGAAAATATGAAGAAGGAAAGTCGAGTTGAAATGCATGATGAGGAAGGTTGAAGTAGAACAAGAGAAAACAAGAAAGAAAAGAACATGAAGAAGAAGAAATGTGAAAAGAGGTTTAGAGTGATGGTTGGGACGTAGAGAGTACAAGCAAGTAAGAAGGTACAAACAAGCCAAGGTGTACCATTGGAAAGGACAAGAAAGGATTGGAAAGAAAGGAGAAAGAAATCACCATATTACATTGAGCAGGAGCTCAATTTCTTCTTGGTGGGTAATTTGATGCAAGAGCATCAAGAGAATAAAGTGTCATGTCTATCCTAGTATATTTGTTATAGTGAGAATGAGTGACTTTTCTTAGTCAAGTCAATGTAAAAAGTGAGTGTGTGTAAATGTAATAACTAGGTGTGCAAAAGAGAGTAAATAGAGATAGGTAGGTGGAAATTAGTTGTTTTAATGCCTAATTAAGGATTATCATTAAGTGTAATGAGTTTTCATAGAATGTTGAATGAGTGGAGAAAGAGTGTTGGATATAGTTTCATCCTATTCTAAGTTTAGATGATTGTTGAGCTCTCTAAGGAGAAAAATAAACCACTCTTAGTGGACTAGTTAAGGATATAAGTAACCATCCATCGAGAATCAAGCATGGAGTTAGGAGAATCAAGATGTAATAAGGAATATGATCAATAAAGAAAAAATGATGACTGCATTTGTAAAGTATTTGACCTTGTTTTAATGTTTTAATGCTAATATAAAAAGAATATATGTAAATCCTGTCTCTAAACCGAAAACTTAGCTTTAATAGTAGGGTAAAATAGAAGAGCTAGAAATATGTGAATGGATAAAAAGGTGGGCATGGCTCTAAGGAGTAATAGTAATTTTTGGTAGCTCATGAAACTAGCCACATTCACCTGTAGCCCTAAATCTTTCCTCTCGGGCCCTAACTAGGGCATCCCATAACAATTTTTCTAACTAGCTAAAATTTATGATATTTTGGGAGCATCTTTCCCAAGAAATTTTTAGGAATGCACAAAATATTAGGTCTCAACTCGCATGAGGGAGAAAGTGATATGAGATTTAGCAGGGCAGACTATACAGGATCCATAAAAGGGAGGAAAAGTGTGCATGAGAGACTTATACAAGGTTTCAAACTACCAAATTTGGTAGAGAGCATCTAGAAGACATTTCAGAGGCGTATCTATGCATTTCAAGTAAGATCACAACCTAAATGTCTACTATTTTACCTATAGTTCAAAATAGGCATAATAGAAGGTGTAGTTTACAAAGGAGGTATAAAACATTACAAAGGAAGATACCCTAAAAGTTAGTGAAAATTTTCAAGGGGATAAAGGGTCTTAGGATCACCAATTAGACTATAAGATTGTTTCATGGGAAATCCATATATAAGGACATTTGTGTGTTGAGAGGGCTAGAGGGATATAAGGCCTTAAGAAGAGAACTAGAAGGCAGCGAGAGGAATGAGGTTGTATGAAGGGTCTAGACACTTAGTAATGAGTTGGAGGAAGTGTTATAAGGACACTTAGAGTGGTCCCAAAGCCTAGATTTTATTTGGAGTATTTAGAGTAAAAGAAGACCTACCTAGGACTAGTCTTATAGGTCAAAAAGGCAATGGATAGGTAGTGATTGGGCATGCAGGATACCAAGTGAGTGGAATGGTGCTAAGAGTCATGGAAGGAAATGCTAGAAAAATGATGGAAGTGTGGTCAAGAAAAAGTTACATTTATTTCATTATTTCTTTCATATAAATGTTAATCTTGTAAATAAAAGTGTGTGTGTGTGTGTGTGTGTGTGTGTGTGTGTAGAAAAGGAAGGTATATGTAAGGATGCTTGGAGTAGGTGAATTGTGTTATTGAGAGTCACTAGGAGATCCTCGGTTGCGCAGGGGAGTTATGATCTAATTCAAGCAAGCTAATAAATCTTGAAGGAAAAGATAATAAATTGTAGAAGGTAAGTTTCATCCTAGAATAATATAGTGAAATTCAATATATAAACCCTACACTAAGAAAAATAAATAAAAAGGAAAATAGAAGAATGAAATCTCTTGCTTTTATATTAGTAGTGCAAAGCTATCTACTTAGAAATTTAAAATTTACAACCCCTTAAATGGAGAAGTCACTTCAATTTATAACCTAACACAAAGTCTCTTCATCTACCCCCACATGAATTTTCACTTCCCCTTATCACTTGTGACATTTCATATTCCTAAGGAAAAAAAAGTGAGTCTTTTTCTTGAATTGAAAAGAACTCATTACAATGTTAGACTATAGGTCACTTCAAATGAGTAAGATGAAATAGTGAAAAGTACCTTCCCAAAAAATAATTAGAACATGGAGAGAGAGAATGAAGGAGGAATGAAGAAGATGGGATATGATCATGCTGATGGAGATGAGGCCTCCGTTGATGAAGAGCTAACCGCAAATGAACCTTATAGGAATGCACATGGAGAGATTTATTTGCCCTTGAATTCCTTCATGAAGTGGGTTGCCACAAGTTCCACTTTATCTACCCGAGGGATATATTAATGAACCTCGGATCCCCGATCTAGGTTTCAAAAGTATTTCTTATGTTTTTACGATGATTGAAGCAAACTTGATGATCATGTGCAGTAGTGAAAATTTTACTTTTGATTTCTAAGAGAGATTCTAAAGTATCCTCATTGAAGGAGAAGGGATCTCCCACCTAGTTTTTGACCATTTCCTAAAATGGTTTCAGAATCTCTTCCATTGATGAATTTTCACTAATTTTAAGTGATCCAAACTTCTGCACCCCATTTCTTATAATTTACAATTTTTTTGATGTGAAATCTTCACAAGAGTCAAGCTCAGAGATAACATCATTCAAAATTTCATACCAGGAATTCATTATGCGAGATCAAATGGGATACAAATTCTCAGTTATGTAAGTGAATACATTTCTAGCCACCAATTCAAAAATCAAGATTACTCATTTCTAACACCAATGGAAGCACTTTTTCCCAATGAGCCTTTTCCTTCTCAATTTCATCCTTAGTCACTTTTACCTTTGAAGAGGTGGCAAGAGAAAACTCAAAAAAATGAGATGATCTCAAGCAACAATGTATTTCCTTTTCAATGATCTTTTTAACCCATCTATCATTATCTCTTCCTTTTATTGTGTGACCTTGGGCCTTTTTATTGTTTCGGGGTCAAAGTTCGATAGGAGAGAAGACCTCAATGGAAAGAGATGGTAGTGAACTAGGATTTAGGAATGACTATACATAAGCAATGAGAGTTATCACATGCTCCTCTAACTATTCTATTGTTTGTTTGTACTCCTCGTTTTGGGAAAGCATGTAGGTAGTATATTCCTTGAACATATGTGTGTCACCCTCATGTGTTGTTTGGCCCAAAGAGATTGTTTTCATTTCATAATCTTCTGAATCATCTCTTCCATGGTTTCACAACTTTCAGCCACGCCACTTCTACATATTGATTACTAGAAACTCCCATGAAAAGAAATAAGTTACATGTTCCTTCTTACCTCATTTGGTTTTCATGATCCTTGAGATAGCTTTGAATACTAGTGCCGATGCATGTTGCATTGTTCTTGGCTCACTATTTATCAATTCTTTGATCCAAGAAAGTTTATGTTTTTTTGGGATCAAAATTAGGCATGACAACACTTTCAGGTTCATGATGAGGAATCACATATTGTACTTGATGAGATGACTCAACTGTTGAAGAGGAAACACTTGGGAACCGATGCAAAGCCGTCAGAGGTTATGAAGGATCAATCTCACCTAACTCAAGCTCTTCAATGGGGTTTTTAGTGGCTTTAGATTTCTTCTAGAGCCTCCTTGGGTAATATATTTTAGTGTGTTCTTCTTCCATGGCCTTTATTTTTGAGTACTCTCCTAAGTGAGAAGAGCTCGTGGCCCTCTCTTGTATGCCTTTAAGGATGAAATGTGATATGTCTATCTTGAGAGAGTAAGGATGCCACCAAATTCGATGATGGAAATTATCTTTTCGTGAACCATTCCCTTGATATTTGAATCAATGATGTAGTCCTCTCATTGATGTCACTGGTTCTCTTATTTTTTATGAGATAAGTGAAAGAGGTGTAGAATTTACTACTTGATAATCCGGGTCAAAAAAATCTGATCCATTAACACCTTCAAATAACCAATCAAAGTTGAAATTCCTCATTTGATCAAATTTTGTCCTCATATGGTCCCTCTTCCTCAATTCAAAGTCATCAAGGAAATTAGCCCAAAAATACTCAATTTGAGGACTTGTGGTGCGATCAGGGAAAGTGAAAGTTTCAAGATTTCTCTTGATATCAAAATCGAGCCTAGATACATAGGAATAGAGGTTGAGGGAAGAAAATGAGGCTTCAATATTTGATGCATCTACAATAATTTTGCATGAATAAATCCCTAGAGATATAGGAAAGGACAAACCCTTATTTTTACTATTCTTACATGTGTTATGAATATGAGAAAGCTACCTACATAATTTAAACATTACCATCTTATCACTAGGATACCGAAGTATATGAGGAATAAGATTGAAGCTTGAAACCTTGATGTAGATGAAGGTTGAGAAATGAGTGAAAAATCTCCCATATTTCTTGATCAATGCTGCTTCCAAAGAGGATATGCTCAGCTTAATATTTCCTTCTATAAGTTTGATGATGAACATGGTGAATGCATCATTCACCCTAGAAAAGTGATGGTTACTCTCTTGCGCATGAACTATGGGTATTTATCATAGGAAGGTGATTTTTGGGAGACATTTAGAGATACAATTAGGCTTTTGAAATATCTTGTGTAGGTGAGAGAATATACCAGATAGGAGGTCATAGTGAACTTTATGGTAGAAGGAAAATGGAGCAACTGCCAATGAATATTATCACTTATAATTTGTCCCCAATCCACCACCTGGTTCCCTTTAGTGGTAACAAGGATGAATTGGTCCATCCAATCCTTGAACCTATTTTTTCATCTCTTCTCCCATCCCTTTGTTCAATAGAATGATAACATTTGAGTAACCTTTGTGGAATTCACTTCTAGACAAGTTTTTAGGCACATGAGAAGGTTTCCTTCCTTCCTGAGCCATGATCTGAGTGTGAGGCCTTGTAGGTATGAGTTCATATTTTCCCATTATTGTGATTTAAATTCTTTGATGATGATGACCATACTACCATTGGTTTGAATTTGCAAACACTGAGAAATACCACTAGGAGTGAGGATTCCAAGAACTAAATTTTTGTTTTTCGCATTATTCTAGAATCATGTTCATAGTTTGGTGCACTTGCTAATACCAAATCATTTCTCCGAACAGATAATGGATGACCCCTGCTGAGAATAATCCACTCGAAAAGAGTTTCTCTTCCATTGGATCCCTAGGTCCTCCAAGCATCCTATTTTTTAGGTCTTCGAGATCCATGTGAGTGACATCATTGTCTCCCACACCTAGATACTCGGTAATTAGGGTTAAAATAGGCTCAATACCTGAGTATTTGAACTTCATTTTTCTAAAAAGCACCAAGATGAGAAAAATGGAGTCACCTTGCAAACTCTCTCGCACTCAAATCTAGAACTTTCTATTTTAAAAGGTAGGGTTTAGACTCGCTTATTTTTAGCAAGTTACTACTATTTTTCTCTCTCGATGTTCCTATCTCATTTTGATTGTTGCATTTGATGAAGGTTTACTATTTTTAGAAACTTGCTATTTTTAGATGCCCATTTTCTTGAATACTACTATTTTTAGAAAGTTCCCAAATTACCCTTTTATGATGTTTCTTACTTTTTCAGGGTATCACAAATGTTGAGAATTCATCACTTTGGGAAAATTACTATTTTTAGCAACCTATTGTTCTAAATACCTACTATTTTTAGAAACTAAACTTACCGGTGTCGAGTTGTAATAAAACCACTATCAAAATGTTTTGTTTTGCAACGAGATCTTCTGCTATGAATTTCATTGCTTTCATTCTGCTAGATCTCCATGAAAATGAGAAAGAAATTTTTAGGGTTAGGTATTTCAGTTTTTACTATAAAAAATATAATTCATTAATGATTTTTTTTTAGAGTCTTCCCAAAGGCGTTTTGGAGAGGGATATTTTGGAAAAGTTTCAAGGTAATCGGACTTCGGTTGAAGAGTTATGATTGAATTATCATTTTTGTGGCTATATATGTCTAGAAGAATTTTGGTAGCATTTCTAGGTGAAAATGGAGTTTGGAGGTGTTATAGAAACAAATATCATGAAAAATGGCTAACTTTGTGGTGAGTAAGCAATTAATGAAGTTGCATTATGATTTTAACTCATCTTACTAACTATACGCTTAACCTTTGGGTTAGAATGGAGTAACTAAGGGTTTG
The DNA here is from genome assembly GCA_018340775.1 of Taxus wallichiana var. yunnanensis. Classification (NCBI taxonomy): domain Eukaryota; kingdom Viridiplantae; phylum Streptophyta; class Pinopsida; order Cupressales; family Taxaceae; genus Taxus; species Taxus wallichiana. Next base: position 615,349,356 of record CM031243.1, read on the forward strand.
TGAATGGTTCAAGATGGATAAAGGGGACAATAAAGTGAAAATTGCACAAAATGATGACAAGTTGAATATTGTAGTGTGTGGTGTATGAGATGAGGGGGTTGGGAAATTACACCGATAAAGCTCTATGTGGTCGCATGGGGGTCCAAAGGCTACAAGAATGTTTAGGTCACACTATTGTGTCCCCCTTGTCCCCTTGGAGACATAGGTGATAGAGGGGGAACCAATGACACCAAAGTGTAACCTAGGAGGAGGGAGGTCATACTTTGGTGTCCCCCTTATCTCCCTTGCACCATGGGGACAAAAGAGACATTGGAGACACTGGGACATCCGGGATTCCAAAGTGTGACTTGGAGAGGAGGATGAGGTAGAAATTTTATGTCCCTAATACCCCTTTTCCCCACATGGATATAGGGGACACAAGAGTGTCCAAAGTGTGACTAGGCCAAAAATGGAAAGCAAATTTTGCACTAGATGTCCAATTTTGGACACCGGAGTTGCTTTTTTTTACCTCGAAGACTTAAAATAATGTATTAGAGTCAAATATTATGTTATTTTGAATCCTAAATACATTATAAGATATATTTAACCATTACCAAGACTTGATTCTATACGAAATTCAAAATTAAGGTCCTTTTTTTCAGAACTAAGAGGCACAACTACTGTTGCGGTGTTTTGAAATGTTTCAAGAAACATTTAGTCTTTGGAGAAAACTTGATGTTTTCATCTTATAGATAATTCCCATAGATTTTTGATGGCTAGTTGTTTGCTTCATAAATATTTACGAAACTCCTAGAATCATCTAGAGAAGTCAGGTTTCACCATTAGGAAGCCCATTCCCTGCACCTAGAAAACACAGTGTTGAATAAGTTGTTTTTGAATGATATTTTATTTCCTAAATTTTCCTAAATTTCCTCAAACACCTTCAATACTCTCCAAAACCACCTTCATATACTATAGATCTTTCCGAACTTTACTATAGGATGCATATTGGCTTCAAAATGACCAACATTAGTCTTTTTAGGCCTCCTGGAAGACTTGTTTTTAACATAACCTTATTGAATTCATCCATCAACTCAATCACCCTTATTTTCATATTAAGTAATTAGTAAAAGCTTCATTAAGACCTTCTTTGGGGTCAAGTTGATGGTGTCATTGGAGAAAGGTCGGCCATGAGGAGGGTTCGGTGTGGTGGGAATAATTTTTTTGCAATGTGGGCTTAGTTGTTGCGCTTTGAAATTTGAACTTTTAGGCTATTCATTTTGCATGACAACACCTCCATTGGAATATATTAAGTTATAACGTAAGTATATTTATAAATATAATTACATTTTATTATGTTATTGAAAACAATATTTTGATTGTCATGGTTATGAATTGAATCTATGAATATCTAGTTACATTTTAGCATAACGCATATCAAATCCATTTTTACCTTCGAGAGATCCTTTTCAAAGCTTGAGATTTGGAGAGCTTCCAAATATGATATATGTGGAGTCCAATATCAAATCCTAAGCTGTTCCATATCCTCATGAATTACAAAGAAATTTCTTGCTTGAAGAAGCACAATCTAGACACCAATGATTTTGCTACTTTGAACGTGTCCAACTTAGTAATGGAATTTTTGGTTTGATTCGTTGCTTTAACTACTTCCTCCATCATCACCAAGTCCTAAAGCCTAGTTGATAATTAGGCATGGAGAAAATTTGTAGCCATTCATCTAAACATCTTAGGGTCTTTGACACTGTAATCGCAGTCCAGTGCTAGAAATCCATGGCTTCTTTAGTTGTAAATTGGGTGCCTTTGTCCAATATACATCCCACATTCAAAAGTTGCCTTAGTTTGGGTTCATTTACCACTCCAAAAAAGAGTAATGGACATTGTTAATGGAGAACTTGTGAACCAGGTTATCCCTGCATCTAATGCACAATTTTACTCGTCATTTGTTTTCTCTGTTTGCCTTAGTGCGTATAGTAGTTCTAGCGACATTCTTCCCTTTTTCCATTTTCCTTCCATTAAAACAAAATAGCTTCTTAGACCATTCAAATGGAGAGTGTAGATGGAGGTTGGAGATATGAATACCATTGACATATGCTAAAAATCTATCCACCCAATGTGAAAAAATATGGAAATAAATTCCCATGAGTGAAGGAGGTTACGTGGATGTGCCCTTCCATTATGCAGAATTACAATTATGACGGGATCCGTACCTATCACTTGTGGTGATATGATAGGCCCATCCTACTTAATTAAATCACCAATATCCCTAATTAAATTAGTTGGTTGTATATAATAATTTTTCATTTTTAAGATTGAGCTCAACCCGAAAATTGGCAAGGCTATCAACAATCTGTTTTCGCACTTCTGAGGGTGTGAAGAATTTTCCTTGAATTATTTAAGGTGATACAATCCTCCACGGTGTAGTATAAATTCCAATGTTCCATTTTTTTCTTGTTTACCACATTCATAATGATATGTGAATCACCTTCAATAATGAGGTTGTCCCAACCCTTTTAATTTGTGATTTTAAGACCACACCATAAATCCTTAGCCTCCGCAAGATTATTGCAGCGGTGTCCAATACCCTCAGCAAAGCCAAGGATGGGGTTGCCCAAAGAGTTACTAAAAAAATACCACCTGCTCCAACCCTTCTGAATTAATTTTAGTCACTCCATCAAAATTGATCTTGATGAAATCATTAGGAGGTAGTTTCCATTTAACTCTTATTTTTACATTACTTTTTTCCAATCCCTTTATCGAGAATATCTATATATAAACTCTTTTTGTTATATATAAAAACATATAAATAATCCATGATTTTATCATTACTCATTTTAAATTTGAAAACCCTAATTTATGTGTGTGTGTTTATATTAATTCTTTACTTCTTAATATAATAAAACACATATATGTTTAGATAGATAAATGCCTTCACTATATGAATGGGATTTTGCTTTTTTGTTATTATAATAAAACGTAGCTAGATATTCATAAATTCAATTCATAACCATGACAATCAAACTCTTGTTTTCAATAACATAATAAAACATAATTATGTTTATATATCTACTTACGTTACAACTCAATATATTTCAATGGAGGAGAACTACAATTTTAACTATATCCCCTTCCTATTCAATGAACTAACAATGAATTGCGTTTCCTAATTTCAACTCATGTTAATAATTCGGTAATCAATTTTATGGGACAATGAGGAGATAGAAGATTTTGTTTATGCCTAAAGTCTGGGGGCCACAACTTTCACACACCATGACCTCAAATCTATGATTACCCATGGCTATGGCCGCCCCCATTCCCTTCATTGTTATGGCATGACCCTTTCAAGCTTTGAGCATGTCATTTGGCCATTTAGACCCTATTAAATCCTGCACATGTTGTGAAGGCCATTAGCGTATATGTGGCTGTACACACACAACTTTGTTATTAACTAAATAAAAACCTATACTCAACACAATTAAACACAGTTACTCTTTTAAATGTTTATGTTCATACATATACATTTAAATGCATATCATATACATACATACATACACATACATATGTACGTACAAACACTACCTATGTAAACAAACACTCCTATTTTGGAACCCTAATTAGGGTATTTGGAATGATAGTAGGAGAAAAATAAATGAAGGTAAAACTCCAATGTAAAAGCCAATATTTTTAAAATTAAAGAAAAATATTTGAGAGTCTCCATGAAAGCCCTTTTCCAAATTTGTAACAAAATAAGAAGTTGAAATGAGGAAGAAAAAAGAAAGAGAAACAATATTGGCAAATCAATAAGATGAATTAGGTCTTTTAAAAACCCTAGAGATCTAGGATGGAAAGAGTTTCAATCCCATGAAACACTTTTACCTCTCCCACATGTCCTTAAGTTTGACAATTTAAGGTGATTTAAAACTAAAGAACAATGTATAGTGATAATATAAGGAGCTTAATTATTGTGAAGGTTATTAAGTGGAATCGGAAGAGATACTCATGGATAAGTTTTGTAAGTTAAATTATAGGATCCTTTTAATGAAATTTTAATGGTTAAAATTTTGTAAGAGATATGTGTACCCTTGGTAAATGGTAAGCAAACATTTATCCTAAAAAAAATCTAACACAATTTTGGCATGTAAATAGTAATGGGGCCTATTACTCGAATAAGTTTATCTATTTCCACCTTAATGCTATTATTCCATGATGACCATTGCAATCGAGTTAAATAAAGGATCCCTTGGAGCTGCAACTTTTAAAGTGACAACCACCTTTACTATTTTTAAATCATCAAGGTTATTGGCTTCACTAATTTAATTGATGATTGTATCACACAATCGCAAGATGAAGTATCACAAAAGTACAAACCAAGGGTGTTACATGACAACACAACGAAACAAATTTGATATCGTAAAATCAAAATTGGTTCTCATTAATCCTTTCAGGAAAAAAATCTTTAAATTTTACTATTAACTTGGGTTTATATTTGGTGACTTATTTTTGGGGCATCACACCATTTTTACCCATATAACTTTTGCTTTATATTTATTTCAACATTTCTTGAGATCCGAATAGTCTTTTAAGGATTTTTGAAGTCCACATGATGTAAATAAGGATTTGATAATCCGATACCAATAATGGCTAAGGCTTTCTTATCTTTGACCTTCCATTTTTGGAGCTCGCCGTCATCTGTTGGTCTTGTCACATTCGTCAATAATAGCCCAAAAATATTTTTCAACTAGTAACAATTGTATATGGATTTTTGATTTATATAAATCCTACTTGTCAAACTTATCAACCCAATTTATCCTTTCCATATTATCCCCCATAATTTTGATTTAGTGGATATTAGTTTGAACTGAAAATGTTTCCTTACAAAAATGACGACCTATATATATTTGACAATGATGCTCACAAACTACTTAACACTTTTAGTTTTCTATTTCATAAAACTAAAAAAATATGACTGGATACATGAAATCATAAACAAGACAATCCTTATACGATGTTAATTTCTAATATAGCTTAAAGGTTATCAATTATAAATTAAACTAGCAATCGTACATGAAGTGTACAATGGAAATGCCAAGGAGATACATTAAAAAGTGATACTAAAGAAAGAAACAAAGACAAAGGCACAAGTTTAATCAAGAAGGGTTAGAGGGAGGAGAAGGTGTATGCTTTGGGAGAACCAGGTGGGAAAACAATGGTAAACTCTTTTTTGTATAACCATATGCTTTTTTTGTCAATCATTACAAGGAGAAAAGTGGTGTTGTGTGGAAGGAAACAAGGAAAGATGTTTTGGAGATATGTTAGAAGCTAAGGTTCAGGGCATTAAAATGACTATCAAGCTATCGAATATTTTTTTCTCCACATTATCATCTCTATGCCACTTGCATTTTTCACATGAGTGGAATATGTAGTTAAAGGGATCACAAAAAGGGGAAATTTACAAATGACACTACATGTAGTAGTTTGATATTTGAAAGCCTATGCGACTCATTTATAAGAAATCAAACTCATTGTAATGAATTCAATATCCTTTAATTGTCGCTATCAATACAAGCATGCAATGCCATGCTGAAGTTAACAAATATTGCATTACACAAATAAGACTTGTAAATGTAGAGCATATAAGACATAAGATGCAATAACCAATCTCTCAACCGTTCACAGTAGCAGAAAGTGTGAATTCAATGAAACACTTTCTTTTGTAGATAGAACAATCATAGAAAATAATTTTTTTGAAAATCTCTAATCCATGAAAGGTGTTGAGAATATATGCCCCAAGAATACATCTAAGACTACGTCAAGTTGTTAATTCAAACTATATTGCAAAAAATAAAAAAAGACCATACGAGGACAAAAATATAATTCCAAAAGTGCTAAGTTTTAATTCAAACAAAGCATAAGATATATAGAGCATCACAATGCTAATGCATTACAAACCCTTAAGATAGTTTTAAAAATAGTTGTAAGATTTTGATTTTTAAAAAAATGCATTAAGGTTTAGTCACACATAACATTAATGTAATGCTTTATAAACCCTTCAAACATTTTAGAAAATTCTATGAAAGTAAAGAAGGGTGGAGAGAATTTATAGGCATGTAGCCATCAAAATGTTGAGGCTGCACCATTTTGGCGATTCTAAAAATGTCTTTCTCGATGTTCTTTTAGCAGGCCTAACACAATGATCTTGAGGACTTGGCGTACTCCGCCTTCCATGGCTTTGGAGGATTTGCCATTGCATTAACCGGGGTTTCTTCAATATTGACGACCACAATTTTGATACTAAGCTTCACAAGAAATAACTTTCTCCGAGGAAGGGCTGGCATGTCAAAAATCATGGTGGTAAGTCATTTTAAATCGCTGTCCCAAAAATATTATGTGTATTTTAAATTAAAAATTTAACTTATATGTTTCCAATAGACTAAATTTGTATTGTTATAGGTATATTTTAAAAATATCTATTATTTACAATCTACCACTTCAAAAATATAATTATTCTTAATTTTGTTATTATTTTTGTATTGTTTAATACAAATATATCATGATAATTTTGATGGTAACTACAAATCCAATTCATGTCACTGCCGATGGGTAGTTAATCAATATACTAATGGGTGTCGAATCTCATCTTTGTGAGTCTGAGGACCAAACGTAAAACTATGTACAGAAAAATGAAAAAAGAAACACTTTACCTAAGCCCAATGGATCAATGGGGAGTCGGGACATATTTCAGCTGTCATTTTCCTACTTCGAAGAGGCCGCCACTTTTGTTTGATTGTCTGGACATTTAAGAAAACATTCAATTTGTTGCGTTGACCTCTTCTCAGTTCTTTAAGCTGTGCAACCTCAACATAATGAAAGAGGGGATCCAACTCCCCAACATCATCGTGGTGGGCGACCAATCTAGCAAAAATTCGAGCGTGTTGAAATCCCTGACAAGCATCAACCTTTTAAGCTGCGCAACCTTGACATAATGAAAGAGGGGATCCAAATCCACATCATCATCTTGGTAAGCGACCAATCCAACGAAAATTCGAGTGTGTTGAAATCCTGGCAGGCATCAAGCTTATGCAAATATTCAGCAGTTCGGTTTTTTTATCATTGCGTGCCCAATGGGATTCGACCCTATGACCACTACGTTATTAGTGTGCAATGTTACCAAGCATGCACTAATTGTATGTCGAAAACTTATATTTAAAAAACATAAAACTATTGAGGTGACCCCTACCATGGGACCCACCCATGCATGGGCACGCATGACGTGCATGGTATATTTTATGGTGCATTATATGGGGAGAATACTAGTTTCTCTCTTCAAATATTTTGATTCTTCTTACTTTAAACACTATTTAATATTTCTATATCGGGAATGTTACACACCACTTTTGTGTTCATTCTAAAAGATAATTTTTCCTCATTTCGCTTCAACAAATAAAAATACATGAATCCAACTAAATATAATCTCAATGTAGAATTTTGTGCCAATACTTTGACCTATTAAATTCTTCAACATCACATAACTAGCAATCGCATGTGTACAATGCAATGTGGATGTTGAACCACAAGGTTGGAGCTCAATGTTGTTTCTATTGATTGCAAGGAATAATTAGGCCCCAAGTTAGGCAACCAGTCTACATATGAAGATAAAATCCAGTATTTTGGAGCATGAACAGAAGATTTGGGGAAATTGAAGAGTTTTCCTTTATATTTCTTAGTTGACGCTCTGCATTTTACATGCTTGTAATTTCCGATCTATGGATACTCTGTATCAAATGATCTACATGTAGTTTTATATAGTTGTTTCACTCATGTGGGTATTTAGGATACGGTGGCCCATGGTCTCACCACACACCGCAGTAAGGGCTTGCACTCTCACCACCAAGTTCTTTTCTTTTGAAAAATAGGAGCAATTTGTAATATATCTATAAAATGGAGTTCCAATCATGAACACAACATAGGAGATTATCAGTCCTATAATGATAATTGCAGAGGCCACTGCCCAACTGATATGGTCTTCCACATACACAATAAATGTCTGACCAAACAAACTTCCACCAAACAACACAAAAATCCACCAATTGAAAAAAGAGCTCTTCTGCAACTTTTCCTTGGGATGAAAATCATCTAACTGATCTTCACCGAAAGTAGAGACATTCGGTCTGGTTCCTCCTACGCCCAAAGCCAGAAGATACAGAGCCGAGTAGAAAATCCCAATCTGCAGAGACGAAGCCTTTTCACAGCCTTCATTTGATGGGCAGTCTGGCGGTCTCAAAGACTTCAACGAAACTACTAGCGTCATGATCCCCATCCCCTATGCCAAAAGCAATTTCAGAAAACCAAATCCGTTTCTCCAATGCCATAATTACAATATAATAATGTTGGTGAGAAAATTTGAATTGTGGAAAAATTTGTGGATTTCAGGCCAATGCTATGGGAATCTAAGTCCCTCTACATTTGAATGGTGCAGATCCCATATTATGCAAAAACCAAGTGGATTCAATGGTGGGTTTTCAACCAGAGATCCACAGGAACACTCCACTATCCCTACAGTAATAATAACAACTCCTTGCTATAGCAGAAATCGATATGAGAAAGGGGAGGGAGTGAGAATGAAGGAGGGGGAAATCAATGTTGTGGGTACAGTGTCAGATGCCCACACACATCAACTGGAATTTTCATTACATGCATTAATTAATAGAAGAAAGACAAATTTTCCATTTCTAAGCACAAGACAAAATAAAATACATTGGTCACAAAGCACCAATCGATTTTTCCATCGAGGGGACATAAAATTCCTTCCTTTTTATTGATCTTAGAGTTGAAACTTGTACAAAGAGTGGGAATAGAAGAAAAAATGCAAAGGAGGAGAATAGAAGAAGACTAACAATTGTTTTTGTCCTCTGTTCGCAAAAATGTGCTTCCAGTTTCCAAATTCGATTGCCGGCCCTAGTAAATGACATTGAAGGGTCATTATATTCCCAAATTCAAATGGTTACAAACCTGCAAATTATCCATGCCTCTTCGGATTCCATCCTTGCGAAGAAAAATGCCCATGTCGTGTCAAAAACCAGATCCTGTGAGCAAACGTTACACCCGATTTTCCAGTTTGAATATAAGTCGTTCAATTTTCTCCATGTGTTTGGATCTTGGGCCATCCACGTGGTAGGAGAACATTGGAGCGGAGTCGGGAAACTTTTTTATTTTTTTGCATGCCAGAGACGTTTTCTCGATTTTCTCCCACAAAACTCCATCAAAATTTAAAATTGAAGTGTCCATCGCAGAGAATTTCAACATCTTTCCATTGATACCAAAAATGTGAAAAACCGAGCTCTGGTTCAAAAGATATGGCCCTATGAAGATTTAGGGAAAAACTGGTAAAAAACAGAGTCAAAATTAGGGTTGGTAGGGTCAAACTTTAAATTTTTCCCTTTTGGAAAAATTTCCTAAAATCTCTCTAGCCCCGCCGCCGAGACACGTGGCACCTTCTAATTCATCCATGCAGCCAAAGACTCCGCCTTTTTCCTTCTGATTTCATATTGGGAAAAATTCCCAAAATGTCTGTTCCCGCCGCTCCGAGACAGGGCACTCTCGTTAGTCACGGCTATGCAACTCCATTTTTTCCTTTTAAATTTTAAATTGGGAAAATTTCCCAATTTACCTCCGTGCCCCGCCACTCCACCTAGCTTAAGACACGTGGCACTCTCGATTTGTTGCAGGCCTCAGGGAAATAGCTAACCCTTAAACCTTTTTGACCTCGAGAGCTAAATATTTGAATTCCCGCCGAAGGTCCACCTCCTGCTTTGACTTTTCAACAAGTGACCATGTGCTTGCGCTTTGATTGGTTGGAGGCATTAGACCTCATTCTTTACACCACTCTGCTTCAGCTCACGGGTCCGTGGGGAAAGTCACCCTTTACCGAAAATGACAAAATGCTAAGTTGGCCAACAAAGTCAATTCTTCCCGTCCAATGAGATCCGTCCACGTATCTGTCTTCGTTTGGGCCTGAAATTTGATGGGAAGGATGCCAGTCATCCCGACTGCAAAAAATACAGAGAAGGAGAACTTCCATGTTTTGAGTCCATTTTTTTTTTTGCGAACCTGAAGCAAATAGGCGAATAATAACTTGACGACCCAGGCCAAAGAGAAAACGAGCCGATTTGATCCAAAATGGAGGTTGTCAAAACAATTTTTGCGCACAGGCTAGGAGATGGAGCATTTCCAAAAAAAGAGCAAAACAAGGATCAAAAATAGCTCCAGGGCACGGATTTTTCTATCTCCTTGATCCACAAACTTGGCTTGGGCACTTACAAAGGGCATGAGCACAAAAAATTTGAATTTGGTTGTGAAAACGCAGAGCAGTTTTTGGGAGACAACAAATAATTACCAAAATATAGTTACATGAAAATACTACAAATGTCTCGAAGGGCCCCAAATATATATTCATAATGTTTTCCATTACCCAATGCCCATTCTCGTAGCCCTATAAATCCAAACATTAATATGACAGGGTCTCAAAAAAATGTCTCTTTTAGCATATGGTGGACTCCAAAAGCCTTAGATCTCTAATCTAGCCTGGAAACTGACTCCATAATGCAATATATTCATAAGCAAAATAATACATGAATAGGCTTGATGGAACTTACAGTATACTATTTTGGTATTTTGAATAGCAGAATACATGCATAGACTATGCATTCTATCATCTAATATTTTTCACCATATATACTTAGACATAGTTTAATTTATTAGGAGATAGACATGATTTCTTACTCCATGCTTAAACACACATAATGGTCTAAAGAAATGACCTTACAATAGAGCATAGAAACCAAATGGGACTAATGCCAAGTCATCGATTTCAAGCCGCACCAGAAACACTGTTTCTTCAACTCCACCAAAGCTTCATTGTCCCTGAAATGGTGACTAATGACCAATCATGCAACCAACAACGAGACTTTGTGATCGCTACTGCACACAGGACCTTGAACTCCTCTGCAATAAGGGATCTTCAATGACCTTAACAGGCTACAACTCGCAAGGTATGATACACCAAGTGTCTGTAATTCTTGTTGATGCCAAGCTCAAATCAAACAATCGGCTATAACCAACAGCTAGAAAATCGAGTCCCTCATCACTGACAAAGAGACATTGATCAAGATTCAGGTACTCCAGAGCCTTGAAATTTGACAAAACCTTCATATCCCTGACAGACTTGCATTTCACTAAGCTCAGATGACGGAGAAAACTTGCACTATTTGCTCTATGGCAACTAAGCTGACATCATCAATATTTGTGAAACTTATATCCAGATACTGCAAGTTTTTATAGGAAGCAATTGCAGAGAAGCCTCTAATAGAGAGGCCCGAGCAACACTGCAAATTAATTTTCTCTAACCCTTTATTTTCCCTGATTAGAATTTCTAAATTCCCATCCCAAATACCACTGCCAAATGCTACAGAAATCTCCTTCAATTTCAACATACCAGACTGACCCAACTTAGCCAAAGACTTGCCTTTGCTATAGAACTGGTTCAGGGCCACGAACTTTAAATTTTTATAGTATATCAGACACAATATTGTTGACTTACTCAAATTGAAAGCTTCTATACATAAATTTTATAGGGTTTTACTGTTATTTATAACACTCATATCGACAACCTCTCCCAGAGGCGCGGAAAGGTTAAAAACACAAATTCTTTCAAATTTTTGTTTTCTATGGAAACATTTATTATCTCATCATCAACATTATTTTTGTTATCTGCCTTAATATGTAGACGAATTAGAGAGCAAAGCCTTGACAATTCTCTCAAATCACCGCTTCTGAATTTTAGGGTTAGGGTTTCAAGTTTATGACAATTGGTGGCAATTGATTTTAAGGCTAGGCTAATGTCTCAGGGACATTCAAAAAAACAACCGAATACACATAATCTTTAAAAAAAAAACCGAATACACATAATCTTTAAAAACAAGCTGAATACACATATAAAACCACACATACTTAATCTAAAACTACGAATAGATATAAACCCACGGTTATGGACTAAACACTTGATTTTGAGAAAAAAAACAAAAAACTAAAGACATGATGAAGATTGTTGTCAAGTGTCTAGTCCCTAGATGTGGATATGATGAATCCATGAAGTTGATGATAATCAATAGGATCTAAAAATTAACAATCACATGTGAATTGTGTGATGGAAACACCGAAGGGATACATCAAAGAAGCTAAACTCGAGGGAGATAAACATTAGAGGAAGGACCTGGGTGATGAAGAAGGATATTGATGGAGGTGAGGTTTAACAATGCAAAAACGTTGTGGAAAATCTATGTGAAAAGTTTATTTGTTATTACTGGGTGAAACATGAGCCGTTTGTGTCACTCATTTGAAGGAAAAAGGGGTTGCATTGTGTAGGTTGTCAAGGAAACATACTTTGGATATATCTTAGAAATAAAGGCGTGGTCGATGAATACTTGCAAGGTGAACCTGCATATATTTGAATTCTTGACTCTACATGTGTTAGATATGGAAAATCTATGTTTAGGGTTCTTTATGTCACCAATTTCATGCACATTTACTATTAAGTTTTGTCTTTAGTGATAAGGGATTCCATTCATCAAATTTTCTGATGATACCTTCTATCAATGACCACTGACACAAAACCCTGATCTTCCATTTCACATAATAATGTTTGTAAGAAAATCGTGAAATAAAATTTAAAGAGTGGTTCAATTGGCATGGCAATTACAATTTAGTAAGTTATCACCTAAGTATAAATACCCACATGATTAAGTGGAATTCACCCTACAAGTTACACCACAACTATCACAGTCTATTATTTATATGACAGGATATTTAATTTTTCCCTTCCCATATATATATATATATATATATATATATATATATATATATATCCAGATCATGACTCAAATCATGACGAAAAGAAATGTAACTGATTTAAGTGCACTTGAAAAATCCCTACAAAGTAGTGCCACTAGCAGGAAATTTTATTTTGCAATAACTTTACACAATTCAGTCATAAGAAATAGCTGCAAAACCATTTATGTTTTACTGTAAACATAAATTTATTGCATTTGTTGCAGCTGAGGTTCCCTGCTATACCCACAAATAGAACCTAACCTTCATAAACATGTAATAATTGTTTCTAAATTTTTATTGAAATGAAATCATGCAAATAATTTAATTGACATAGCAATTATTGTTAGGAAATATTATTGATAACATTATTAAGTGTGTAAATAATAAAATACAATCTCATATTGAGTTTTATTTTATAGTTATACGTGAGTTGCATTAAAACTTACTAGAGCTATTCTAGGTGAGATATATTGGGGATGAGTATGAGAAAATAAAGGTTGAGATATATGAGGAAGATAAGACTTGACTCCTAGTTTATAGGATCAAGTATTTGTATAAGAATCTCACCAGGAAATGAATAAAACGTCCCGTATGATTGAAATACAGAGAATATAGAATATGATCAATGTTGAATAGAATATCTTTAAGGTAATTTGTCATGTGTAATTTATTTGTATTCTACAATTACTTTTTGGTATATCATCTCCATAATATAAATACCCACATAAATAACATAAAACAAAAATCACCTTGTAAGTTACACCAAGGCTTTTAGAAAAACCAGACCGTAATTCAAAACATAAGACATAACTTTCCTAATCTAGGAGCACAAAAGAAAACCTAAAACATAGTGCCAGTGGCATGAAAATTTGATTTCACCAGTAAGTTTACATAAATCAACCATGAAACAGAGCTACCCTTCCACACCCACAATAAAAACCTAATATGACCATTATTAAAACATAAACAATGACTTCTAAATATTTAAAAAACTAAGAGCTATACATTGATTAAATTACATTTACTAGATTACCTATTACACTGAATTTGTAACAATATATATGATAGAGAGATACAAAGTGGATAGGCTACCCCATGGTTAGAAGCCAGATTTATATGGGATCGAACCCTCAAGAAATAAATCTAGGATACAGACAGGGCCCCAGTTCTAGGTGTGCCATTACACATCCTAACCAAAGAGATTTGAACTCAAACCTTATATTTACCAGTTTACTTATTTACCAATATTTCTATAGCAGTTTATTTTGTGATTCCCCTCTTCATATAGTAATTATCTAAAACATTATAAAACAATAAATAGAAAACCATAATTCAAACTAGAAAACATATTTTACTGATAAGAGAGCACATTCAAACAAAAAATCATTATCACTCTTCTTCGTAAATTTTCTACATGAACTTTCTAACCTGAGAGCACATCCAATTATCATTCTTCCTAATTTTTCTACCTGAACATTCTATCTCAGTCTTTACAGTGTACTCACTTGATGACTCACTCTCTTTCTGCTTTAGTGCCAAGAACTGGGGTACCCACTCACCTAGACTCAAACCCACCGCATCTCTTTTAATTCAACCATCGAAGAAAGATTTATACCTTCGTGGATGGCACAACCATTATAACTTACCAACATCCACACCAAATGAACCACATATGTGACTCACCGAGTTAACAACCTCCGCATCGACTGGACTACAACCCTTTCCATCATAGGTGCACAATTTGAGAATAATAAAACTTGTTATTTTTCCTTCAATTTTATTGCCTAGTTAGGGCAGTCATATCTCAATAATTTAATTTTTAATTTTTTTGGCCACCGAAACATTAACAGATAAATTTACAACTTATATAGAGAATTCCAAAGAGTCCGTATTCCTCCAGAGAAAACAAACTATATTCTGCAGAGAAAATGAACTATATAGCAGTGAAATAAAAAACCTCTGGAAGGAGGTGAAATGAGTTTATTCCTCAACAATGACATGAAAAGAAATCCAATCTGGATTTCAAGAAACCCCATTTCACCAACTGGACGAAAAAAGATAAATAAATAACCTCTGGAAGGAGGTAAAATGAGTTTATTACCCATCAACAATAGAAAAAGGAGTACAATTTGGATTTTAAAAAACCCCATTTCACGAACTGGACAAAAATAAAGTGATCCCCTACTTCACCAACTAGACAAAAGCCCATTTCAAGTGACCAGAAATGCAATAAAACTCATGTCAACAACTGGATAAAAACAAAGTGATCCCCACTATAACATACTTTGATGAGAGAAAACTGCTCTGTGATCTCAACACACCATAATTTATAGCAGAATAAAGGAGCATATTCATCCTATAGGGTTTTATACAAAAAAATATAATATTTACATTATGGTAAAATGAAAATCCACCAGAGCTTAAGAATGTGAACATGTCTCATTTATAATGGTACGATTGGTTATAGAAATAAAGAGATCACAGTAGGAGTATGAGATCGCATGGTGTTTATAAATGTTGAACACATTCACACACCTAGAAAATCTGGTGGAAGTACTAAGGGGAAACACCCTGAGAGAGCATCACCCAACAAATGTGAGTTGGAAACGAGATTATCTCCTTTGATGGTTACAGTTAAGTTCATTTTGATGGTCATGTCGGTGCCCACTTTGCTTGAAGGGATGAGCGCTTGTCCACAGTTGACGCCATGGTAAAACAACTGGGTTGTGTTGTTCCCAAACATGAAGCTGGATTTTTTGGGATTTTTGATAGAAAAATTCATGTTCAACATCATATTTAGGTTGATATCTAGGCCGAGAACATCCGTTTTGAAAGAAAAGTGTTTCAGCGAAAAACTCGACGAACACCTTTGGATCTCAAACCTTGAACACCATGATGGCTAATATGATGTAGATTATGACTAATGCAAGGATAATGGAAATTTCTATTCTAAAACATCATAACACCCATCGATGCCTCCTCCTTCGATAGAACAAGTCTTTGTCATCATTATTCTTCATCTGCACGCTCAAGGGTATCGTCTCAATCTTCGTTTCTGTCATTACGGTGTAGAACATTGACGCTCTCGACCTCAGCCTAAAAATTACTAGCACATTCCATTCCAAGCGCTTTTCGATGGATTTACAGCCATTATAGAATGACTACTTTGAGCTCTGCAACTGGGTGTTTTCGAGAAATTCTTGTCAGGGGAGAAAATATGTACACGACGCAAGATGGGTAGATGCAGACACGATTTTAATGAGGAAAGAGAGGAATTCGGTGATAAATAGTTGAAGGATTGAATGTTGTAGGTGAAATTCACATGGTTTTCATTTAATGGGGATTGAAAATGAGTCAAAATTGTAGGTTGAAGTTTGGAACACATAGGTGTGAAGATTACAAATGGACACAACTAATCCAGTAGTGAGTGAACAAGAATCGTAGGATTTCAACGCATCTCTTGCAAACTCATCTCCACCTTTGTCGATTTCTTGGAATGTGTCGACTTAGTAATGCTTCACCCATATAAGTTCTAACTCGAGTATATGCCTTCGACGTAAAAATAAAATTCTAGAATTAGTAGGTATCCTGTAAAGCTAAAGTGAGCCAAAATATCAAAGCATCAATAAAGATATACAAAAATAAACTAAACTCAATGAAAAATATTGTGTAAAGTAGGACTAATGCATATTTGAATGAAAATAAGACCTACTGATAACAGGTTCATTTTAAGAAGACCCCTCTGAAAAATTACTTTTGAATCATCGGCGAATCTCATAAAACAACTTTCAAATCGTAGGTGAATTTAAAAAAATGTTTCATGGTGAAGGTGATTTTACAGAGGATTGGTTCCTTGTTTTTTCACTTTTTTGGTTGAGTAGGTTGGATGGGGTTGGACATGGGCGGGTTGGGTGGGAGGTTGGACGAGTGGTTGGACTAGTTGGCCGTTGGGGTTGGACGAGTAGGGGTTGGATGAATGTTGGTCGGGCGAAGGGGTTAGACGGGTTGGTTGGACGGGTGGAGGTTGGTCGGGAAAGGATTGGATGGGAAAGGGATTAGATGGGTTGGGGACGGGTGGATGTTGGTCGGGAAGGGGTTGGACGGGTTGGTTGGATGGGTGGATGTTGGACAGGGGGTTGGACGGGTGGAAGTTTGGAGGTGGAGGTTGGATGGGAAGGGGTTAGACGGCAAGTTGTTGGATGGGTTGAGGTTGGGATGGTGGGGTTAGATGGAAGGGATTGGACGGGTGTGTTGGCCAAATGATGGTTGGGTGAGTTGATTGGATGGGTGGATTGGATGAATATAGGTTGGATGGGGAGTTGGTCGAGATGGGATAGATGGGCAATGGTTGGTCGAGTGGTTTGGACGGATTTCATTGGCGTTGTTACCAATGTATTTAATGCTCATTAATGATACCCCTAGACTCTATAAATAACGTTTCAAGGTTCATTTTTACACTTTTATCCATAAATTTCCACTTCCAGTGCTCTGAGCTATCTAATTTTACACCCAAATTTCACTCATCCCTAATTTCAAGAATGGCCAGTACCACATCTATTCCTTCACCCAAATTTCAATACAAAAACCTCATGTGCCCACAGATTTTAGCTTTGCTAAAGCTAAAAGACGCTCCAAAGGATTGGGTGGAAAAATCAGAATTTTCGGGCTTGTGAACATGCCCCAATTTGACACAGATTCATCCGTCCTTGATTACCTACTTGCCTCTTACAACGAAAAAGATGAAAATTTCTCCATTCTTGTCGTGCATCCGAAATGTCGTCAAATTTATTTTTCTGTTGAACCCGAGGATGTGCATCGGCTAACAGGTTTACCTTTCCAAAATAAGCCACCAGTTACTACGAAGGCAGTTCTTACAGACGAAGACAAAAAGTTTTTGGAGTCTCATTACAATGTACAGGTTGATGGTAAGTTTATTATTTTCAAATGCTTTTTTTTAACATTACTCAACCACACAGGATCTAACGTTTCCTTTCTATAATTACAGCTCCTCTTAATCGATCATCAAGAGGCCTTCTTCTACAAGGTATTACAAATAATTTCTTTCTTGCAGTTGCTTCACTTTTTCAGGCCAGGATAGTATTACAGGGTAGATCTGCAGACATTCCCTATTGGGCAGTTCAATATTTATTACGGACACTAGCAGGTCAACAATTTGATTGGTGCAGTTATTTGTCCAACCGAATTAAATCAGATATCTCCCATGCCCTAAAAGGCAATCAAACTGATAAATCAAGGATTGTATTTTCTTCTTGCAATTTTATTCTAGCTTTCTATAATGAAGCGTACTACGATTTGACATAAAGCATACGATTCCTACTGGAATCAATGATAAGATGATTGGTCTTAGTCTCGAAGAACAACAGGTAAAATTTACATTTACTATGTTTTCTTGTTATAAAGATTTCAATTTAAATATTTAAAATAAAATACTAAATGTATGATTATATTTTGCAGAGAAAAATTATAGCTATAAAGCATCTCATAAGGAGGCAATTGCTAGAGGTAAAGCCCCTCCAGAGGTCTCTGTTGATTCTGACATGGATTCAACAGAATCAACACCAATAAGACCTCTTAAAAAGTGACCTAGGGGGTCGATTTGCACAACACGTTTACCATCACATTTAACTACAGGTATGAATAATGAAGTTATCTTTATATATAAATTACAAATTCAAACAACTACTATAAATTATGTATTCTAATATTTCTACTAATCTTTTCTACATGTATTGTATTCAGAAACTACTGAGATGGATGATGAAGATCAAACTCATTTTGACTCTAGAGATCAAAATATCACGATTGTGTCTCCGTCTATGCGAGGTATATTTTACAGTACTTTGTTTCTTTACAATTTTTTAGCATTTACAAACACCAACCATTATATTCTAACAATTTGTTGTTTGCTCCATGTAGGTAATATGGCTTCAGGTCATATTCCACTTGCAAGGAGGCCACCACTTCCTCCGACACGTCAAGTACAAACACAAAGGAGGACTTTGGGAAAGAATATTAGGTTTCCTGCAGAGTCAGCAGGAACAGTTCATCCTGCTACAACTGAATTTCCTGGGCTGTCATTAGGTGGAGTTTTAAGTGTAATAGCCACACAACTTTTCAACAACATTGCCCTTGATGAGGAGTATTTAGGCTTCGAAAGTGGGGATGCGGCCAAGAGTAGCTATTTTGACACCCACGACATGATTCAATCTACTCCGCCTCCACAACCAAATGTGTAGGGAATGTAGGGCAGTGACTCTCCTCCTCCCGAAACCACTGCACCACAAACAGATGATGAAAAAACACACTTTATTTTAGAAAATATGATATCAGATAGCATGGGGGCAACAATTCAAGAGGTTGTAATGTCTGATGTGGATTTGGTGCGGTCGTGGGAAAGGCGAGCAATTTTTTTGATAAAATAAATAAATACTAGATACCATAATCATGCTCAAAGGCATTCATTGTTCACTACCGTAGAGAGCCAACCAGCATGGCAAGATGTTTTGCTAAACAAAGCTCAATCAGGGACAATTTCATATAGTAATGATTACAATGATGAAATTGTAGACATAATGCTAAACAGGTTGGAAAATCTTAATGCTGAAGCACAAGCTTACTACAACAAATGGTCTAAAGACAAGACTAATGTTTTGATTGCAAATGCAGAAAAAGAGAAAGTTGTTGTAAGTGGCCATTAACTTTTACATGAAAAACTAAATATTATCTGATATAATTACCACTTCTATATATTTTTTCATATGATTTGATTGACTAAAAATTGAATATTTCTATTTTACAGGAAAAATATGAAAATTTAAAGAAAGAGGCAGCTGTTTTTGAAGCACATTTGAAGAATGCCCGCACAAAGTTTTAAATTTTTATACAGTTGAAGGAAAAACTCATTGTAATTAATAAACAAAATAATACATTGAGAAGGATAATAAAGGAGCATAATATGGATCCAGAAATCTTACTGAAGGAAAAGACAGATGCAGATGCAACACTTTTGTCTGCAGGAGATGTAGCGAGGGAGGAGCTGAGTATACTGGAAAATATCAACACTGCAGTAGGAGACCTTCAGGCATCAGGAGTTATTGCTCCATCTGATACGCAAGAAAAAGAAAAACCTTCACCTGCATCACAAATTTGATAAGTTAGTTGAGTTCACCATGTGATAGGTGTGTTGTCACAATTCCGACACTGGCGTAGGAATTAAAAGATAGTGGCCAACCATTTTTTTAGTTTTTATTCCGTGTGGTAGACGTAAGGAAAACTATGATTTTGAATCATAGGTAGAAAAGAGGATGACCTCGTAATGTGTCCTTATATGATAGAACTTGTCCAGGAAGCTTTGAGATGTTAAAACAACCCCTTTTTTGAATTGTATTGGCTGACAATGCTTTATGAATTTGTACTTTTTCATAAATTAATCCACCACATGAGAAATCAATTTCATATGAACTTTGGAAGTTAGAATTGTATAATGTAACTACATATAAATACAAACTATGTTTCTTTTCTATTGTTTATGTAAATGTTGCTTAAATTTACACTATTTTGTTTCATTACGTTTCTGCATTCTTGCAGATGTAAAATAAATAAATTAAGAGATATAAAAGATAAATGTCACATGTGTTCTTATTTCAGTCTCAATTTGAAATGCAATCATAAAAAACAAATGGCATTATTGAAACAAATATTGTATTGATGACATTGTTGCAATGACGAAGGATCAAAATGACAAATACAATATTGCATTTATTGAAAGTTGTAATCACTGAATGAAGTACATAAGTAGTCTCAATAATGTATAGAAGAAATGAAATCTATGTGAATTTCAAACATTCCTGGAGCAACACTTTCATTTGTGTCTTGGAAATCAACTGTAGCATGATTTGTGGATGTGTCTTGATCCCTGGATCAGGTAGAATATTACTTACTCCTCTTCTATCTACTAGTGAATTCCACAATGTCAGGGCTCTATCATAAGGAAAAGACTCCACTGAGTAACTCGATACATACAATCTGAGACAACTTTCTAGATTCCTATCCAATCTATTTCAAACTTTTGACTTTAAAAAGGATAGTGCACTGAAAACCCTCTCATCTTCCACAGAACCCATAATCATTGTTTGACATAGCTCATACAACTTAATATACTCGCTCAAATCTTCACTTAGAATACTACTAGAACATATATCCTTCCAAATCCTTTTCATGGCACTGTAATCCTGTGGGTTTTGTAGAAGCTGAACTTGTCGTATCATTGTATTAGCAAAATCCATTGACTGTGAACTAAGTAGTTTTCTTTCCAAAATTCCTTCTACTGAAACTCCATTTAACTCTACAATCTTACAGAAATGATCAGTAAGATCACCCATGTTTTTGACAAATAAAGGACTGATAGATGTATAAGGTTTGCCACCAGACAAATTCTAGAACTGTGGATTTACAACTCCCATTGCTTCAAGTATTTTATCATTTTTGAATCTTTCCCGGATCTCTTTAGCTAACGATTCAGAGATCTTTCTCAACTTATTCCTAGTTTCGATTAATACTGAATCATATAAATTTCGTGTCACTTTTACTTCTTCTATTTCTGAGTAAGCCAAATCAATTTTGTTTTGGTACGTATGAAGTGGAATCTCTTTTCCATGTGTTGTTATACACAGATGATCATTTATATTGTACTTTAAGAAGCACTTAGAATTTTTCAAATCTGTTAATGCATTCCAATTTTCAAAAGCAACACCCTTAAAACTCCCATCAGAAATATATAAACTTTCTAGACTCCAGCAAACACGTCTTCTGAGTCTTATAAAGTTTGTAATGTAGAAAGACCGATCTTGAGCATGCTTCGTTAAAATATTTAGCTCCCTCAACATGGGTAAAATACCGCAAAGTGTTAGTAAATTTTCTATGTCAGTTAGACGGCACAATAGATCTTTAGCTTTATCTAAATCCCTGTGGTATTTAAACATAAATCCTATAAGTGAAGGATATTCATCATATATTCTACAGGTAGGTTCGTACATAGATATCCATCTCGTATCTACATCTTTGAGAAGTTTTTTTCCCTCTGTCAGTCCAATAGCAAATTTTTGAAATTCTAAAAATCTCTTAGGACTGCAAGAATAATAGGCATGGAGATCACGTATCAATTCCTCCACTTTAGCTACATTTTCAAATGTGCTCACAATTTTGTATGTGAGATTCATTCTGTGAGCCATGCAGTGGAAAACAACCATATACGAGCAATAGTTGTCTGAAGTCTAACACACAGACCATTTCTGGATCCCTGCATTACAACTGCACCATCGGTTCCGACACAAACTAATTTTGTTGCAATGGCATAGTCATCCATTCCGTGATATCCTTTAGATTTGATACCACCAATTTATAAATATTCTCATAATTGCAATTCTCTGTCATTTTATGAATTGCCAAGAGGTGCGGAGTCCTTGTTTCATTAGTAAATGTGTAAACATGAATACATATCCAGGATGTATTATCGACTGCGGTAACCTCGTCTAAAGAAATGGAAATATACTTTGCCTTTTGAACACACATTTTCAGATCCTCCTTCTCTACCAGAGCTAGACATTTTACAATCTCCCAGCCACTGGTATCTGACCAATGAGATTGTGGAACGTTCTTTAAACCAATAACTTGATACAACATTCTATTTTCTCCAAAATCTGACATTGGTCTTCCCCTTTTCATTATATGAAAATGGTTGCAAATTGAATACCCTTTGCTTGCATTTCTGCCTCCATAGCTTTGTTCAATTTTCCTACTATGGTCCCACCTTTTTCATTTACATATTTGATACGTTTTTGTTCCTTTTCGTACTCTTTTGCGTATTTGACATGTAGACAATCTTTTGCATCTTTCCATTTATGAGTTTTGACTATGCTGCCATCCTTTTGCTTTTGGGAAATGTATATTTTCCCACAGTTGTTTTTCAATTGTGTCTAGTTTGAGCTGCATCGTGTGATCCTTCCCCTATTTCCAACCACATATTTTACATCGACATTGTGTTGGAACATCATTAGAATTTTTCAGTGTACACAAGTTCAATAAAAGGATATTTTTCAGCCCATTCGAACTGGAATTTCCTTCCAATTGTCCAATTTTCCATCTTTCTTCTAACATATTTTCTTTTTTTCCCTTGGGATTCAACTTCTGCATTTGGGTTAGCAGTAAATATTTTGAATCTCATGTCTCCTCTTTCTAGAAATAGACCTTGGAGTAGAAGCTTCCTCTGCTGGTGTTTCCTGGGAGTTTGATGAATTTTCCTGTACTTCTATTTCATCAAGGGACGGTATGTTTGCCTCAACATATATTGGATCATCAATATCTATAAATTGATTATTCTGTGAAGGAATTTCTGAAAATTCTACAAATAATTTTATAAAATTGTTACTTATATTGTATTAATCTTATCTATAGTTCAATTTTTACAGAGTACAAATGTCAAAGAGTTCCGAGAACAATATTATAAACATAATTATTAAATTATGTTAGATAAAATAACCATTAAATAACACTTGCCACATACCGATATTTTCAGCTGAAGCAGAAACCGACTTCATCTTTTGTGATTTTCCAAAATAGCCAAGCAAAGTATTGGCACCCTTTTTTGAACTGACTGAATTTGTAATCTTTTTTCCCTAATTTCTAGTATCCATGACTACTTACTGCTTATGGCCTTACGAGTGGCTTTTATATTCCAAAGCTCTGAGAATGGACGGTTAAGATTTGATGGACGATTGGCCCTGGGGTTGGATGGATATGGGTTGAATGATTTGGGTTGGACGGATTTAGGGTTGGGATGGTTAGGGTTGGATGGGGGGATGATGGCTGGGGTTGGATGGCTAGGGGTTAGATGGCTCAGTTGGACGGAATACAGTTGGACGTTTCAGATTGTAGAGTATTTTGGATCAAGGCTAGATGGCTCAGACTCTCAGAGTTGGACGCCTTACGGTTGGATGGCTCGGATTTCAGACTTCAGTGTTGGCGGCTGATATGCTTACTTCGGCGAATATGGTAATATGCGCACTATATGATTCAAAATGGTGGCTGAATTACATTCCTAACCTCTTATATATGTGTAAAATCTAGGTGAAAGGAATAGTATAAGGGACATGTCGACCGAATTTTTCAGCGAATAAGTCGGCTCTGAACAACAAAATATTCGCCATTACGAATTTCCATAATCCTCAATTTTCGCGAGTTTACGAAAATTCGCCACTAAAATTTTCTGTACAATAATTTTAATATATATATTACGTAGATATACAACCTTTAAATATACTTGTGACCTTCTTAGAGTGAGATAGTAGAAGATCCCTAGATAACCCTAACATGATAGGTTACATGTGCATTTTTATGTGAACACTCGTATGAATTCCTACTCAATTGACAAAAAGTACTAGCTAGGTCGACTAAATTAAGTTACCCTTTTGAAAAGTGGCCATTATATATACAAAGGACATGTTTGTGAAGGTTGGACAGGTTCGTAGGTGAACTTGTCATGGGTCTACAAACTGGTCTAGGGTGTGAAAGAAATTGGGTATAAGACAAGTGAAAGTATGTATAATGTTAATAGTATATGTGATGATTCTTGAGGAGGTGAGATAAAAATATTTGTCAATTAGTGGATTAAGTTACGAGATAGAGTATGAGGGTGCCTTATTTTAGTTATTTCATGTATAAATGGGATGAATGTCAAGATGACTTTGCCAAATGCCATATTGCAGCGTTCGGGCCAAAGTCTAGATACTACAACTTTCCCTTTTTAATTTAGTATTGAAAAATACTTGATTAAAAATAATGTAAACCTCACATCTATATCATAGGATCATGGTGTAAACCCTTGTATATATGTGCTAATACATATGAAACCTAAAATAACATGGGAAATATGCGTAGATCCATACTTAGTAATGGTGTTTAAAACTTATATATTGAATTTTAAAAAAAAATTATATTTGAAATGCTTTAAATAAAATGAAATGTGCACAAGAATGACTAACCTAATTGGTCATGTTGAACCATGCCCTCAATTCTTTGAATGTGGAAATTTCCACGGGGGCTTGGCCCCATACAACATGAGTGTTTTCATCTTGTTATCAATATTGTGATGTTGATAGCATGAAACATTTTGCTGATTTTTGTGAACCATATTTCCTTTCCAGTAGCATAATCATGTTTTGTTGGTAGCATTGAACATTTTGAAAATATAATCTTGCCTCACTTGGAGCTCAATCTAGACTTCTTTAGTATTATTAAACATTTTGGAAATATAATATTTCACTTCCTATAGCTCATTAGAACATTTCCAATATCATTAAACCTTTTAGGAATTAAGGTGTAGTATAGTTATAAATAGGAGGTTTGAAATCACCGAATATGGCTCGTGACGACATTGAAAAAACCACTAGAACCTTGTAAAAAAAAAAAAATAAACCTAATTTATCATAAAAAAATTGACATTGAAAATGACAGTGGTATGCACTATTGTTCCAATGTCAAGAACGACGAAATTCCTATCATATGCAAAAGCACCCGCACGTGGTTTTCATTGCCCGCCTTGTTACACTCAAGGCCAAAAAGTACAGTGAGGTCCACATGGAACCTACTCGATACCAATGTTGAAAATTGGTTTAGATTTCTCTCAAGAGATTTTGGTCGGTCACAAAAACATATTTTATTTATTGATAGAGATTATAATATATAGATATTTGTAATCTTACAAAAAAAGTCAACACTAATTCCCCTTAATCTCTCTATTTTATCTCCTAAAACTCTCCCAAAAGCCTATCTTCTAGTGAGTTGTGTATTTCACATAAAACTCATTTTTTTACATATTTGAGTTGTTATTACATCTCTCACAAACAAACATAAAATTACCCACATACACACATATGAAGCACTAATACCTGACACTTTCACCATTGAATCTATTCCTCGAGAACACAATGCCTTGGTTGATTCTCTAGCATCATCCGTTACTCAATTTCAACCTTGCCTAGATCTTCCACAATACTGATACACGGTCCATATTCACACAGTCCCTTCTACGCAACCTTCTATCGAATATCCTCTTATTTTTCACATGTAGGCAACGCATGCTTCTCATAGTTCATGGAATAATGACATCATCTAATTCATTCAACATAAAACTTACCCCTGGACGTTGATTCTCATAAGCGCAATTAAATCTGCAACTTAAAGATAATGTCCTTTCTCACCGCAAATTCAATGAGTACGAAGTCCCTTCTCTCCTCAAATAAGCGCATGGGGGTACCTGCGATGGACATTATGACAGCCATGAAATAACCAACAAGTTCCTGTAAATGGCATACTATTGGCCTACCTTAGAAGACAATGCCCACGCTTTCTCCAAGGAATGCAAACCTTTTCAATACCATGATGATCTTATTCACTCTCCACTGGTTGAGATTCAATTCCTTGAAGCTTCCCGACCTTTTTGTATGTGGGGATTGGATTGCATTGGTAATTTCGCTCACTCTTAAGATTAATATATTTTCATTGTTATAACCACCACTGAATATTTCACCAAGTGAGTTGAAGTCATTCTTCTTACTATGAGAGGCCTTACCACTTCCAAGTTCCTCAAATAAATCATCTGTTACTTTGGAATTCCTCACATAAGGATTTCTGACAATGGTAGGAATTTCAAATTTAAAGAAATAAAACAACTCTGCACAAAATTCAATATCAAGCACAAATTTTCAACTCGTTATCATCCTTAACGCAAAAACTGGTTGAATCTTCCAAAAACAATTTAACAAAATTCTTCAAAAGACCATCTAAGAAACAAACTTTGGTTGGCATTTTCAGCTCTATATTCTAGTGCTCTCGTCTTATCGTACCATTGTGCGCATGACCAGTAGGGCAACCCCATTCTTGCTTGTATTCATTTTTGAATCAGTCATTCCACTCGAGGTGGAACTACCTTCTCTTTGCATTTATCTACACGGAATCATACCGATGAAGGTATACACAAAGCATGCTTCCATGCCCTCGATCTCCTTGATGGAAAACATGATAGCGATGTCCGTCAGAACCACAAATACAAAGAGTGTGTCCCCAAGAAACAAAACAAGCTCGTCAAGCCTTGCAAATTTGATGTCAACGACCTTATATGAAGTTAGATTATACCCGTGATAAAGAAGACAAATATGCTCAAAAGTGATGGGGTCCATATCTCATTAAAGACATCTTAGGTCCTAATACATGTTATCTACAAACAAATAAGGGCCAAATCTTCAAAGAACCAACTAATGCGCATTTTATCAAGATTTTTATGCTTGGTCTTCTCACTTATCCACTTGTACATAGCCTCCTTCCTTAAAAATCTCTTTAAATTAACTACTTCATCAACCTATTATTTTACTCTAGTTTCATCCCACTTGGGTTTACACAACCTTTTTCATACCTCGGATACTTTGGTAATTTATCTATCTCTTCAAGTCCACTAACTCCACAACATCACGTCTTAGTCAAGTACCTTTTATCACACTTTATCATCCTTATAGATTTTTGGCTATTAGAGAACCCAAAAGGTCGGGGTAGAAGATGAGACACTTCTTGATTTTCACATTTTGGGCATATCTTTTCAATTTTCCTAAACTACTATAGAAATGTTATAATGTTTACACAACCACTACTATCTATAGGTAGAAGTTATGTAGCTACATCGATGGTTGTGGTATACCCTACTTACTGGGTTGTGCAAATTCAATAACATTAGCATAAATGTTATGTCATTTGTGCACAATTTGTTCAAAGACAACAATGGTCCTTATTTTCTCATTTCATGTTGTTTCTTTCTCTGCATATTTTCCGAACATGAGAAATATTTGAATACAAATCAAAATCATGAATTGCATTAATTAGGTACATTTGAGATCTATATTTGGAACAAGTTCCCTATATAAAAATTATTAATTACAAATATGACCAATGTATATTAAAAAAAATTATAAAACCAAATGATATCTCGGACTTTACCAAATAGTAAAATGTTCTGTACCACAACAAATGAAACATATTGATTTTTTTTGGCTAAAAATTGAAAGAAAATTTCATTCGAGAATTGATATAGGAAACATAATTCAAAAGATAAATCTACAAAGATCCCTTGAAATTCCTACTAATTTTCTTCTTCTTCTAGTCTCCGCTAAAAAAACATATTGTACTATAAAGTATCTATACTAAAAATGGGTCACCATCACATCTCAAAAATATCATGAAAACTAAAATCAACTAAATTAACGATAAAGATAGAGGTATGTTCCTTTTATAGACACCAAGTTACTTCAAAACAACCCCGAAATAGAAAATCAATATTTGATTGCAATGATGCATGGTGAATTTTTGAATGAGAAGGCCACATATGATTGAGAAAACATATCTCGCCTCATGTAAGAGGCTTATTCCTTTTTCCCTTCCATGTATGCACTTCTCATTATTCATTTCTATTTTGACCACATTTATTACTAGTAGCTGAAAATTCCTTGAAACTACGGAAAACATTCGAGCATTAGTGATAAAAATTTATCCAAGGGACTAATAAAGTGTCTTTGCCCTTCTCTACCTTTATAATTATGTGAACTATTGATGTAAGAGCATCCTAGATTCAAAGCAATCTTTCATTACATTTTGGATTTTGGTGAAGTATGGGTGAACACAAACTTTATGAGCATAAAGGACAAGTGAGAAGGCATGATGCACTTGTAGACACCGAAATTTGGTATCTTTACCCCCTGCCGCACGCATTCGCTTCTTTTACCATGATCACCTATCTAGCACCGCTTTTTTATTTTAATTCATATTCTTATTAACATTCCCATCTTTCTCATCCATTATCCTATCTATTTTAATTTATTATTAATCTTCATCAATTATCCCCTAATCCTCATCTCATTATCTAATTAATCTTAATTATTCCTAATTTCCCTTCTCTAGGTTGTTTATCACCCCTAAACCCCCTAGTTCCTAATCCCTAAGATTTTTCTAGCTTTTATTTAATCCATTTTTATCTCCCACCTACCCATATCACTTCCCTAAGAAACCCTAACCCACCTAAATGCTTTAAAGCACTTATCCCAATCCATAAAATCCCCATCTCTCGAATAAATCATCCTTTCATTGCCTAAACAAACAACTCCCTGCAATTGGCCATGACCTGTCCGGGTCGCCGATGACCCTATAAGGCCACATTTACCTCTCCTCCAAAAAGGAGGCATAATCAAAATTCTCTTACATTTTTATAATCATATCTTCGAGCGAGCTTTCTGCAGCTACTACATCTTCTTAATAAAGTGTTGCACTTATATATAATCATATAAAGCAAACAAGCAATCAATGCGGAAATAACGAGAAGATGAAATAAACAAGAGAAAGATTACACAGTATTTAACGTGGTTCACCTAGTGTGGGCTACGTCCACCAAGAAATGGCCAATATCATTATTCAAGTGCTTTACGAGAGGAAATATAATGAAGATTCACTCTTCCAACACCTCACAGTGTTAGGAAATAAGGGATAAAATATGCGAGAATAATCCCTCACAAAATTGCAATGAATAGAAACTAATATGCGAAATCATTACGGATCTCAAATAAAATTACGAATAAAATAACACAACACAAAAAGATAGTATTTAACGTGGTTCACCCAATTTGGGCTACGTCCACCAAGAATCACTTGCTCAGATTTTATTACAAGCCACCGCTCTCTCAATACAATACCCAGATCCGTTTGGAGCTATGCTCAACAAACTCTACAGAATTCACAGCCAAATTCAAAACACATCTGCAATACATTTGCTTGTACATCTATCATATGCATAAGACCATATAAATAGACAACTGCTTAAGCAATTTTACAAAACCGTGGGTATCAAAACCATGGGCAAAACCCGTCCCATAAACCTATGGGTCAAAAACACGCCCATATGAGAAAAGCATGTTTCCCGATATTTCGGGTGTAATTTTGAGGCCAAAAAAATTTGCGCCAAATTTTTTTTTTTTTTTTTGGGCTGCGCCCGAGAACCCTTCTTCTACGGGGGGGCTACCGCCCCGGACCCCGCTTCGAGCTCCCGGCCGGCCTCGAACCCGGCGAGGATACATGAAAAGTGTACAGTACTCTTAGTGTACAGTCTTCAACACTTTCACACATGAAAAATAGGCTCCACAACCTAACAATCTCCCACTTGGAGACTAGTTTTCCTCTGAGCAAGCTTCTCAACCCTTCACTAGTTTCTGTGAAGACCAACCAAAGTTGAACACAACTTCAGTTTTTCCCTTGTGACCACCTTGGTCATCATGTCTGCAGGATTCTGACTGGTATGAATCTTCTCCAACTTCAACTTCTCTTCCTCCAAAGTTGTCCTGATGAAATGGTACCTTAACTGTATATGCTTTGTCCTAGAGTGGAAAGCAGAGTTCTTAGCTAGGTGTATAACACTTTGACTATCACTATGCAGCTTACATTCCTCCTGCTTATGCCCCAACTCCTCAAGCAATTGTTGTAACCAAATCATCTCTTTGCTTGCCTCTGTGGCAGCAACATACTCAACCTCTGTGGTTGACAAAGCCACCAACTTCTATAGTCGTGAAATCCAGCTCACTCGTTGTCCCACCTACAGTGTAAATATAACCTGTTGTGCTCCTCCTGCTGTCTACATCTCCAGCCATATCTGAATCTACATAACCACGTAAAGTGGTGTTTGATCCACTGTAGCACAAAACTGTCCCCATGGTCCCTCTCAAATACCGAAGGATCCACTTTACTACTTGCCAATGCTCTTTACCTGGATCACTCATAAATCTACTCACAACTCCCACTGCATGGGCAATATCAGGCCTAGTGCACACCATAACATACATCAAACTGCCAACTGCTGATGAGTAAGGTACCTTGGACATTTGGTTTCTCTCTTGCTCTGTCTTGGGACATTGCTCCTTTGATAACTTGAAATGGCCTGCCAAAGGAGTCCCAACCAGTTTAGCATCCTGCATATTAAACCTCTCCAAGACCTTCTTAATGTACTCTTCCTAAGATAAAGTCAGCTTATGTTCCTTCCTATCCCGAGATATCCTCATACCAAGGATTTGTTTGGCTGCACCCAAATCCTTCATAGCAAATGATTCACTTAGCTGCTTCTTGAGTACTTTTATTTCCTGCATGTTTTTACCTGCAACCAGCATGTCATCAACATACAAACACAGGATAATATAACTTCCATCCTCAAATTTCTTTGTATACACACAATGGTCAGAATGACATCTGATATAACCTTGCTCCATCACGAAGCTATCAAATTTCTTATACCATTGACGTGGAGCTTATTTCGTGCCATACAAGCTCTTCTTCAGTTTGCAGACCATCTCCTCTTTACCTTTGACTTCATATCCTTCTGGCTGCTGCATATATAGCTCCTCTTCCAAATCACCATGGAGAAATGTAGTCTTTACATCTAACTGTTATAAGTGCAAGTCTTCTGCTGCCACTATTGCAAGAACAGTTTTGATAGAAGTCATTTTTACTACAGGAGAAAAAATCTCATCAAAATCTATACCTTTTTTCTGTACAAACCCCTTGACCACCAACCGGGCATTATATCTTTTCTTGCCTCCTTCTTCCTCTTTGACTCTAAACACCCACTTATTTCGTAATGCTCTTTTTCCTTGGGTAGCTTTACCAAATCCCAAGTCACGGTTCTCCATGAGAGCCTGATGCTCCTCATCCATGGCTTGCTCCCACTTCTTCCTGGCATCTACCTGCATTGCTTCATCAAAGCTCTCTGGTTCTCCACTATCAGTGAGTAATAAATAATAAAGAGAAGGAGAAAAATGTCGTGTTCTTTTCTTACCCTAGAAGACCTCCTCACTTTGTAGGAGTTTGGAGTTCCTATTGAGTAGGTTCTGAAGGCGATTCATGGGTCACTTTCCCATCCGGAAGATCCTCTACCACCTGCATATTCTTTCTTGGATTCTTCCTGTTTTCCCGCAATCATTTATTGCTTATACATGACTTTCTCATTAAAGACCACATCCCTAGACCGAATGATTTTCTTGTCCTTAATACTCCAACATTTAAATCCAAAGTCATCACCACCATAACCAATGAAAGTACATTTTTATGATTTAGCCTCTAGCTTAGTCCTATCATCCTTGTCTATGTGAACAAACACCTCACATCCAAAGACTCTAAGAAATGAATAATCAACTTTCTTACCATACCAAGCCTCCTCAGGTATGCCTCCATCCAAGGCACTTGAGGGTCCTCTGTTTATCAAGTACACAGCTGTGCTCATCGCTTCTGCCCAAAAAGAAAGAGGCGGTCCTTGCTCTCTGCATTCATCCTTTCGATACCCCATTTTCTTTGCGGAGTTCCTGGAACCGTCTTTTGCTGCGGATTCCATTCTTAGAACAATAATCATCAAATTCATTGTTGCAATACTCCCCTCCATTATCTGACCTGAGACATTTTAGCTTAAGACCTGTTTCATTCTCTACCAAGGCTTTCCATTTAACAAAAGTGTCAAATACATCAGATTTGTTTCTAATACAATAAACCCAAAATTTCCTTGTTGCATCATCAATAAAAGTAACATAATAACTTGAACCCCCAAGAGATGATACCTGAGTGGCCCCACACATTAGAATGCACCAGCTCTAACTTACTCTCTTTCTTTGTAGGTCCAACCTTGAGAAACCTTACTCGCTTCTGTTTCCCATATATGCAGTTCTCATAGAAATCGAAACATGTTTCTGTATATCCAGGAAAATTCTTCTTTATGATGTTCATGCCCTTATGGCTCATATGACCGAGCCTATAGTGCCATAATGTTGTATCTACATCTGAAGCCACAAGATTACAATCATTAGTACTATCAGTGGTTAAATACAAGGTTCCAACCTTCTTACCTCTTGCCACCACAAGAGCACCCTTGGTAACCTTCCAAGAGTCTCATTGTAAATATCACAAGATCAACCATCACTTCCCAACTGCCCTGCCGATATCAAATTTCATCTTAATGTAGGCACATGTTTGACATCCTTCAATAGCCAAGTATTCCCATTCTGCATCTTAACTTGAACAGAACTTTTTCCAACTATGTTGCAAGGCTCATCATCACCAAGAAAAACATGCCCAAAATCTCCTTGAACATAATCAACAAAATAATGCCTATGTGGAGAAGCATGGAAAGAAGCCCCCGAATCTAAAACCCAAGATTCAGTAATATTGTGCAAAGAAAGAATCAAAGCATCCTGACATACATTACCCGTTGCCACATTTGCCTCCTTGTTTTCTTCTTGTTGTTTCTTCTTATCCCGAAGCTCCCAACAATCCTTCTTTGCATGCCCAGGCTTTCCACAATTCCAGCATACAATCTTGTTCTTGGATTTTGACCTTGCTCGATCTTTTGATTTTCCACAGTTTCCTCTATTCTTTGTCTCCCTCTAGTTTCCCTTTATCAAGCATTCCTGAAGTAGAAGATTCCCAGAGCTTTTTCTTCGCATTTCCTCGCTTAGAATCACCCCTACAACATCCTCAAACTTCAACTTGAGTTAGCTGAACCGAGTTATTTACCGCCATTACGAGGCTATTCCAACTCTCGGGTAAAGAGCACGAGAATTAATAAATCCCTAACTTCTTCATCAAATTCTATTATAACCGAAGCTAGCATATTCACTACTCGTATTGAAATCATTTAAATGATATGCTACTGAATTATTCTCAGACATCTTCCTATTAAACAAATTTTTCATTAAAAATATCTTATTAGAGGCAGAGGGTTTTTCATACAACTTCCCTAATGCATCCATTAGATCTTTTGTAGTCTTTTCCTTTGAAACATTAAATAATACCGAAGATGCAAGACTCAGCTGGATCATTCCAAGTGCCTTCCGATCCAACAAATCCCATTCCGCATCTGTCATACTCGAGGGTTTGTTCACCTTCTCAGACAACAGAGTATAAAGATCCCCTTCGATAAAGGTAATCTTCCATCTCGCATCTTCCAAAGTGAAATTCTGCCCATTGAATTTATCAACCCTAGATCTTCCTTCATCTGCCATAGCTCCCACTCAAGCTAAAAATTTCCCTGCGATTCAACACTTCAACAAACCAAACCAGGCTCTGATACCAATTGTTAGGAAATAAGGGATAAAATATGCGGAATAATCCCTCACAAAATCGCAACAGTAGAAACTAATATGCAAAAATTATTACAGATCTCAAATAAAATTACAGAATAAAATAACACAACACAAAGAGACAGTATTTAACGTGGTTCACCCAATTTGGGCTACGTCCACCAAGAATCACTTGCTCAGATTTTATTACAAGCCACCGCTCTCTCAATACAATACCCAGATCCGTTTGGAGCTATGCTCAACAAACTCTACAGAATTCATAGCCGAATTCAAAACACATCTGCAATACATTTGCTTGTACATCTATCATATGCATAAGACCATATAAATAGACAACTGCTTAAGTAGTTTTACAAAACCGTGGGTATCAAAACCATGGGAAAACCCGTCCCATAAACCTATGGGTCAAAAAACTCACCCATATGAGAAAAGCACGTTTCGATATTTCGGGTGTAATTTTTCGAGGCCAAAAAGTTTGCGCAAAAAAAAAAATTCGGGGGTTGCGCCCCGAACCCCCTACTACCGAGGGCCGCGCCCAGAGCCCGCTCGGGGCCCGGCCCAGCCCAGAACCCCGGCGAGGATACATGAAAAGTGTACAGTACTCTTAGTGTACAGTCTTCAACACTTTCACACATGAAAAATAGGCTCCACAACCTAACACACAGATATTCCATGCTCTTCCCTCACTCAGCTACACCATCTTGCTCACTAAGGAAACATACAACAACTAACTGCTATCTTCTTCTCTCAAACTTGCTTTTCTTGCCTTACACTCCAAACAATGCATACATGCATGTGTGTCTATTCTAGGTAACTTATTTTTTCTTTTACAAACAATAAATCAACTTTAAAACAATTGATTTATTCTAATTTTTCGGCCAAAAATAAAAGCATCGTTACATAGGTAACTAGCATCGGTTACACCCTGATTGACGCTGGTTATGCCCCGACCAATTCTTCCCCCCTGGCGACGATTTACACCTTAACCGATGCGGTTATTGTCAAAACAGTAACATTGTAAAAACAAGTTTCTTGTGAAGCAATTTAGCTCCACACTCAACAATCTCCCACTTGGAGATCAATTGCTGCACTGTTCTATGCATCACCATCCTTGGTTCCTTTTCCTTGGCTCGTTTCTTCCTCTCCAAGTATTTAGACTCAAAGACCAACAAAAGTGGAGTGAAGCTCCAACTTCTCCCTTACCAATGGCTTCATTAGCATATCTGCAGGGTTCTCATCCGTATGGATTTTCTCTAACTTCAGTTGTCCATCCTCCAACACCTTCCATATGAAGTGATACCTCAATTGAATGTGTTTCATTCTTGAATGAAATGTTGAGTTCTTTTCCAGATGGATCGCGCTTTGACTATCATTGTATAATTTGCAATCCTCTTGCTCCTTACCCAACTCTTTCATGAACTTGCTCATCCATATCATCTCCTTGCTAGCTTCTATGTAGCTGTAACATACTCTGCCTCTGTAGTAGACAAAGCCACAACCTTCTGCAATCTTGAAATCCAACTAATCTGTTGTACCACCTCTTGTGAAAAATATCCAGAGTGTTCCTCTCGCCATCCAAATCTCCAGCCATATCTGAATCAACATAGCCGCGTAAAGAAGTATCTGACCCTCCATAACATAACTCCATGCTGGATGTCCCTCTCAAATACCTGAGAATCCATTGGAATTCTTTCCAATGTTCTTTACCTGGATTAGCCATAAACTTGCTCACAACTCCCACTTCCTGTGCAATGTCTGGTCTAGTACAAACCATGGCATACATAAGACTTCCCTACTTTGAAGCATAGGGAACATGTGCCATGTACTCAACCTCCTCGTGTGATGAAGGAAATTGATCTTTGCTCAATTTGAAGTGTCCAACCATAGGTGTACTAACAGGTTTTAATTTTTCATGTTAAACCTTTCCAACACCTTATTGATATAAGCCTCTTGAGACAAATACAACTTCTTGTTTTTCCTGTCTCTGGTGAATTTGCATGCCAAGGATTTTCTTTGTAGCTCCCAAATCCTTCATTGCAAATGTGTGAGCTAACCTTTCTTTAAGCTTACCAATGTCCTACATACTAGATCCTACAATCAACATATCATCCACATACAATAACAAAATAACATAGCTCCCATTTTCAATCTTTTTAAAATAAACACAATGGTCAGATTCACATCTCATAAAACCATGCTCATGCATAAATCTATCAAATCTCAAATACCATTGCCTTGGGGCTTGCTTGAGCCCATATAGGCTCTTTTTCAATTTGCACACAAGTTTCTCCTTACCCTTGACTTCATAACCAAGCGGTTGTTGCATATAAATTTCTTCCTCTAAATCACCATGAAGAAAATCCGTCTTAACATCAAGTCTGTTCTAAATGCAAATATTCTATTGCAACCAAACTTAGAACAATACGAATAGAAGTCATCTTAACTATAGGAGAAAAAATCTCATCAAAGTCAATACCGATTTCTGTGTAAATCCCTTTACCACAAGCCTTGCCTTGTACCTCTTTAGTCCACCTTCTTCTTCCTTGATCTTGTAAACCCATTTGTTCTGCAGTGTTTTCTTACTGTTAGCAACTTTACCGAATTCCATGTTTGATTTTGTTCCAAGGATTCCATCTCCTCATCCATGCCATGCTCCCACTGCTCATGGGTATCTTCTTGCATTGCTTCTTCAAAGCTTTTTGGTTCACCACTATCAGTCAGTAATAAATAAGAAAGTGAAGGTGAAAATCTCTCTGGAGGTCTACTTACCCTTTGTGACCTTCTCACTGAAATCTGAGGTGTTTGAGGCTCATTCGTGCCTGTTGCACATTCGTGTCAATTTTTGTTAGTGACCGATGCCGGTCACCTATAACCGACCGTGGTTCCTTTGCCTGCTGACCGATGTCGGTTCTAGGAGTAACAACACTAGTTTTTATCACTTTGTTTTGTCTCGATCTTGGTTCTTCTAATCAACACCGATTATCTCGACCAGCAACGGTCTCTGTAGGACCGACGTCGATGTCTGTGTAAGTCTAATTTAAGTCCGAAAGTTGATTTTCCTTCAAAATCTCCTCAACTTGTTCATGTTTAGGCACCAAAACTTGATCCCTGTACATTCTCTTTTCATTCCAATCAACGTCACGACTCCTAACAATCTTAGAATCTTCTAAATCCCAAAATCGATATCTGAAATCACCAAAGCCATAACCAATGAAAGTACATCTCTTAGACTTAGCATCCAACTTCTTTCTATTTTCTCTATCAACATGCACAAAAGCTTCTGAGCCAAAAAATCTAAGAAAAGAATAATTTACCTCCTTTCCAGACCAAGCTTCTTTTGGTATTCCACCATCCAGTGCTGTTGAAGGCCCATGGTTTATCAAGTATACCGTTGTATCCACTGCTTCTGCCCAAAACTTCAAAGGCAAGCCGACATGTATCCTCATGCTTCTAGCACGTTCCATGATTGTTTTGTTCATTCTTTCTACAACTCCATTCTCTTGTGGAGTTCTAGGAACCGTTCTTTCTCTTCGTATTCCATTCTCTAAACAATAATCATCAAAAGCCTTGTTATAGTACTCACCACCATTGTCAGATCTAAGGCACTTCAATTTTAAGTTTGTTTCATTTTCTACAAGGGCTTTCCATCTTTTAAAAGTTTCAAAAACATCAGTTTACGCTTAATACAATAGATCCATACCTTCCTTGTGGCATCATCAATGAAAGTCACATAATATTGGGATCCTCCAATAGAAGCTACCTAGGCTGGTCCCCACACATATGAGTGTACAAGCTCCAATTTCTGCTCCTTCTTTGTTGACCCAACCTTGAGAAATCTCACTCTCTTCTACTTTCCAAATATGCAATGCTCACAAAATTCAAGATCTAATTGTTTCAAATCTGATAACTTACCCTTTGCCTTTAAGATCTGCATTCTTTTTCACTCATATGGCCTAACCAATTATGCCACATGTTTACATCTGAATCTGTAGTAGATAGCATAGAAAAGGAATCAATAATACAGGTAGACAAATATAAAGTTCCTACCTTCTTTCCTCTTGCCACAATAAGATATCCCTTGGTAACCTTCCAAGAATTGGTTGTGAATGTAACCACGCATCCAGATTCACCAAGTTGCCCTGCAGATATTAGATTTCTTTTGAGGCTTGGCACATGCCTCACATCTTTCAATACCCATGGGTTTCCATTCTGCAACTTTAGATAAACATCACCTTTACCAGTAATATTGCATGGCTCATCATCACCTAAATAAACATGTCCAAAATCACCCTGAACATAATTTCTAAAATAACCCTTATTAGGGGTAGCATGGAAAGAAGCTCCAGAATCTAACACCCAAGATTCTAATTTATTATCCAAGGAGAGAATAAGGGCATCTTGCTTTACCTCACTTGCAACGTTTGCCTCTTTACCTTTTTCTTTACCTTTTTTATGCATTCTCTTTGTTTTCCTTGGACCAACACTCCTTCTTTACATGTCCTCTCTTTCCACAATTCCAACAAAGTAAATCTCTGTACTTGGATCTAGATCTGCCTTGTCTTGACTTTGATCTCCCATTCTTCTTGCTCTTGGATGATCTCTCCTTAGATCTTCCCCTACTTTCTATAGTTAAAGCATTTCCAGATGATGATTCTCCTGAGCTTTTCCTGCGTATTTCCTCATTAAGGATTACACTAACCACATCATCAAACTATCAGCAAAGAGCATAAGAATAAAAGTGCTTTCACTTCATCATCAAATGGAATTTCTACCAATTTTAATTGATTAACAATAGACCGGAAATCATTCAAATGATTAGACACAGATCCACCTTCTTGCATCTTAGAATTAAACAATTTTTTCATCAAATATACCTTATTTGAAGCACTAGGAGTTTCATACAAATTTTCTAAAGATTTCATCAACTCTATCATAGTTTTTGCATCTGTAAAATTCAAAGCCACCGATGCTACCAGGCTCAATCTTATAGATCCCAGAGCCTTTCGTCAAGAACCTTCCATTCTTCATCGTCATCAAACTTGGTTGTCCTTTCTCATCCAATGATAAGTATAGATCTTTCTGATATAAATAATCCTCCACCTACATTTTCCATAGTTGATAATTATGACCATCAAATTTCTCTACGGTATTTACTATCTTCTACCATTGCTCTGCTCCCACTCAATCAGAAAACCCTCTGTGAGTAAATCCTGTCAACACACAAAACCTCCAA
Organism: Taxus wallichiana var. yunnanensis; assembly: GCA_018340775.1. Lineage (NCBI taxonomy): Eukaryota > Viridiplantae > Streptophyta > Pinopsida > Cupressales > Taxaceae > Taxus > Taxus wallichiana. The sequence goes on from CM031243.1 coordinate 615,388,692, forward strand.
ACAAAATCTCGATACCAGTTGTTGGGGTTAAACCATATAACAATGTTGCACATATCTATAATCAGATAAAGCATACAAGAAATCAATGCGGAAATAACTAGAAGATGAAATAAACAAGAGAAAGATTACACTAGATTTAATGTGGTTCACCTAGTGTGGGCTACGTCCACTAAGAAATGACTAATATTATTATTCAATGCTTTACAGAGGAAATACAATGAATATTTGCAGTCTTCCAACACCTCACAGGATGTTCCATGCTCTTCCCTCACTCAACTACACCATTTTGCTCACTAGGGAAACATATGACAACTAACAGTTATCTTCTTCTCTGAAACTTGCTTTCTTGCCTTACACTCCAAATAATGCATACATGCACGTGTGTCTATTCTAGACAACTTATTTTTATTTTTAAAAATAATAAATCAACTTTAAAACAATTGATTTATTCTAATTTTTCTGGCCAAAAATAAAAGCATCGTTACATAGGTAACCGTACAGGTGTGATTACACCCGACCAACGCAGTTATGCCCCGACCAATTCTACCCGGCACTGACCGACGATGGCTACGCCTTAACCGATGCCAATTATTGTCAAAACAAGTAACATTGTTAAAAACAAGTGTCTTGTGAAGCAATTTATCTCCAAACTCAACACCTATAAGGCCACATTTACCTCTCCTCCAAAAAGGAGGCATAATCGAGAATTTTCACATTGCGTTTTTATGATCATATCTTCGAGCTCGAGCTTTCTCATAGCTGCATTCTACGATCTTCTTAGAGTCCCTTGGAGCTTATTTGCATCACTTGTGGAGACTTTGGGGAGTTTATCTTGATCTTATATTGATTTATGCTATCATTTCTTATCATTATCATCATTTTCCAAAGTACTAATGTTTTCTGAGTCCAACTACCATCAAAGTTTCAGATCCAACTTCTTCTCTCAGTTGTTCTATTTATAGGTTGTTTGTCCAACCCATCCACCCTCAACCTTGTTTAGGACTGCCCAGTCATCGTCGAATCAACCTGTTCTATCACCTATTCTTCCCTTGAGGTCTTTCAGCGTGTTTCCTTCTATTGTTATTTCTAGTTCTTAGATTTGTCACTCTATTTTTTTGTCAATCCAAATCTGTTTCTTACCCTGTCTCTAGTCACCGATAACTCATCCAACTCACTATTGACTCACATCCCGATAGCCATACAATCCATCCAAATCCTCATCTTTTTACATATTGTTTGTTTCCCTATCTCAGACCTCCATTGTGCAGGTGTATGTCGGTGTTTTTAGACCTTTGCGATCATCTGATCTGCACTCAGAACCCTCCAGATCTACATTTTTAGCTTGCTGTTTAGATCCATCCGTTGAGGTCGGTGTCAAATTTCCCTCTATAACTTGGGTCGCCGTCGACCCAGCCAAGTAAAATTTTCTTTGTGTTGATTTAAATCAAATTCACACTTTTTATCCATTTATGTAATTTCCAGATTTTGTTTAGCTTCAGTTTCTACATGTTATTTAGTTCTTTATCATTGATTTTATCATCTTTTATCAAATACGGTTGACATCCACATAAGGAAGTTAACACTTTTGAACCAGACTTTTCGGGAAACCCCTCATCTACCATCTATTCATTTTCTTTTTAGTTATCTTTGTTATGTAGGTTCATCAAATTTGTAGTGAGGAAATCTACTTTGCACCTGTCCTTTTATCACTATCTTCTTCCAAGGTACCTTAAACCCTTACATCTTTGAATTTTCTTTGTTTTATTTAGTATCTATTTCACTAATCTAAATAGGAAAGAGAAAATTTGTCAACATTCTAGCACACCCAATGGGACGACCCTTTTAGGTGAGTCTCTTGCACTTCATTTCATTTTTCCATATTTCTTCTATTTTCCACTAACATTACAGGTAGAGGCTTTGCTTTTTCTTGTTCATGTTGGGATTTTAGATTTCTTGGATTTTTTCTCTTCGCTTGCTTCATCTTGAAGATCAGATAAAAGGAAAAGTGATCTTCATGTATTCTCATTTTTGTCTTATTTTCTCCTTTTTGCATCATTTTCCCTTCCTTGTGTGTTTGTTCTCATCGAAATTCCACATTTGGTTTTGGGCTTAAAAATAACCTCTTGCATCCTTGCTTGTAAATCTAGTATAAGTAGGGTTTAATTGGTTGCATTTCACATTCTATCACACACAACCAAACTCACACATTAATCCACACATCGAGACATTCCCTACCAGGTGGAACTGATTGGGATTTCATCACCCAATAGGAAATCTGCCATGCGATGTTCTGGCCGTGTTATAAATCCTGCACAGATTTGGGCCTCATGTACCTTGGGTATATCGAGGACTCCCATCCAAAACTACTTGAAACCAACCTTAGATTTCCATTTCTTAGGTACCTTCATTATCCATTTCCCTTTTTATTTTTCACATCTTTTAATTAATCAAGATAAAGAAAACATTGCATTTTCTTTTTTTCCTTAATTAGTGTAGCTATTCATTTTCTTGTTTTGTTTCATGCCCATTATCACACACTCTCTTTAGCTAGGAAAATGGAACAAAATCTTGCATCAAACAATCCCATCATGTCATCCCAATCAACTTCCACTGTGTCCATTGGCTCATCCATGCCTATGGTTACCTCTTCCATGGTCACCCAACCTTTGATCATCAATGTGCCTCATCAAGGACCTCTTGTTCAAACCACCACCTATGATGAAACCAATCCTTTCTTGCATCATCAATCCATCCCATCTAGGTTGGCCACTCCTCCATCCGTTGCATCGGTTGAAGCTTTTGGGCCTCCCATTATCCCTCATGGTAGTGTGGAGTTCCAAGAGATTCTCGATGCTAATCCCATAGCCCTCCATGATTACCTTCTTAGGAAGTCAACCCAACTTCCTATTGATGGGCCACCTCTCCAACAAATCTATGGCTATCATTCCAACCCCAAAACAACCCAAGTTATTTCTTCACAACTTGTGGTGTTTTTCCTCGAGCCATGAATGAGCTCACTATCGCCCAACATGAGCTTGATCCATCCTCTTCTACCAATCTCACCTCATCAAACCACCCAAATAATCACACCATCCCTCCTAATCTACCTCCAATCAACACAACTATCACCACTTCCATTCCTATCACCTCTTCGGCCACTATCATCACTAGTGTCCCCATTCAATCCTTTCCCATCATATCCAAACAACATAATCAATATTTACCTATCACATCCCACATTCATGCAAATTTCATCACTTCCCAACCTCCTCTTATGAGTGCTTCTCATTACATAGTGTCTAATCCACCTCCTCAACAATTTCAACCCATCAACACTCATATCCCCACTCATCATATGCCTCAACAACCAACCCAATCTCAACAATCACATTACATCCCCATTTCTCAACATCAACTATTGCAACAACCCATCCAATCTCAACCAATGACCTATATTCATCCCCATCAAGAAATTCCTCAAACACCTACTCATCCACAAGTCCACCAACAACCTTATCTAGCTACTTCTCATGTCATGCAACCACAATCATTCACCTCTCATGACCCCATGCATGCCTTGATGAATAGGTTGGCTAGCCTTGAGGCCCTGCTACCTTGGGACCAAGGTCACATTATCTTATGAAAAAATTTGCAATGAACCCATCCATCCATCGGTCCCAATCAAACCTTATCCTCCTCATTGGGAACTTCCCAAAATTCACCAAATTTAACAAGTAAGGAAGATCCCCAACAACACCTTCATGCATTTAGGCATGTGTGTTATCTCATTTCCCATGACCAAGACCTCATGCTTCACACTTTCCCTATGTCCTTGGCTAGTCCACATTGGATTGGTACAATGGCATCCCCAACACTCATTGTTCTCATTTACCCAACTTACACATAGCTCTTCTTAGAACATTTTTCAATCAACATTTGCATGCAAGATCACCATTACAAACCTATACGCCATTTAAAAATTTGACAATGAGTCTATCAAAATTTTTTTGTCACATGATGGCATGGAATCATAAATCAATTATCATTTTCCCTTCCATAGACAAAGCTTATTGAATTATTTTCATCACTCTCTTGTGTGAAGCATATCTCATCCACCTTACAAATCCAATCATTTCAAACATTTGAAGAAGCCTTCACTATGGCTCGTAAACTTGAGACTCATGCCCTTGAGAAAGGCCAACTTAAACTTAAATCAAACAAACAAAAACTGAGTTTACTAAGCCATCTACACATAATGAAAATCCAAGAGAGCGTGGCCAATGTCGTGGTGGTTAAGTCTTCTTCTACACCCACCTCTAGTACATGGCCTCAACAAAGATATCCTAGACCGACACCTAACTACACTCCTCTTGGAGAGTCATATAGTTCAATATTTGATAAGTTGATGGTGTCCATCTCATCACACTTCCCCCATTTGACCATTTGATGAATCAAGACCCAAACCCATGTGGTACCATGAGGACCACTATTGTAAATACCACCAAGTTCATGTGGACATGATATAGAAAGGTGTCAAACCTTCAAGGATCTTGTCCAAAAAACTCATTGACCAAGGTGACCTTCAAGTGGATAACCCTAACACACCTCCAAATCAACCACTTGATGTTTTTAAACAACCATTTCCTAATCATGCCAAAAATCAAACCACTCCTCCTACATCTCAACCACCCAATGCTCACACCATTAGCACCATCAACACTACCAACATTATTGATCAAGATCTTACCCCATCAACAAATCCACCTACTTCACCAACTATTACACCCACTTCCTCTTTGGACATTGTCCCTATATCTACAATTCCACCAACACTTATCCCCATCTCTACACCAATCATATCCACATCTACATCGACATCTACCATTGATCCTACACCTACATCTACTTCACCACTTATCACATCTACTTCATCAGATTTGACCACTACCTCACCTACATCTATTCCACCCCACTTATTATATCGGATCCATCTTTAGCACCTATCCCAATTCCTCTTTCTTCACTTTTACCCGCACTAACCACATCAACTATTGTGACCACATCTACACCATCTTCTCCTCCCACATCATTCTCATCATTTGAAGATTTTTTGAAAGCACTCCAACTCACAATAACTTCAAATGATGTCCCTATTTCATCCACAAAATAGACATCCCCACATCAAGCCAATCTTCACCTTCTTTAGATCTCATCAAACACAAATTACTTCCTCCACCAATATCAACCACACAACCTTTGGACCCTCTAGTTGAGATCGTTTTCATTCCTCCCAAGGGTACTTCTTCACAAGAAAAATCTAAGACCCTTGGCATGTTTCCTCAAAGGTCTCTTTCACATCCCCATAAAAATATAGACATTCCTCCACCTAAGATCAAACAATCCAATGCCACATCATCTATCTTAGGACCACATCCATCTCTCCTAAGACCATCCCCTTCATCCAAAACATCACAATCAATCAATCAACCCAAACCAAAATCATCCAACACTTCTTCTTCTAGAACACCAACCATCACTAAACCTGAATCCAAGACATCAAAACCTCAAAATACTAGACTCAACCTTCAACATCCAAGTCATCCCACACATCCATCTCAAACATCCACTTCTTCTTCTAAATCCAAAAACTTCTCACAAAGATAAGGCACCTCCTAATACTTTGGTTGAATCATATGTGGAGGTCCTTCAACACTTGCTTCAAATTTCCACCATCACACTTCCTCCTATCAAAGCCTTTGATCCACATAGTAAGAAGCCATCATGGTTTGACTCCAACCTCATTTGTGCTTATCACCACACCCATGGACATGACACAAAACATTGTAAAGCACTCCAAACCATTTTCCACAATATTATCGAGGAAGATGACCTTCTTCTTGAAGAAAATCAATCCCTCCTTCCACCTCCTCATCCACATCCATTCCAACATCCACATCATCAACTTCATCAACTAAAGTGCATAAGTCCCTTCATTCATCATGGAATTTTTCAGCCATCCCACCACCAAGTGATGATTCTTCTAAGGATGGTCCCCCTTATTCATCAATGTTGTTTGGATATCCACTCGATCTAGCCCACATGATTCTAAACCAACAACCCAATCAAAATCAAGGATTTTTTTCATCCCTCCTCCTAAGGAGTTTACCTCATCACACCTTCATCAAAACCCAAGGTTTTCATCATCACTCCTCCTTCTAGTGAGCCCACTTCATCTCCATCATCATCATCAAAACCTAAAGTTTTCTATCTTAGCCTTGCCCCTCGGCCGATTGAAAAAATCATTTTCAAAAAACTTCATCAGGCCCTAGTTAAGATGTCACTTTATGAGCTTATCCAAAGCTCACAAACCATAGACATGATCTCATTGAAGCCTTGAAATGTATCCCAACATCTAGTGATGAGACTCAACCTTTTTCATCTCTCGTAGGGCACTTTGTGGACTTCTACTACCATCTCATTTGATGATGTTGAGATTCAGATATCACACGAGGAACATGACCTTCCCCTTTTCATCATGGTTAGAATCAATGATACCTTCATTCGACGATCCATGATCGATAATGGGGAAAGTATCAACATCATCCCATCACATACCTTTGATCACTCAAAATCCCTAAATCCACTATCACCCAAACACTTATGGTCCCTCTTGCATTCAATGATGTTATCGCTCCCACCTTGGGAATGGTTTTCCTTCTATCCACATTGGTGAGAAGCTCCTCCACAAATTATTCTATATCATAGAGGGGAGTTTCAATACAATTTTCTTCTTGGATGACCTTGGATTGTGCCATGCATTGTGTCCCCTCCACACTTCATGTCATGCATCAAATATGAGCATGAGGGAAATATTTTGACACTTCCGGTGATGCTCCTCCCTTCCAAGCATGCAACATGACCTATCGACCTAATGATGTCCTCATTCCCAAAGAATGACCCATCTCAACCATCCACTAGCTCATCCATCCCTTCATCTAAGCTTCCCAATGATGATTCCCTAGACAAATTCATGGAAAAACTTATTGGGGGAGTATCATCTTCTCACATGCTCAACACACTCCCTACCTCATCATCGCCTTAGTAGACCAAAAAGGCTCCAATGTATCAACCCAATGTTGGGGACATCGTTCCTTTCATGCCCACCTCATCTTCACACCTATCTCATCTATGGTGGTGTTTCGATTCCACTTCTTCTCACATCATTGACCATCCCCATGCCAAACCTTATACTAGTGGTTATGGCTTCCTCGAAAAACCCTCCTTCACCCACACCTATCTTTCACCATTGTGCATGGAAGGGATTTGGCATGGGATATATGAGCATGACACACATGACCTTATCATTGACCAATGCCACAAACCTCATGAAAATTTTGGATTAGGTTATCAAGAGAAATCCACCGATCCTCTCCCACCATCCATGATGATTATGGACATGCCTTCTCTCTCCTTCTCCATCCCATGAGGCCATGGATATGGATGACACCATGTCTATCACTTCTAAATTTTTTTTAGTCTCCACCATCACCTTGGGACCGATCACTTATCAGTGTGAAAATAAGACTAGGTCCCTTCCCCTTCACCATCCAGAGATGATAGAAGAGGACTCTTCTACCATCAAACATTATTCATTTGCATGATGATGATGTCATCCTTTCCCACATGGGGGAAGAATATTCTTATCTTCATAAGACCTTTCCATCCGACACATCCACTCTTCTCAATAAAGCCACCATCGACATCAATATCGGGACTCCTCAAGAGCCTCACATCCTCAAAGTAGGTCAATCTCTTGATCACATGAGCTTGAGTCTTTCACCACATTCCTTTCTCATCATAGTTAGGCCTTCACATGGTCATATCTATGACATGTATAGGTCTTGATCCTTCTATATATCATCATCAAAACATCATCACTTTTCCTAATGCCAAGCTAGTGAAGAAGAAGCTTCACCACATGCACCCTCGAGTTTCCCTCCTTGTCAAAGAGGAGTTCAATGCCTTCTTTCCACTAACTTCATCATCCCCATTGACTATCCCCAATGGGTTTCTAACATCATCCCTATCACAAAATCATCTAGAAAGCTTTGTATATGCACAAATTTTGAGATTTGAACCTTGTTTTCCCTAAAGATGACTTCACCCTTTCCAAACATCGATCAACTTGTGGATCTCACCATAGGTCATGAGATGCTTTCTCTTATGGATGGTTTCTTTCTAGTTATAATCAGATTCTCATCACCAAAAGACCAACATAAGACCTCCTTCATCACTCCTTGGGGACTTTTGTTATCATGTCATGCCCTTTGGTCTGAAAAATGCTAGAGCCACTTATCATGGGCCATGACTTACATCTTTCATGATCTCATCCATAAGACTATAGAGGACTACGTCGATGATATTTTGGGTAAATCTAAACATCGACATGATCATCTTTTTATTCTTGAGGTCCTTTTTGAGCATCTCATTCATTTATTTCTTCATCTTAATCCATCCAAGTGTGTATTTGGAGTGCTAACTGGAAAACTCCTTGGCTTTATCATGTCCATAAGGGCATCAAAGTTGACCCCACCAAAATCAAATCCATCATTGAGATGCCTCCTCCTTCCAATCTTAAGAAACTTTGTAGTCTCCAAGGCCAACTTCAATTAGTCATCATTTCATATCACAACTTTCAGATCATTTCCAACCCTTTCATCATCTTCTTTGTAAAGATGTAGACTTCAACTGGGACCATAACTTCTAGAAGGATTTTGATGATCTTAAGTAGTATCTCTTGTCCCCACCAGTGCTTACACCTCCACGTGAGGGGGAGCCCTTTTATCTATATGTCTCTACCATTGATCATGCTCTAGGGGCTATGTTAGCACATCATGATGACCAAGGTCATGAGAAGGGTCCATTTATTACATCAGTCACACCCTCCATGACTGTGAGACTCACTACACTAAAGCTAAAAAATTGTGTTTGCTCTCTCTTCTTTTCCACTTCTAAGCTTTGACACTATCTTCTCAATCACAAAACTTATGTCATCACTATAGCTTTCATCTTCTCAAAACAATGCATTCTAAGCCATATCACAATGATCACATTACTCGATGGCTCATGCTCATGACCGAGTTTGACCTAGATTTCATCTCTCAAAAATATATCAAGGGCCAAGCTATCATAGATCAATTAGTTGAAGCCCCTCTTCCTAGTACGCATCTTCCTCATGAGTAGTTTCCAGATGAATCCATCAATCACTTCCACCATGAGTATGATACCCTTAAGATGACCCTCTTCTTTGATGGTTCTAAGTTCAAAAAGGGGGAGGCATGCATTGGCATCATTCTCATTCCTCCTGGGGATACTCCTATTCCCCTCACAAACAAGCTTCAATTTTGAGTGCACAAACAATATGGCAGAGTATGAAGCCCTCATCTTGGGTCTTGAAACTACTTCCTTTTTAGGTGTTCAAATTCTTGATATTTATGGGGATTCTGAGCTTATCATCAAACAAGTTATGGTGAGTATCAATGTAAAAATGATACCCTTATAAATATAGAGATATCATCCTTCTCCTCCTTGAGGCCTTTGATTTTTACACTATCCAAGTCATTCCTCGATCATCCAATCATTTTGTTGATATGATGGTGTCTCTTGCAACTCTCATCCCATGGAAAAAGAGGAATCCAAACTTTTTTGTTTTCATTCATCATAGTGATCAACCATTCCATGAGTTACCTCATGTTAATCTTGTTGAGTCTAGTTCATCGGATCTTTGGTATTCCCAAATCTTTGATTATCTATCCAAATCCATCATTCATTCCCCTCGATCTATCTAAGAATGGAAGGAGGTATTTTCTTCAAACGCTAACCACTATGTCATTCTTGGTGGCATCCTTTATAAGTGTGGATTTGATGGTATTCTCCTTCGATGCCTTAAATCCCATGAGTCTTCTCATGCATTATCCAAGAAGTCCATGATGAAATTTGTGGTGGACACTTTAGTGGCTTAGCTATCACTAAGTGCATTCTTCATCTTGGTTATTATTGGCCTTCTCTCAATCATGACTATTGTGAGTATGTCAAGAAATGTGTTAAATGTCAACAACATTCCAATCTTATTTGCATTCCTAGTCAAGCCTTGTATTGGCTCATGAGGAACCTTTGGCCCTTCTCATAGTGGGGCCTTGATCTCATTGGTACCATCAATCCTTGATCTTCACAACAACATCACTCTATCATCACTGCAACCGAGTATTTCACCAAGTGGGTGGAAGAAATTCCACTCACCTCAACCAAATTGGTCCAATTATTAACTTCATCTATCAACATATCATTTTCCACTTTTGGCATTTTCCTCATAAAATCATCATAGACAATGGAAATTCCTTTAAAAAAAAATATCTCAAGAAGCTTTGTGACTCATTCAATATCAAACTTAGCTTCTCTTCTCCATACTATCCTCAAGCTAATGGCCAAGCTGAAGTGACTAATAAAACTCTCCATAACATTCTTTCCAAGACTATTGATCAATCAAGTTGTAATTGGCATCTTCATCTCCCTTTTTCCCTTTGGGCTTATCGGACTAGCATTCATACTTCCATGGGTGCTACCCTTTTCTCTTGTTTATGGATCTAAATCCATTCTTCCCCTTGAAGTTAAAATTCCATCCTTGTGTATATCTCTTCATGACTTCATTTTTGATGAATATTATCACTAGGAGCATCTAGCACAACTCGAGTTGTTAGAAAAATGCCACCTTCTTGCTCTTGAATCATCATCATGTTTATCAAGAGTGCATCAAGCATGCTTACAAAAAGCACCTCAGAGAGTGTGAATTTAATGTTGGTGACCTCATCCTTAAAGAAAATCATAATGTTACTACTCTAGAAAGGAGCCAACATGGAAATTTTTCCCCAACTAGATTGGACCATACATATTACACATAAGTATGGGTTGAGAGCCTATCATTTGGCCTCCCTTGATGGTAAACCATAGAAGTGGAACCACTTAACATTGCACTTGTGACCATTCTATTATTAGCATACTTACAATGAGCACTTAGTCATATCCTTAGATCATTCCTCCATCATTAGCCTCTTCCATCTATCATTGTAATGATTTGGAATTATGTGGTCTACCATCACTTTCCTAGACATGACCTTAAATATGGGCACATGACTGCTCCATAGCATTTTCCTTATGGATAAGTTCTCCCTTCTTGGTGAGAACTCTCCATGATCATTACATTCATCACCCTCTTGTTTACCTCTTGGAACCATGCTAAGGGTCCAAAGGTGTCACTTGTACATCTATTATCCCCTCTAAGTGGTCTACCTAGCTATTCCCAGATCTTCCCCATGTAAAATTCAAAATTCATGGATGCTCCTATCAAAAGTCAAAGTTATCAAAAAAATACTTCTCCCTCGAAGGAAAATTGTTCATGTAAAAAAAAAAAAAAAAAAAAAAAAAAATCAAATAAATAGACCGATCCCTCAAAGGATGGCTATCATGTATATCATTCTTGCCATCAAAATCATAAATCATATAAAGTAGACCATACCCTTGAAGGATGGATACTCTCTTATATCATGGCATGAAGGCTTCCCACATTGATCAATCCTTCTATCTTATTGGCATCCTAAGAAATCTTCCCGCATTGATCAACTTTCTCATAGAAAACTTCCCACATTGATCAGTTTTCTCTCTTTCCCCTACCTAGAGTGGGGCATAGACTTAGGGAAACCACTTATGGAAAACCCTCTTCCATGTACAAGTTACATCTAGACCCCTTTTTCGTGTTGACATTAGGTTTATGAGTTCATTTCATCCATATTCTTTCATGATCTTTTGATATAACTAACTATCATTGGTTATATGTTAACATGTGTTTTGGTCACATGTGCCTTGCGTTACTTAGATCCCCTTCTCATTTACCTCAATGTAGTTAGAGGCATCATTTCCTCATGCTCCTTGATATGATGTAGCATCATTTGTACCCATAGGTCGTCAATCATCAAGTTGTGTTCTATTCTAAGTTTTCCACATCTATCCTTTATTCCTTTACAATAACATCTACTCTATCTGAATCATTTGTGTACTATCCATCAACAATCACACATCCAATTTACATATTCTATCTATCATCATCATCTATGTTTATCATTATCACATCTATTTTTCAACTAAACATCACATATTATATATTAAAACATCCAACCATTGCATATAAATTCACCATCATCATCAAATATAAAGTAAAAACATATATATCATCATCATCATCATCACATATCCACATCACATCATCATAAATCAAATAATCAACATCACACAATTGACACATGCTAGAATACAATAAAAAAAATCATATATCATATATATCATCAAAATAAAGTGTATCAGTACATCATTGACCTCTAAGGGTCCTCTCTCAAAGAGAGATGTTATCAAAACTAGTAAAGTTAACATAAGAAAGCCTAAAATCTTTCCCCTCTGAGGAAAGTCCCTCTATCTATCTCTCGACCTTGTCACCTCTCCCGACCCTCTCCTTGATGTGGTTGAGCCACACTCATTGCACTGCTCCAGATGGTCCTTCTCGGCCACCACTCACCACTACATATGCTCCCAATACCTCAGTAGTTCATGTGGTAACTTCTTGATCATGATATCCCTCATAATACTTTAGCCTATGGCTAAGGCTCTATATCGATCCATGGATATCATGTCTGGGAGGTTCCATCTCTCCTCCTCCTGTGTGATTTTCATGTACACCACTCATAGACTCTGGCTATAATCATCACAAGATCTCCAAATCGGGCTCTATAGGCCTCCCTCTTACCTCATGTATCGATCTCTCTCCTAGATGACTTGGTCCCTCTCTACTTGAAGGGTATGGGACTCTGTCATGTAATATCTCTCTCTGATGAGTGACATCCCTCTCGGTGCTCACCCGAGCTAACTCATGCATAGCTATGCCATCTCTGTAGTCTCTCCTCGATCACCATCTCCATCTCCACCTCCAAGAGAAATCTCCACCTCAATATCCATCTCCTCCTCCTCCTCTCCTCTCTCTCTAGCTACCCTAGCCACCCAAGTAGTGGTCATCCACTAAAACCCTCTAACCCCTACATCATCATCCTCATCCCATCCCATGGTGTTGGTGCCTCCTCCATCGAGTCTACCATGTCAGGACTAGGAAGATCCCTATCTATCTCCTCACACCTATAGGAGATGGGATCCCTAGGTACTATCTGAATGACCCCAAACTATCATCGGACCCTATCAAACTGAATGGCCTCAATCATCTCAGCTATGGCCCTATACCCACCTGTCCTCCTCATACCAATCAACTCTGCATCTACTCCAAGCCATGTGGGGAAATATCTATAAGGATGTCATCTAATATGCTCTCTCGAGCTCTGAAAACCTATCACTGTACCAATAGCATCCCTCACTCCTCTATCTCCATGAGCCTGGTTGGCTCGCCATCTCAAGAATCCCACTATAAGCTCTATATGGTCCCCTGTGACCCATGGTAGCCCATGGTGGCCTAATGACTGTAATGTGCTCATAGGCCCAGTAGTGTAGGAGGAAGCCTACATCTAGCCCTTGTCCTCCTCCTAGCTTTATACATCAATAACTCATAATATACCTGTGCTAGTAGAGTGGTACCAAATGAGAACATTGTCGATGATCAACTATATCATCAAAAACCCTACTAATTCCCATGGAAATTGGGCTCCACCTGAGTCTAGAAATGCATACATGAAATGGCCATCATCAAAAAAAAAATCAATCTACTCACGTGCATCCCCACACTCATACCTCATCTCATAAGAGAATGCCCCTGATGCAAATGTAATGTGGGGTGCATCGGCTCCAAAATCCATGTCAACACTACTAATTTGCTATCCAATGTAATCAGAGGACTATCTTCTCCCCCTATATCGGTAGTTTAAGGATGTGATACACATCCTCCAGGGTGATTGTCATCTCACCCATCCTGAACTAGAAAGGTGCATGTATGCATATCCCACCTCTCAACTAATGTGATCATTAACCCCACATCTCATGGGATCCTCTGATAATGTCTGAATCCTCCTAATCCCATGTCACTAAGTGATCCCACTCAACATCGATATGTCCCCTCGATCTGGTCATAATGTCTTTGGGACTCGATCTCTCAAATATAAGGTCTCTCAGCCTCCTGCATCATCAAATAACAAGTAAACATCAATTTTTCATCATCATTTTACCCCATAACATTATTCTATCTAAAAATCAAAATCCATTTTCATCCTGAACTGGTCGATGTTGACCCAGTGATGGTCAATGTGCCTAGGGCTTAATCGACACCTTTTAGGGATAAGTTGATGGTGACCCTAGATATCTCCATCACCCCCCTGCAACCAATCCAAATTTCTAAAAAAATGCAAAAAATAAAAATAAAACATAAAATCAATTAAAAACAAGCTAGGGTTTTCATTACTCACCATCTTGCGAACCCTCTAGCATTTCTGGCTCTCCTGACCTCCATCTCTCTCCAAATCATGATCTCCTTTTATAGCTTTGAGCTCTCAAATCAGCACTCAGCAGGCATGAAAATGAGCATTATTGGCCAAATTTTGGGCTTATATAGCCACTAACCTAAGTTTCATCCTTCGACCCTCTTGGGTCACCATCGATTTTCCTTAGGCATTGTTGACTCACCTTGGGCATCATCGACCCCCTCCTCTCATCCATTTTTGCTCTTTTTTTAGGGCACCATCTCTATTTTTTTCAAAGTCCACCTTTGTGGCTATATTTATTTCCCCTTGGGGCATTTTATATCCTCAATTTTTTGTATTTTTCCTTTTGGCCATTTTTGTGTCCTTTACCAAGGCACCATTATTTCCATTCTCATCCTTCATGGATGCATACCTTCCATTGATTCCTCATGTTTGAAGGATTTCACATTATTTTCACATTAAGTTGCACATAATTTTGATGTGTGCCTATGACCCATTGGTCCCCATGGCTTGCATCCATATTGAGTGGTTTCCCATTGGATTCCCTCCATTTTGTTGTGATTTTTCGACTCACAGGCCCGTAGGACATTTTCATCATCTCCTGAAGATATTGTGACCTTTTTTTCCTTGCTGATGTGACTCCTAAGATCACCACCATATTTTTAACTTTTTTGTTTAAATCCTTCTTGCTTGGGGCATCTTTCTCGCCTTATCATTTTCCCCTTCTTTCTTTTCCCACCCACCCTTCTTCATTTATCTTTTTCAAACTTGTGATTGATTCCCCATTGTATCATCGATCCCTCATTTGAGGGGGAACACATCATCAATAATCCTCATCATCCTTCATCTTACCCTTTTTGTCTCTCATCATTTTTGTCTCATGGCTTGCCAACACAAACCACTCAAAAAAAAGGGGAAAATGTAGACACCAAAATTGGTATCACTACCCCTTCGTCATGTGTTCACTTCTTTTACCATGATCACCTATCTAGACCCCTTTTTATTTTAATTCATATTCTTATTAACATTCCCATATTTCCCATCCATTATCCTATCTATTTTAATTTATTATTAATCTTCATCAATTATCCCCTAATCCTCATCTCATTATCTAATTAATCTTAATTATTCCTAATTTCCCTTCTAGGTTGTTTATCACCCCTAAACCCCTAGTTCCTAATCCCTAAGATTTTTCTATCTTTTATTTAATCCATTTTTATCTCCCACCTACCCATATCACTTCCTAGAAACCCTAACCCACCTAAATGCTTTAAAGCACTTATCCCAATCCATAAAAGCCCCATCTCAAATAAATCATCCTTTCACCACCTGAATGGATGGTTCCCCATAGTTGGCGGTGACCCACCTAGGTCATGACCCTATAAGGCCACATTTACCTCTCCTCCCAAAGGAGGCATAATCAGAATTCTCTTGCATTTTTGATCCTATCTTCGAGCTTGAGCTTTTTGTAGTTGTTATAGTCTTCTTGGAGTCCCTTTGAGCTTATTTGCATCACTTGTGGAGACTTTGGGGAGTTTATCTTGATCTTATATTGGTTTATGTTATCATTTCTTATCATTATTATTATTTTTCAATCACTAACATTTTGTAGGTCCAACTGCCATCAAAGTTTAGATCCAACTTCTTCTTTAATCATTTGTTTGTAGGTTCTTCATCTAACCCATCCACCTTGGCCTTGTTTAGGACTACCTGTCCAGTCCAATCGTCATCGAATCATTGAACCCTATTTTGTCACCTATTATATCTTTTAGACCTCATCGATGTTCCTCTATTTTATTACTATTTCCATTTCTCAAATTTGTCATTCTACTTCTCTGTTAATTCAAATATGTTATGCTTGTCTCCATTCATTCGCCAACTCAACCATGTCGTCATGACCCACATCCTTCTAGCCATACAATCCATCCAAATCCTCATTTTCTTACATAATGTTTGTTTCCTATTTCATATCTTCCTCTTCTCTATAAGTTTTCATCATCGTTGTTTTCAGACCTTTGTGATCATCTGATCTACACTCAGATCCCTCCAGATATGCATTTTCATCTTGTTGTCTAGATCCATCCTGCTCAAGTCACCATCGACCTTCCTCTGCAACATGGGTCACCATCGACCGAACTAGGTAAAATTTTTTGTGTTGATTTAGATCATATCTACACTTTTTATCCATTTTAAATTTCTAGATTTTGTTTAGCTTCAATTTTTGCATGTTATTCATCCTTATCATTGATTTTATCATCTTTTATCAAATATAGGGGTTGACATCCACATAAGGAAGTTAACACTTCTTGGAACTGACTTCATCAGGCAACCCCTCATCTACCATCTAATCCATTTTCCTTTTAGTTATCTTTGTTGTGCAAGTTCATCAAATTTGCAGTGAGGAAATCTACTTTGTGCCTGTCCTTTTATCACTATCTTCTTCCAAGGTACCTTAAACCCTTACATTTGGTCAACAACACTAGTCTAGAGATTAGATGGGAGTGCACAAAGGATTTTTCATAAAATTTGGTGAGATTAAATTGCATGCAATATTACATGGTGAAGGGTGCACAATAATGCATAAAGGATTTTAATAGAGGTAAAGGTGTGGATGGTTCATGAAGAATCTTGAGTGAGGCATGTGAGAGTTTTGGTAGAGGAGTGCAAAGATGGATAATGCAAAGATGAGTTGAGTGTAGTGATAACACATATGGTATTATAGTATGATAGAGAGAACGAATTGACGTGTACATCATCCTCAAACATGTTAAAAATGTAGGAGTACATAGATATTTACAAAAGAGAGTGAACTTTTTCACACAATGGTGTATTAAAAATGTGTGGATGACATGGTAGTTGACAAAACATTTCAAAGGAGCGATAGGAAGATGACACATGTCGGTTGTAAAACTAAAGTGTAAAATCAGTTAATAGATCATCTTAAAAGGACCTAAGGATAAATTAACCCCAACTACTAATTTTGAAATGATGTGGGAGAACATGTTTCTACATGACTCATTTTTCAATTCATTTAATGAGCCATATTTAAAGTTGAATCGAGAGAAGGAAAGTGAGGAAGCATCTAGAAGGGATTAGGCTATCATGAACATGATTTCAAATGGTGGAAAGAGTAGAAATGCATGGGTATAAAGGTGAATTGACAACCTCATTTGACAAGATTTAAACCTTAGAAATTGGGAGGAAGTTGAGAGAGACAAAAAAAGAGCCAAGATAAGGGGGTTTATAGTGTGAGATAGGTTTTTAGGGATGACAACAAAGTTAGTTAGCTCAAGAGATAATGAGAAATATTGTAAGCTCCATAGGTAAGTAGTGCATGTTTGGAGATATTGTTAAGGATTTTGAGATAAAGATTAATATTTGGTTTTTGTGTGAGTTCCATTATGTAATGTGTAGAAGGGTGTTGGTGGGGATTTACCATAGGAACCCTTGTCCATATGGCCCATGCGTAAACTAATATTAGAGCAAGGAAATGATCATAGGAGGATGTTGTGTGTATATTCTAACCATACATGTGCATTGAATTTCTACCACCAACACGTGTCAATCCTCGTGCTCTCCTATCACACTAAGGTAACATTATCCCAATCACTTGATGGATGAGAGATTCCTAGTTCCCATCAATATTAACATGTTTCTAATGAAGAAGTTTAACAAGATAATACAATAATATCAATCACATTAAAGAAACCAAAGTTATAAGACACATGCACATCCATGCATACAATGATTCCATACTAAACTATTTTATATTGATTAATAAAACATAACTCCCAAACAGTAATCATTTATCCTCTTTCAAATTATGCTCTCTAATCTAAAACCAACATCATAACAATGCATATCTCCAAATTTATAGTCTATTCTTTACAATGATTTCCATTGGGTATTTATACTAGTGCGGACTTGCGATTCACTAGTTGAACAAGACCTATATTTAGTTTGTGGGTTCCAAAATGACATCTAACTATTACATACGGACAATTTTTATACCACACCTTCATCTCCTAGCTCTTCATCCTACATGGAAATTCTGCCACTCCTAGATGTTTTTTTCTACCTTGCATGCTTTCTAGGCCCATCTTAAGGATATCTATTTTTACCTCTAAATGTTTTTTGCACACTGCTTTGTTTGCTTTTATTTTTCTTGTAAGTGTCCACAATGAGTGATTTTCTATCATTAGGCCTTCTATTCTTGGTGTGCTAACTTTATTTCTCAAACAAATTTCTTGTTTGCTCTTGCTTCTTCTATTTTTATATTTACCTTCTTTCTCTACTTTTAACCCGAGTTTTAACGCTATTGAATGAATATAAATAATACACATACGAGAATAATTCCCAATGTGGAACTTAACTAATAAAATAATATAATAATTTTGGGGCCCAACATCACCCCACAATAAGTGTGTTGCCCACCCTCGAGTAATGCTTTCTCTTCCTCCTAAAAATTTATGGGATATATTGCCTCAATATATTTTCATGTGACTTCCAAGAATTCGAGGCCTTTTAAGGAGGGGACTTAATTGGTCAATCTAATCAACACGTGTAGTTGGAGATTTTATACCCTTCTTAGCATTATGTGCCTCAACTTGTATTCTTGTAACTTTTTACCGGCATGGGTGGTTACATTTTCTATCTCGAGTTTATTCCTTAGAGGTTATTTTACGTAACTCACCCAATCATTTTTTTATTTTCTCCTTCTTTGCACTATTCACTCCCTCTAATTATTCAAATTCTTCATGGAGTTGGTTATGACCAGAATTTTTGATGTCATCTCTCTCCATTTGTTTCTCCAAGGTAGCTTGTTTTTAGGTGTTAGGGAACATTCATGCATCTATTATCTTGGATTGCTTGACAAATCCCTTGACTATTTTTTCTGCGTACACATCCTTTTCTCCAAAAATCTTTACCAGGTTCATGTAAGTTCATAATTTATCAGTGCAGATAACCCTTAAATTATCTTTCTCACCTTTACCTTGTTGTGTTTTATTCTTCTCTACTTTCATTTTCTTGAGTAGGAGGATTATTAATTACCCCAACTCATTTATGCATGTTCCTTGATCCAATGAGTTTCTTTTTATAAGTTAGGGTTCATTGAAGAGTGTTGTCACTAACCCCAAAAATGTGGAATTTTTTATTTTTTTTGAGTTTTTGGTTAAGTGACTCGTTTTTATTGGTTGTATCTACATTGTTGTTAGAAAATGTAAAAATCTCGACAATTAGTCAATTTTGAGAAAATTTGGGCTTGGATTGATCAATGCGAGAATTTGATGGAACACAAAGAACATTTCCTTTGTTTCTCACGTTCCTGCATTACCATAATGTCTGCATTATATTGTTTTACAATGAAAGTCGGTTTTTATGGTCTCTTTGGAATAGTTCTTGAGTTTCATCTATTACCCAGTTCCTCGTCATATCCGCATCTCCATAACTCTTCCTCATGTTGGCTTGATCGGTGATTTTGGGAACTTGTGGAAGGTTTTGAATTAGTTCCATTGATCCTCTTATTCCCCACAAGCTTGTTGTTTCCTCACACCTTCTCTTCCCATTCATTATGACTATTATAGGTATTTATGAAACTAGTGGAACTGTTCCATTGTTCTATGTCTTCTCGACATCTTCAATTTCCCGCATTGAGAATTGTTTCATCGGTTCCTCTGCAACTGTCATGACCAATTTATAAATTAGATGAGTTTAAAATTTTTTTCCCACGAGCTCAATAACATCCATATAATGTTTTTAACCCTAAATTGAGTTTTTGGCTCAATCTCAATAAAAATAACCCCATAGTTTTTTTCCACATTTTCAAATCAATTTCATTGTTCCATATCCCCTTCCTTGGTCCCACACACAAAAGAGGTATCTTTCCCATAACTTTTTCATTTTTCATCCAAATTAAAAAATTCAAAGTGCATTGGGAGCATTATGAGGGAACCTTTATTCTCATACAAAATATAAGTGGTTTTTCCTTATATTTATCCATTTTGGTAGTTATTTGTGTTCCCTTCTCTCTCTTTTCAATACATTTTGAAATTTATTGTTTAGCCTCCATTTTCTCGATTTCTCCCCAATCTTTCCACAATAAAGTTTTAATATGCAAGATACGAGCATATCACTTCCTTGAAACATATGTGCCTAACATAGGTGATATTGATGTCGATACATGCATCCGAATGACATCTCGGGCCCAAATCTCGATGATAGTTCTATAAGAGGGTTTAAAACCCACAAGAGAGGATCACGAGGGATGACGTGCACATCAACGGATGTGCAAACGGCAGTGTGAAGAGATCTCGGGAGGAGTGAGCATCAACTAAATGTGCATGCAAATATTTGACAAACGGGTAGAACCTCGATAAGCCACAAACTCTCTCTCATCTCATAGATCCAAAGGGGTGTACATATAGGAGGTGTTGAGTAACCCCCAATGCTGCAGTCATGAAAATCGAGTGGAGAGGGGGAGTTACATTCCTAGAATAGAAGTGTAACTCCCAATGACGCATATGATGCACTAACGCACTGACGTGTAAGAGAATCTCATAATGACCCCTAAATGACACGTGGACCTACGATCTCACCTAAGTGAGATGAATCACCTAATGATGTGGAAAAATAATACACACCAACACCCCCTTCATCGTAACTTAGGATGAGGTAGAAAGTCAGAAATGAGAAATGGGTCCCAACACAAAGCCTAATGAGGTACCCATGCACAAAAAGAAGTCCCAAACAGTGAAGGAAAACCCAGTGAGAAAAATATCCAACACAAGAAAACAAAACACTCTCTAATCTAAGAAAGATGCCAAAGATGGGTCCCAGCTATAGACGAGCCTAAAAAGGTACCCATGTACAAAGAGGTAATCTCTCAGAAAGAAGAAGAAGAGAGAAGAAGAGGGAGACGAGAGGAATGCAGAAGATGCCATGGACGAATATGAACTCTGCAACTCTAGGAGGTCTCCCAAAAGAATGTTGATGATAAGATCCTCTGCCTCTGGACTGAAGAAGAGCCACCCACACCAAACTATGTGCCTACCCTTAGGAAGGACATAAATGACGTGTTGAAAGTCCACCCACTCCACAAAGGAAACCGAAGGAAGTAACACAAAGAACTCTGAGTCTGGTCCACGAAAGTGTGACAGAGGTTTGGAAAATGAGTGCCAAGGAACCGAAGGTAATGCCACGTGTGTAGAAGCTGCCGAGTGTGAAGAGTGAACACCTGTAGAAAGGATGTCCATGTGATGTGAAGGCAACAAAACATCCCCCACAATAGAAAATGGATCCACAAGCAAGGGTGGATCAATGAAGGTCTCGGAAAAGTGGAAGTGGTAAGAGTCCTAAGAGGGAACTCCCAACAATGGAGATGATGGAATCCTCTAAAACACCTGTAGATGGATGAGAAACCTATAGTGCATCACAAGTAGACTCTACAAAAAGATAACTAAGGTCAGGCAGATACTCGTCCCAATGAGGGGGCTCAACAAATAGAAGAGCGATGTCAAATAGGTATGAGTCATCCAATGAAGGTAGAGGAGTGAAAGGGGCCTCACACACTGGAAGTGGAAAGGAGGTGGGTGTGATGACTGTATGAGACTGAGAAGGAGACTGCTCGATATTTGATGAGATGTGGGAAGTGTCAACACTCTCTGGAATAGTGAGAGAAAGAGGAGAAGAGTCCTTTGTAGTACTCTCGACATCAAGAATAGGTGCACAATCCTCGTCATCAGAAGTAGAATCAAGTGAGTCTATGTCAACGAAACTTCCATCACACAAAGAACAAGAGGAGACAACTGAATCAGCAATAAGAACAACGGCGACAATATGTGAAGGGTCTCCATAGAGGGATTGAAGAATTCTCCAGACATGGTGAGGTGGATTTGAGTCTGCCACGTGAAACTAGAGAGATCGAGAGACGTGCATCATCATGTGACCAAAGACATGGTAAAAATTGTCAAGGAAGTCCTCCAGATGATGATGATTAGTGGGTGCAGGAACTGGCCCAAGCAAGAAGGGTAAAATACCCTCGTGGGCGAAGTAACGTTCCATGGAAGCACGCCAAGCTGAATAGTTCCCTCTCCCGGTGAGAAGTGGCGGAGGATGTAAGGATATACTATAATTATCAAGTATGGAAATATCACTCTCCATGATGCGGAATGAAAAGTGCAAGGTGCACAAGAGCAAGATGTCAGACTTGGCCGATAATGCATCTGCGTGTGAAAACCCAAGAGTACTAGTCAACCCCCCAGAATGCGAACTTTATAAAGTAGTGCATTTACAAAAATTACAATGCCATCATGTAAAGTGTGAGAAATCATGCAACTCTGACCAAGGAAGTGCTCAAAAATGACTTCATGAGTCAAAAGTTATGGCATTATTACGATTCCCGCAACTGATGGAAAAAGCCAATAAACACGCAACTGATTAAAAAATTTCCCAAAATGGGTGCAAAGGGTGTCGTGTGGGTACTCATTAGAAATGGCATCAAATTTTAGGTAGGGTTTATTTTTCTTACGAGGGGGGATTAGCCTCTTGCCAACCCCAGACCTCGCCCTCCGTCTTCGACACGCGAATGAAGGACAATATACAAGCAAAAAAATAAGCCCAAAATTATTACAATGCCATGTTAATTTTTTTAACCTCCAAACAATACTAAAAGGGAAAGATGGGGGCCCACATTATTAAGTCAAGTGTTTGTTGACCGAGCTACTGCAGAGGTGTAACCGGCCAAGGCTGCAGAGCCAAACCACATTGAGGAGAGCCCCTCCGAGGTGTAATCCATTCACCGTAGAGTTGAAACCACCGAGTAAAGGTTTGAAATGGTTCCACATTAGAGGATTAGTAGTGTAATGACAGAGCCACGTGTTCGGGGTTGTTGAGTTGAGCTGGACGAGCCAGTGAATGTCAAACCGAGTAGAATGGAATGTGCACCGAGAAGACCAAGAGCGGGATTCTCGGAGTCGGACACACGAGCTCGGCCTAATGCATGACAAGGGAGCTCAGAGATGAGATGGTAGTCTATTGGAAAATGCATAGTCAACAATGCACATAGGCACAAGCGGAGTAAATGGTGAGGAAGCCGAGGCCGAGTGCAGAGAGTGCTCAAACTCTGAACAGAAATCTCAAATGAAACCAAGGCATGGCGAGCTCCATAGGCAGTGAGCCAAGCACAAAGTGGAATGAAGGCCAAAGCATAAAACATGGAGAGCACAAGGCTCGAAGCACATGGTTGCCAAAAAAATAAGAACACGCAACACCCACGCAAAAACTAGTAAACGCAAGGTTGAGGTCGCCCAACGAAGGCATGAGGTCGAGGTAGAACTTAGAGTTGAGGTAATGCATGACAGGTGATCTTCAAACCATAAAGGGGCTATGCAAGATGTTGAGCTCATGAGCAAGGGCACCACGAAGACCATGCAAGGGTCATAACAATATGAATAGTGAGCAAAAACACCGAGGAAGCAAGATGTCGAACGGTCGAAGACTAGCGAAAATCCAAACAAAGCACGAAGCTACGCCAAAAAAGTAGATAGAGTCAAGAAATGGTGTAGGGAAAGTGACAGGAGTCCCGAGATGTGTAGACAAAATCCCGAAGCTTTGAATGCCAAAGCAATTCCAAATGGCAGAGAGTTAGCTGAGTAGGTTGGTGGACTCGCCGAGTAAACAAAGGCAAGGCAACAAGATATGAGATAAGAGTGATGAGCTAGGGCCGATTTGAGCCAGAAATAGCTCCAACAGTCCTCCAAAAAACTCACAAACAACACTTTTAAACTCGGATCTAAACCTCAAACCTGCAAACCACCTTCAAAGATGCATGCAGGACCCTGAAAGCTGAAACCCATGAACATAGAAAACTTGAACACAACTAAACGAGGTATAAGGCCCTAAAATCAATGCAAGTAGGGCACAACTGGAATATCTATTACGACACACACACGAGAATCTAAATATCACGCCGAGGCTAGAAAACACACAAGAAACACCGAAGAGTGCACAAATATGCAAGATCCACTCTGATACCATGTAAGAGGGTTTAAAACCCGTAATCGAGGATCACGAGGGATGATGTGCACATCAATGGATGTGTGAATGACAGTGTGAAGAGATCTTGAGAGGAGCGAGCATCAACCGAATGTGCATGCAAAGATTCGACAAATAGGTAGAACCTCGATAAGCCACAAACTCTCCTCTATCTCATAGATCTAAAGGGGTGTACATATAGGAGGTGCTGAGTAACCCCCAATGTTGCAGTCATGACAACTTGAGTGGAGAGGGGGAGTTACATTCCCAGAATAGAAGTGTAACTCCCAATGACGCATATGACGCATTGATGCACTGATGCGTAAGAGAATCTCATAATGACCCCTAAATGACACGTGGACCTATGATCTCACCTAAGTGAGATGACTCACCTAATGATGTGGAAAAATAATACACACCAACAAGTTCCACTATAATAGCCCAATATGTTAAAAGTAGTTGAATAACTTATGTTGTTGGATTTCCTAACTCAATACAATGCATTGACATAGTCTTAACATGTGCCTATGATTTTGACCCAAAAACTAAAGAAATTTAATATCCCCAAGGAAAAATCATTGCTAAAATAGATTCCCCTGTATCAAAGTGGCCTTAGGAATCCCAACCTATGAATATTCTATCGGATTGTTCTATGAGGATCAACTCAGAACCCCACGCACATTGAACAAGGTTGTAATTCAATGGAGTTGTGAATGCTTCATGTAGTAAGAAAGATATCGAATCAAAATGAGAATCAAGTACATAAAGACAATGATGTGTCTAGCATGCTCATAGATAAAAAAGAGAGGTACATATAGGAGTGTTGTGTAACTCATGTGCATGACACATGTACACAACCCTAACTAACCCTATTGACCTATTCCACTATGACCTATTCTCGTTAATTTATATGACTAATCTGTCATGGTAGAAAAGTCATCGAATGATGATGAAACAAGTCATATACACCAATACCCACCCTTCATTAAAGTTGAGGTAGAGGTCATGGAAAGTTAGAATTGAAAGATAAATCCCTAGAAAAATAAGAAAGATGTGTCAATTGGGCGTGGAAACTAATCCATATAAGATATCTGTGTACAAAAAAAAGCTTTCTGAAAAAGAAAAAGAGGAGAAAAATGGGTCCTAACAACTAGGACTGATGAGGTACCCATGTACAATAAGGATCTCAAGTAATGGAAAAAAACTCAAGGAAAACATCCACTTACAAGAGACAAAAGAAACCCCTAAATAACCTAAGAAATATGTGTCAAATGAGTCACAAAAAATAAAGTCCTATTAAGGTACTCATATACAAATTGTAATTTTTCTAGAAGAAGAAAAGAGATGAAGAAATGTCATCCAACCTCCAAAGAGGAAAAACATGTGAAGACCACCATGTATCAAATGAAGAAGAAGAAGATCCCCAAAGTGACAAGGTGTGGTTCCTATCCAAGGAATGATGATCCATATGTGAGGTGGAAGTGTCAACTACTCCATGAAGGGATGGTGAATCCAAAGAAGTGGTGAAGAAGGAATTTGGAATGTCTTGTAACTATATAGAAATCTCCGATGTCCGATGAGTCCTAAATCAAAGTACCTTCTCCCTAAAAAGTCTATAGAGGACCAGAAGTAGGTGGATCAAGAAATAAATCCTCAATATGTGGTATATGATAAGTGGATGGTGGAGGTGGGTCCCCATCACTATAACAATCAACCAAGCTAGAAGATAAGTCATCATCATTATAAGTGAGCTCATAAATATCATCAAGTCCAGGTGAATTCGATGAAGAATTTGAAGGAGGAAAAAGTGAGAAAAAGAGTAAATCCAAGTGTGATGATCAATTGTACCAACTACAATAATATTGTCACTGTGAAGCTCTCTAACATAAACATAATGTAGTGAACTCAACCCACATGCCCTGACTAAGGTGAGTGATATGATATACTGAAAGGAGGTTGAAAGTGAAGGAACATTAAGCACATTGTTGAAAGTTCCACCATTCACTTCAACATACCCTCTCCCAAAAACCGGTGTAGAAGTGTCATCACCAAGCTGAATAGAAGACATGTCACATGGCTCTAATGAAGAAAACTCAATGTCAGATGAGGCCATATGATGAGATGCACCTGAATTAATCACCCATGTAGGAGTAGGTGACACAACTGCAACTAAAGCTCTTGCTTTTGTTTTCTCCTTAGTTGATTCTTTTTCTTTTTCTTTCACTTTCCCCTTTCCATTTTCTTTTTCCTTAGAAATTTCATGAGTTGATGATGAATATGGCTTGAGATAATCGAGAACTCCTATGTTGTTCTTCTCAAAAAGACTCATGAGGAGGTAAATCTTATTCTTCAAACATTTTTCTTCTTCATGCATACCACTGCAATACCCACATTTGATCCATTCTTTAGGAGATTTAGAACTAGAAGAGGAAGTGGAAAAGTTTGATTTTGTGGTGGATTGGTCCTTTTTATTCTCATGATCCTTGTTGTTCTACTTCTTCTCTTTTGAAACCCTAGGTTTTTCATGACCAACAATGAGAGCATGGGATTTTGTGGATCTAAGAGTACCCATCTAAATTAGCTTATCATGTTCTCTAGTCAAATCAATGACAAACTCATTAAAGGAGGGCATAGTCCAACTTACACCAAGTGCTCTTTTTGTAGCATGGAAGGTACAAACGAAAACTAAATAGTTTGGAACAAGTTTTTTAAAGATGGAAAGATTGAGTTGAGATCCCTTCTTGTCAAATTAGAAGTTTTTCAGTTGCGATCTTTGAGATTTAAGTTTAGTGAAAATTATTGGAGAGTGTCAAAACTATTATAGCTGATACTAATCAACTCATTTTCAAGTTCATGCCCTTTCATTTCATCCTATTTCCCAAAAGGTTTTTCTAAGGCATCCCATAATTCCTTGGGTGATTTGGCTACATTAATATGAAAGTGCAGTTATGGTGATACAAAAAGACACAAAAGTCCAAAGGATTCATCACATTTTTCAAACCACTTTTATTTCTCTATGTCTTCTTTAGGTTTAGTTTACAATCCCATAGTTATCGATAAATTTTTGGTTTTCTTCAAAGTGAGAGGCATGACATCTTTCCATTCATGATAGTGAAATTTGGTAAGCAAAGGAACAAAATTATGATCCATAATAGATAAAAATAAGAAAAAAAAGTAGCGGAAAGAAAAGAACCACATAAAATGAACACCCCCTGATTACAAAACTTTATAAGTAGTGCATTGATTACACCCAAGTATTTGGGCAACATGAGATGGTTAGTCACTCATCTTTTAATTAACTAAATATCAAACTAGTGTGGAGACCACAATATGCTCAATCATACACAATGAAACAAGTGAACAAACACAAAAGGAGGTAAGAAGGGAAAGAGGCTCTCTTTAACGCAAGGTTGTGGAAGACGCACTTACTAAAGCGAAGAAGAATGATTAAAATGTGGAAAAGGGGCTAAAAAAGAGTCTAATAGGCTTCCAAAATGCAATTAGGGATACCAGGAAAAAAGGCGAAAGGATGCTACACACTTAGAAAACAAATTATTACAAAAAATAGTCCAATAACGCTATAAATTGTAATTTTGAAAACACAAATAAGCTTATTTAAAGGATTAAAGACAACAAAAATGACTTTAGACTTTAATTTATGATTAAAAGTAACTTCTAATCGAAATATATAAAGAGCTAAATAAAAATTAGGTGCCCAATTACATATATTAGAGCTATTGCTCTTTAATTAAATTTATCTAGCTTTGAAAAATTAAATTAGATCTAGATTGTAAACTAAGAATTAATTTAATAAATAAACTTACCCCTTAGATTAAAATGCACCTTATAATATAAAACACCACCCCACTTTTTAAACACATGACCCACTAATAAACCCACCTTAATAAAAATTCACCATATCATAAAAAAATCAACCCCTTATAACATACACCCCACACTAATATTAGACCCACTTCACTTTAATAAACACACTTGACCAACATAATCAAACACCCACCTTTTAAAAAAAAAAAATACTCCCCACTTAAATATAAAAACCAACCAATGATGAAGGCTTTGAAAAATCTCAAGCAAGAAATAATGCAAAAATGAGGGAGAAGTCTAACAAGGTTGAATGGGAAAGTGGACTTGGTACATGATGGTGGGTGATGGCAAGAAGAAGCAGTCAGACATGACATAGGTGGAGGCTTGAATAGATCAACCTCAATGGAAGGGGCACATTAAAAAAAGGTCAAGAGCAAGCGAGGTGAAATACAATGTAAAGGCCGAGGTGGAAATAATGAGCCCGACTCATGAAACTTGACCCAACACACAGACAGGACAAAAAAAACTTAACGCAGGTCGAGGACAGACCTTGCAAAGTAATGCAAACTCGACAAGGAAATGATAACGCAAATTAAAAAATGAGTGAAAAAAGAATAAACCAAGAGAATGGAAAGGGTACATGGGCATACAAAAGATCACGTAGCAAGGTATGGCTCAATATAGCTCATCTTGGGGGGGACACAACGACAACTCACCGAGGTAGAGGAAACAAACACAAAAAAAATGACCCGGGGGTAGATAAGACTCCACGCATGGCCAAAGCAAGTGCCAAACCGGTTAATACTGGCAAAAAAAGGAAAGAGGTTGGCAAGGGCAAGAAAAAATGACTTAGATAGGTACAAAGAATAATGCATAGACCGATCAATGTAATAAAATGACTAGCAAGACAAGGTATCAATAATGCAAAGATCAAACCATTCGTAGTAGAGATTAAAAAAGCAATGCGAGACGGGTAGAATACAAAAACAAATGTAAAAAACACATGCAATGTAAAGACAAAGAACCAAATGGCTTGATTCAAATGAGGAAAACAAAGAATACAAATCCAAAATTCTAAAAAAATCACTTGTAAACCAAACAAGAGAAAAAAAAAGAAACCAGAGATTATAAAAAAATCACTTCTAATTGAAAAAAAAAGATTAAAACCATAAATGAAGAACCAACCTCTAGATGTAGCGGATCCTTGATTTAGTTGCAGCTAGCTAGATCTGGCTGGAAAACTCTTGTAACTTGCACATGCACAACTGAAAAAACCACAAAAACTCCAAAAACCAGATGGTTAAACTTGTAAACAAGATTCCAAAATAACAAAAACTTACACGAGAAGCACAAAAACAAAAAAATGAAGTAATAACAACAGAATTAAATGAGTGCATGTTTACTAAACATTTACTTGGATACCATGTCATATTTTCTACGAGTATCAACTCATAACCCCACACACATCGAGCAAGGTTTTACTTCAATGGATTCATGAACGCTTCACGTGGTAAGCAAGAGCTAGAATCAAAATGAGAATCAATTACATAAAGAAAATGATATTTCGACATGCTTATAGATAAAAAGAGAGGTACATATAGGAGTGTTGTGTAACTCCTATGCATGACACGTGTACACAACCCTAACTAACCCTATTGACCTATTCCACTATGACCTATTCTCACTAAGTGAGATAACTAATCATCATGGTGGGCTAGTTGTCAAATGATGACAAAACAAGTCATATACACCAAAAGATTCCAAGATCTTAACCAAGACTGAATCCTAGATACTTTTTGACTCAAACCAAGACAAGTAAAAAACCATGATTGTTAAATCCTAGCTAAAATTCAAGAAGAAAGGGCCTTCCAAATTTCCTAAAACTCTTTTTAGAATTGATTTCATAGAATAACTTTTAGATATGATCACACTACTAGCCAAAATAATGGGTATGCCATCCACTAATGAGTTTCAAAATTAGATGTGTGTCTACATTAATGTGATATGTGAATATAAACAACGTTTGAGTTGGGGGTAAATTATCTTTGAAAACTTAACCATACAACTGGTCAATGTACATCAAAGCAAAACATTTCATATGACTTCATACTTGATGTACACTATATCAGAATACAAGATATGTGTGGGATTTTCAAGACAAGAGAATAAGAAAAATGCACCATTGGTATATGAATTCAATACTCAACTCACCTATGAGAACAACAAAACTCATCATAAGAGAGTAAATTGTGCTTTTACCATGTTCCAAGTTAGATTAATATAAGGAAATGTAAGCGAGAGAGTTTCCTCAGAGGCCAGGAAATTGATTTTAACATATCGTAGCCTCTTCATTTAATTCAAAAAATTATCATATATCTAGACAATTTGGGTTTGAAGTGGTACCAAACAAGTTACCAATATATTGCAATGAAAAGTTGATCCTGGTTGAATTATGCATACACTTTGATGTGCTTCATAGAATTTGCAAAGATAAGAAAATATCGAGGCATCCATCCATGCTAAAATGTGCATCTCTCATGCACTTCTCAAGGCAATATAACACTATGAAAAAATAAATAGATCATGAAATTGATTTTGTAACATAACTTTGATCATCTCACATCTTTGTCATGTAACTTCTATCTCTAATCAATTCATCATATCTATACATGCTATTTCAACTGTTTTACCACCTTCCTGGGAATTCATTCTTCTATTTGAAGCTAATGGAACACTTACCTTTACATGCAACTTGTAGACTAGGCCTTCAAACTTAGAACATTATATTTTCAAGCAATCCTACTATGTCAAACAAAAATAACAATCCATAAATTCAAGCATGATCATATAGATCATTCATCCATATTGGTCTTACAAATCAATAATCAATTACTCTATGTCACCGACCTTTTTAGGTTTCCAAGACACAATCCAAAGCTCATACAAGCACACCACTACTTGGCGGGATCTCATACACCTTCTTACGAAGCTATCAAGGAACTCATGATGTCTCCAACTCAATAATAAAACTTCTTGAAGCATGAATCCATGATTGTACATGTAAACATATCTTCATTGTATCCATTCAAGCTCCCCTTAAATATATGATTCTTCATATTGATGAATGACTCTAAGAATCATAGTAGAGACATCCCAAACCACGAGTCTCTTACAAAAATTCTTAAGGAGATTTCAAGATCTCCTTGGCACCTTGATTTGGTCTTCTTCAACTTTATTTTGATCATCAATATGTGTGCATTCATATATTTCTCCAACATCTGATTTATGCTCAAATAGACTGCCTTGATTTATTTTTGGTTCCCACACCTTAGTCTTCCTGCTCTTATGTACTCTAGGATCTTGAAACTTTTTGTTTTTCCTTGAGGGACCATGAAAACAAAATTTTGCAATATGACCAACATGATGACAGTTATAGCAAACAAATTCACTCTTACCTCTTGTCTAGTGTGAACTAAAACTTATTCCATGGTTCCATGAATCCTCATTCTTAGATAACCTTCTACCACATTCCCTTGCTCTATGACCAAATTCATTGCAAGAATAACAATAACCATTAAAATAATTTTCATACCTAATTGAATTAAGTTATCTAATAGGTTTTGATCTCCTATTGACCATGCTAGCATCCTCCTTGATCTAACCAAAATTTTCTTGAGTCACTACTTCACCTTTTAAATATTCCTTGAATCCTAGACCTTTCCTATCACCGAAAAAAGTATTACTATTCAAGAGGTCATCTAGATCCTTATAACTCTTTTTAAACTTCTGCAAGGATCTTACCTTGTTAGTTGTTTCAACCACTTCTTCCCTTAGAAACCCAACTTTTTTTCTCATACGATGCAATATTCTTCCTTATATTTTAGGCTTACAACTACAATATCTATTTGATTTTAAGCTGTTTGATGATCTCATCATACTCATGGGTTTCATTCCAATTCTTCTCTTTAAGAATATAGATCTTTTATTCATAATCCTTAACTTGTTCCTTTAGTTTCTTATTCTTCTTCTTTGCATGATTGAACTCTTCTTGGACACACATCACCTTAGTTTCTATATAATCTTTAACCTATTCTTCATTTGAATCCATACATGAACCTCCATATATGGAACCTTAATTTTTAGAACTCCTAGATCCTTTGGCCATGAATAGGACTTCATTTCCAACATCATCATTATCAAAATCAGAATCACTAGTTTCACTACTTACCTCAGATGAGCTATAATCCTCCTTGGAATATAGGCTTCTCTTGGACTTCTTCTTATCTTCAAACTTTTTAAATTTCTTCTTACTTTTATCAGGCCTCTGGGACATCTTATCATCATCATGATATTCATCATGCTCTTCACTCTTATGTTTGTGAGGAAACTTATTTATAAAACCTGCAATCTCACCACGGTTGAAGAACTTAAAGGAAACATACCCTTATATTTACTTGAACTGTCTTCAACTTCCTAGAAAACATAACAATAAATTCATCATCATCAATATTAGAAACATCATCATCCAATATATTCTTACCTTTTGAATTCCTTTCAGTTTTGAAGGTTGTTTCCTTCTTGGGAGGGTTATCCACACATGTCCTCATTCCATAAGTTGTCAAGATTCTATGGATTTCATCCATCAATAGAGTACTAAGATCATTGAATTCCTCTATAGTTGATACTTTAGGATCAAAATTAGGATTGAGAGATATTAGAACCTTGTGCACCAAAAATGTTTCTTTCACTTCTTCTCCTAATCCTCTAATGGTATGGGCCAATTGATCTACTCGAGAAGATATGTAGTGATGGTTTCTTCTTCTTTCATCTTTAGAATTTCAAACTAACTCCTATAGGTCTAGAGTTTTCTAACTTAAACTTTGTGTCACCATCATAAATATCTTGTAGCTTATCCAACATAGCCTTAGTTGTATCAAATTGCATTACCTTGATATAATTTGACTCTACCAAACCCACACAAAATGGAATTCATCAATTTAGAATTGTCATTATTTACCTTCTCACATGTTGCATCGGTTGGAAAAGTTTAAGAAATAATGTACCCATCAATAATTGATTTCCAAATATCACATCCTAAGGACATAATATGAGTTCTCATTCTAATGCTCCAAAAAACATAATTTTTACCATCAAACATAGGAGCTTTACTAGCAGAGGAACCAATTTTCGACTCAACATATCTATGCTTCAAAGGATCACATAAAACTTTTAAAGTTGTCTTGGAGAGGCCCCTGCTCGATACCAATTTTCTAAGCACAACCCTTTGAGAGGGTGGGGCGAATTAGTGGGAAATAAATATTTTATTAACTTAAGCATTAACCTCCATTAACCATTCAACACATTCACTAAACAATCATCAACATATAAATTAAGCAATGATTAATAAAAACACATGAGAATGCACTATGAGAACACAATAACACAAGTACACTAGATTTAAGTGGGAAACCATTAAGGGGAAGAAAACCCACTAAAATAAAGCTTTATTATAGAAATGATTCAAATTTAGTTAATCACTAACTCAACAAAGAGCACCAACCCTTAGGTTTAGTGAGATGAAAACCCCATAAAGAGCACCATACCCTAGATTAAGTGAGATAATGTGAGAACGAGGATCAACACATCAACTGAGTTACACTAAAACTATATCGTGATGAAGTTCCATGTAGTAAGAAAGCATTCAACAATGAAAATGTGCATGAAAAATAAAATGGTCTACTCATTCTCATAGATAAAAAAATAGTACAAATAGGAGTGTTTTGTAACTCCCAATGCAAGACCAATCATACCTCCACAAGGGAGAAGAGGATTTACATTCCATAAATGTAAGGTAAGTCCTATATGATTTACTAACGTAGATGAAATAATATTTCATACCCCCTAAGAAAACTAAGACCTATGATCTCACCTAAGTGAGATCACTCACCACTTGATGTGTACAATGCCCCATGATGACAAGGTAAGTACACACACCAACACCCCCTTCATTGTAACTTAGGATGAGGTAGAAAGTTAGAAACAAGAAATGGGTCTCGGAAGCTATGCCTGATGAGGTACCCATGTACAATAAGGATATCAAGTAATGGAGGAAAACCCAATGGGAAAAACATCCACTTACTGATAGATGAAAGAATCTCCTAACAACCTAAGAAATATGCGTCAAATGGGTCCCAACAACTAAATGAATAATAAAGTACCTATGTACGAATTGAAATCTTTCTAGAAGAAGAAGAAGAGAAGAGAGGAAGGAGACTAGAGAAACCGATGAAGATGTGAACCTGCAACCTGATTTGAAATTTGTAACTCTATGAAGTCTCCAAGAAGAGTGTCAATGATGTGGTCTTCCGAATTTAGACTAAATAAGATCCATCCACATATAAAAATGTTCATGATCTTAGGAAGGACAAAAATGAAGTATTGGAAGTCCACCCACTTGAAAAAGGAAACCAAAGGAAGCAACACCAAGAACTATGAATCTTGTCCATCATAATGTGACATAGGTCTAGTAAATGAGTGCAAAGGAACAGAAGGTAATGCCACAAAATTATAACTATCGAGTGTGAGAGGGTAACATTCACCAAAATAATGTCCAAGTGAAGTGAAGGCTAAACAATAACCTCTACAAAAGTAGAAAGAGGATCCATAAGCAAGGGTGGATTAGTGATGGTCTCTAAAAAATTGGAAGTGATAAGAGTCCCAGAAGGGGAACTCCCAACAAAGGATATGAAGGACTCCAACAAAAAACCTATAAAAGGATGAGAAACTTCATGTATTACCTCGGAAATACTGCAAAGAGACAATTAAGGTTTGGTAGATACTCGTCCTAAAATGGTGGATTGAAAAATAGAAGAACAAGCAATGTATGATAAGTATGAATCATCAATATATGAAGGAGGAGGAGTGGAAGAAGCCTCACACACAGGATGTGGAAAGGAGGAAAATGTAATAATCGTATGATCTTTGTGAATAATAATGCACGATGTTTGATGGAAAAATATGGGTGTTAAAATTCTCTAAAAGGTGGCTGAGAGAAGGAGGAGAGGAGTCCTCATCAGTACTCTCATCATCAGAACTAGAAGAACAAACCTCATCATGAGGGATAGGAATAAGAAAATTTGTGTCAGTAGAACTGTCATCACATGAAGAAGGTGAGGAAACAATTGTATCGAGTAGGAGAACTAGAAATGGAAATATTTTTGGAATCATAAAGGCGAGAGGGGGTTGA
Organism: Taxus wallichiana var. yunnanensis; assembly: GCA_018340775.1. Taxonomy (NCBI): domain Eukaryota; kingdom Viridiplantae; phylum Streptophyta; class Pinopsida; order Cupressales; family Taxaceae; genus Taxus; species Taxus wallichiana. The sequence continues at coordinate 615,424,314 of CM031243.1, forward strand.
ATTTATCTTACAAAATTTTACTTCATTTAACTTATCATACATTCATCATATAAATAACCCATTCAACATATATAACTAATTATGAGATTAGTGTGTTGTGAATATAATACCTGCGAAATGGAGTCAATTCCCCAAAATTTACAATAGTGGAATTGTAAATGAGATAAATCGAAATAAAAAATGTCCACACACATAATAAATCATGTACCTTAGTTCACCCAATATGGGCTACGTCCACTAAAGATAGAGATCTCATATATATATTAATGAACAAGATTACAAACCAACTCTTCCCATAAGATTACAATGCATCTCTCCAATACTATCTCCTCCTCCCGATCTCTAAATAGATCTCCATGAGTGCACTACAACCATGCCACCAAACCACCAATAGATATCACATACCAAGAACTACCGCATCTACGAAATACAACCAAGATTTCATTTGAATCTGCAAAAAGACCTCTCACATGGGTCTACCATATGTGCAACTATAACTGTGCACTAAGAAGTAAGTCTGTCTCTCCATCTTTGCATCAACTCCTGTGAAAACATGAAGGCAACCTAATCTATAATAAATAGATCTATATGGATCATCAATACAAAATGATCTCGTGGATCTATGAATACAAGATCTCACAACAACATGTGGATATAACAAAATAAGACTAGATCTACATGGATCAACAATACATCATGATCTAATGGATCTACAATACAAGATTTCATCAACATGTGGATCTACAAGAAGAAACAATATGTTCTTTGTATACTATGCAAGCCATTACAATGATATAATAACTATAAAAAGTAAATACAGTAGAAGATGTTACCCTCTTCTCACCATTGAGATGTACTTGTCATAGTTGTACCTGTTATTTCCTTCTGTCCATCTTCTCTCCATGAAATCTATGTCTTCATGTAACCTGTTCTTTCTTTCTCTTCTTATTCATCCTCTCAATCTAGGAGAATCAAGGATCTAACTAAATCCTTCTCTTAATTAACCTTCTAACCCTAGATTTCATGCTTATATATGCATATAAAAACTTAGGTCAACTTAGATATGCATTAAAAACCTTTAGATTCACCTTATAACTAAAGTTAGATCTAATTCCCATGAGTTTAATATAAAATTCCATGCACAGGAAAATGATTCCAGTTCACTGACCAATGGCAGTTCATCTCGCTAACGACGATTGATTAACCAAGCCCGACATTGATTACCGTGTAAACTAGCCACTTGTATTACATGCTCATTGTGAAGAAATCTAGCTCCACAACCCAAAAATCTCCCACTTGGAGATAATTTTTTGGACCTTTGTACTGTACTTGTATATCACCATCCTCTACATACCGTAAAGACCAACTATTCTTTCCTTCGACAATTCTTCTCAAGTAATCAAGAATATTAAACCATCTTCTAAAAAACTAAGAAGATAGCAAAGCATGACTTACCATATACCTATATGAAGCTACTACTGATTCGTGATACTCGAGCTATCAACACATCAAGCTCCCACTGAATCATAACACCGAGGCTCTCATACAATCAAGCCATCATGACTAACACACCTGCAAGAGCTCCCACTCGAACTGAAGTACTTAGCTTCTATCACAACCATAGCCATCCAACCATGTTCTCCAACCATCTATCCATGTCTCCATGCTACCACCAATGCAATTGACCAAAGACAAGTCAAACTGGAATATGCAAAAGAAAAACTAGATCCTGGGTCTAGACAGCCCAAATGAGTACTACATGTAACTAGTGGATGCATCCACAACACCTGCATAACTCAAAGAATCCAAATACTTGCAATCTACAAATCCAACCCTGCATAAACAACTTGCATGTCCAAGACAACCATCTATAGAATATCTATCATGGAGTAACATAGTAACAAGAGGAAATACAAACATCCCCTACTCATGCTCAAGGCATCTAAACCATGCTCATACGCATCTCAACCATGCTCATAGGAATCCATGTGTAAAACAAATATCTACATCATCATAGACTCACAAAATAGAATCTATCCACATGTATAAACTTACCATATATATATATATATATCCATCCATATCATCAGGCTCTCCAGAAGCTCCAAGTCTCTCACCGACTAACTCCAAAGCCACATATGAATCCTGTGCTCATCAATGTCAACAAAAACAACCTTGCTAACCATGTTACTAATAATTAGTGAAAATACCAGAAAAAAATGTCATCAACCTACTACACAACCATCTAAGATGAAAGAAAAAAGGGCAACATCAATAAGATGTAAATATACATTGTTGTCACACTGTAACCTATAACAAATAGTTTTCCTTCTTTACCCTTCAATGTCAATAAAATTGCTCTCTCTTCTTAACCCAGATGAACAACCATCAACTGCAATCCCATAAGGATATCTAGGCACTATAAATAAAACTATAAGTGACATCATCATGTAATAAACTCAAAATACCTATAAAACCATGATTGTCCTCCAAAACAACTTGTGCCTCATGCCACACAAAACTTTAGCATGCTCCTCTCACTAGGAATGTGCATGTATGTCCAACCTACAATGCCAACAACCATGACTTGCTCACACTTAACTTAAAATCCCCTGTAATGTTTCTAATCACCAAGATAAAAATCTATATATATGTCAGTTGGAAATAAAACAGATGAAATAAAATATAAACTAATTCCCTTCTTATCAAAGAATACTTCTACATCACATAATTTTTGACTTCTTGTGAAGTAGGTGAATCAACTTATTTTCATCCTATATACTCAACATATATTTTTACTGTAATTGTGTCTAAACATGACTTTTCATTGAGGATCCCATCCTTAGACTAGATATCCTTGTCCTCAAGATTCCAACATATCCCAGAAATAAAAGTCAAGCTCACCAAATATCCATGGTGAAAATTTTACTTGTGCACACAATCCAAACATAATACCAGTTTCTTCAAATGAAAGAAATAAAACATGAACCATATAGAGATACCTAACCCAAAGTCTCATTGGACTAACCGAGCCAACTCCGTCCTCTTTTTATTCAAACATTGAAGTGATCTACACCATCTCTGCCATGTACACTTTGTGTAAGAAACTTGATCCTCCAAAACAAGACACTAAACCATCCATGCCCTCTTCTATTATAAGAAACCCTATGCAAACTTGATGTCACGTGACCATGATTCATTGACTAGTACCACTTACCCTCTGTGGTGATGTCGGTTCCTTGACTGAAGTTAGTGTTCTTTGGAATGAACACAATGCCAAAAATTGGAATAGGTCAACAAACCATGTGCCTACTCGACCAAAATTGATAGTTTTTTGAGATAATCATTTCAATAAGCACCCAATCTTGCAAAAAAACTTGACAACAAGCATACATGTAATAAAAAATTGCACCAAGATACTCATTTGCATCTTCAACCAAAGTACTTTCCTCTCTTATGGAAGCCTCAACTTCATTCTGTGTTATTATATTTTTCTTCTCTAATGAATCCCTTGCATCTAAATCTATAATCTGGATCTGCAATATGACCAACATGTTTGTGCCTCCAAGAACTAGGGACACCTCAACAATCAAGATACATTCACTGTATCTTCTCAAAATTCTCAGATATGTGATTTTCTGTTTAAACCAATTTGCTCGATTAACCAAACAACAATCACCTTTTAACCGACCATGGTCACTCTATAACTAACCAAGATCATCCTATAACCTACCACGGTCACCCTGCCAATATCGGTATCCATATAACCGACCACGGTCACTGTTATTTTTCAACAACCTTACATTTCTAGCTTCCACTTGAGATTTAAATCTTGTTTTACAATTTTCACATCAAGAAAAACAAACCCTGCTCTCATACACCTATCAGTAAACCACTAATAATATATTGAAGCAAAACCTTGCTCTGAAATAACCAATCTCTGATACCAGTTGTTGGGAATATTGTACTGTGGAAATGGAATCAATTCCCCAAAATCTACAGCAGTGGAAGTGTAAACAAGATAAATCCAAATCAAAACAATGTACACACACATAACACAACATGTACCATGGTTCACCCAATATGGGCTACATCCACCAAAGATAGAGATCTCATATATATAATAATGAACAAGAGTACAAACCAAATCTTCCCATAAGAGTACAATGCATCTCTCTAAGAGTATCTCCTCCTCCAAATATCTAAATAGATCTCCATGAGTGCACTACAATTGTGCCTCCAAACCACCAAAAAATATCACATACCAGAAACTACTACATCTATGAACTATAACCAAGCTCTCATGTGAATCTACAACAAGACCTCTCACATGGGTCTACCATATGTGCAACTATAATTGTGCACCAAGAAGAAAGTTCGTATCTCCATCACTACATCAACCTGTGCAAACATGAAGACAACCACATCTACAATATCTAGATCTACATGGATCATCAATACAACATGATCTCATGGATCTATGAATACAAGATCTCATAAAAACATGTGGATCCAACAACATAAGAATAATCTACATGGATCAAAAATACATCATGAACTCATGGATCTATAATACAAGATCTCACCAACATGTGGATCTACAAGAATAAACTATGTGCTTTGCATACTATGAAATCCATTACAATGAGACAATAACTATACAAAGGAAATATAGTAGAAGATGTTACCCTCTTCTCACCATTGAGATGTTGTTAGGTTGTGGAGCCTGTTTTCATGTGTGAAAGTGTTGAAGAATGTACACTAAAGTCTTTGTACACTTTTCATGTATCCTTTCAGGGTTGGGGGGCAGGCCGGGCCCTGAAGCTGGGTCCGGGGTGGCGGCCCCGTGAAGAGGGTTCGGGGCGCAGCCCGAATTTTTTAGGCGTAAAATTTTTGGCCTCGAAAAATGCACGACATATCGGAAAATGTGCTTTTCTCATATGGGTGAGTTTTTGACCCATAGGTTTATGGGACGGATTTTTCCCATGGTTTTGATACCCACGGTTTTGTAAAAGCGCTTAGCGATTGTCTATTTATATGGTCTTATGCATATGATATATGTACAAGCAAATGTATTACGAGATGTGTTTTGAATTGGTGTGAATTTTGTAGAGTTTGTTGAGCATAGCTCCAAATGGATCACAGGTATTGTATTGAGAGAGCGGTGGCTTGTAATAAAATCTAAGCAAGTGATTCTTGGTGGGCGTAGCCCAAATTGGGTGAACCACGTTAAATCTTGTCTCTTTGTGTTGTGTTATTTTATTAACGCAATTTTATTTGAGATCTGTAATAATTTCGCATATTAGTTTCTCTTTGTTGCGATTTTGTGAGGGATTATTCGCATATTTTATCCCTTATTTCGTAACAATGTTCTAGCCATAGTTTTACCTACTATTTCCTTCTATCTAGCTTCTCTCCATGAAAGCTCTATCTTCATGTAACATGTTCTTTCTTTCTCTTCTTCTTCATCCTCTCAATCTAGGAGAATCAAGGATCTAACTCAATCCTTCTCTTCATTAACCTTCTAACCCTAGCTTTCATGCTTATATATGCATATACAAACTTAGGTCAACTTAGCTATGCATTTACAACCTTTAGATTCACTTTATAACTAAAGTTAGATCTAATTCTCGTGAGTTAAATATAAACTTCCATGCATAGGAAACCGATGTTGGTTCCCTAACCGATGGTGGTTCTTCTATTGACCGATGACATTTCTTCTAATGATCGATGATGGTTCTTTGTTGAACAATGGTGTTTCATTTGCTTTGACTAATGGCGGTTTATCTACTTGATCGACATCGGTTAACCAAATGACCTTTGGTTAATGTATAGACCAACCACTTGTAATACATGCTCATTGTGAAGCAATCTAGCTCCACAACCCAACGGTGTGTTCTGACCATTCACAAGTGTAAGAGACAAAAGAGAACACATAAACACAAGATATAATGTAGGACACCCTCAAGGGGAAGAAATACCACTGAAACCTCTGCTAATATTAGTCATAACAAATGACTCATGTGAATATTACACATCACACAAGATTTCTTTAATGAGGCACCAACCCCACAAGGAGCACCAACCCCTAGTTTAGTAGGGCACAAACCCTACAAGGAGGCTACAACCCACTAATATGACCAAGAATCAACTCAGTCACTTGAAGATGAATATTGTTTCTAATTTTTTCTCTAATAATTGATGATGATAACTAATTCGATTACATGCACTCAAAACCCCTCTCAAACAGACCTTATTCTTCTTTTCTCAAATCTACACCTTCTCTTTCTTATTTCACACTTTCCCTAGCTCTCCTTTACCTTCTCTATCTCCAACACAACATCACATACTCATTTCCCTCTCAATAAGTTCACAAGGAAATTCATCACATTCCTCGATAAGCTTCCTAGGTCACATTTTTCATCCACTCTCACAACCAACACAAATGAACCTTCTAATTTACTTTTATACTTATTTATTCATTAGAAAAAACATGGGCTAGCATTTATGTAGTAAAAATAATTTCCAAATCATAGGATCATCATAAAAATATCACACAAAGGTCCATGTAGGTCACCACAATCACCTAGATCCTCCAAGACCATCATTAGGACTCAACAAGCCTTGAAACCCCAAAACAAAAATCTCATCAACAATGGAATATTCTAGAGAAAAAAACTTCATAAAATCATGGAACACACTTAGACATGTTTATAAGAACTTAGAAACCTCCATAAAACATGAAACAACTCATAACAATCAAAAACCTCATGAAGCCACTCAAGAGCATGCACAACCAAACACCCTCAAAATTAACCTTCAAAGAACAGGTCATAACTTGCTCAAATCTCATCCAAAAATCAAGTTTGATATATCATTGGAGATATCTTGAAGTTTGTATCATAAAAATTTACAAGAAATTCATAAAACCACATGTAGCTCCTCCAAAACCGGTTTGTTCCTAGACTTCTCAAAAGCTGTCCCAAAACTACCTAAAACCAGTCCTCATAAATAGGGCATACTTTGCATTCTAAAATCATAACCATGACTTGATACCATCATGGACATGTAGTAAAACTCCCATGATTCAATAAATGGTAATTTAGTCAGTAGGTATAATAGAAAACTTTTTCACAAACAGAAACTTTCTAGAAAGCGTTCCTTTTCAAGTGGGACCCACATACTATCAAAATCTCTAAATCACACATGGAGAGAGATGGAGGAGTCCTATACAACATGAAATCATCACATTTTCCAAATGAATCAATTCTGAGTCACTATGTTCAATATCTCCCACGTCATTCCAAAACTAGGGTTTTAGGAGGGTTTCAAACATGTTTACCTTCTTAACGATCATTCATAAAACTTAACGATCAATGTTGGGTTGGTAAGATATTGCATAAGTATTAAAGGCATAGAAGTAGGGGTGTGTAAGTAGGCGGGAAGTTCGATATATTTGTGCCTTGTAGTTTCATGCCCAAAGAAGTCGAGATCAATAATTAGTCTTTTTTGCATACACGAGCTAAGATGGGATTGAGGATTGAGCACACATTTATAGAAGAAGCTGGAAGAAACACCAAGTTGTTATTGGACCAAGTGGAATATCAAGCGACATGCGAAGTTAGAGCTAATAATAGGATTAGAACTAGATTTATTTATAGGTAATCTATTATTAGGTGAATATTACATGCTTCCTAGTTACGTTTGTACCAGCCCATGGCTATTGTTAGCAAGCAACCTATTTTTAGAGTGCATAGGTAGTGAAGGGAATGTCCCCACTACCTATATATGTATTTATTTGCACGGATTAGTGTGTGTGTATGTGTGTGAATGATTTTGTAAGGTTATGTTCTTTGGTGTACTTATGCGCGCTTGACTTAGTGATGACTATTATGATGTATTCACTATTGGTTTTGCTATGGATTAATATAATGGATTGTTGTGGATGGATTCTTGTTATTGATGTTGTTGTTGATGGATCTTGCATGGTAAATCTGTTACTAGTTCTTGTTTGATTCTTTATGCACTATGGTTGTGATCTAGATTTGTTTATGCTTTACCTTTGAATGGTTATTATGGATCGGATTATATGTTCTTTCATGCTAACTCCTTGACAAATTTACCATAAAAGAGGGACTTGGTACCCTTGCACGCTTCAGTGAACACTCATATCTATCTGAGTGATGTGGCAGCATGCCTTGGGCTATGAATGGTAAAAGAATACTACATTTTGATTCCATTTATGGGACCTATTTTCAATTTGTTGTAAGGATGTTGCATGATGAAGATGTATCGGTTGACTTTTCCCAGTATTGAGAGTTGGGTAGAGAATTTAGAGGACATTTTTATCACGAGATATAACACTAGACCAAATTTTGATGCACATGTATACATAAGGAAAGTCAGTTTGCTACTTACTTTGAGGGTGCAAACATATTTGGTATAGGAAGTATGATCTAAACTAGACTTGGGTAGACTACAATGCGTTGCATGATGCTTTCTTAGCTAAGTTCCATATACACGAATTTGAAAATAAGAACATCAACACGCTGAAAGACATTAAATAGGGTATGGTTGAGAGCGTAAGGGAGTATGATGCATGATTTAAAACTTTATTATCCAAGTTGTCTTATGATATTCACCCTAGCTAGCATGCTGAGTTATTTATTGATGAGTTTGATCACACCTTTTGAAAGGCGGTATCACATAAGACTTTTACGAGATCCGTGCAAATCATTGGAGGTAGCTCTACATGTTGAGGTAGTTGGGAGCATAAATACTAGAGTTATCCCATTCTTGGAGGCACAGATTGCATCTATGGAAAAATAGTTTGAAATTTTTTCAGCTAATTCATCCCATGAGACATGTTGTGGTATCTACCGTATGAATTACAAGGTGGAAGGATATACTAAGGATAGTTTCCCTTGTAAATCAAGTACATGCCATGTTGTTAGATTATGAGATTTGTCATTTGGATCATGATTCCAGTAGTTTTCCTTTGTTGTAGCATGCGATCATGAAAACTGTGCCTTGTTATTATAAGATTTTTATGTCTACCAATCATGATACAGAGAATTGTAGGTTGATTGAACAGATTCATGAGTTTATTGAGACTGGTGTATGTTACATAAGTGTTGCAAACAATTATAAGGAGAAAGTTGAACATAATAATCATAATCAAAATGAAGGGTGTTGTGATGGAGGCGGTAGAGGTAGAGGTTACCGTGGTGGATTCAGAGGCCGAGGCCACAACAGTGGAAGAGGCAACTTTCCCCATGGAACATGTTTTACATGTGGATCCCCTGATCATTATAGGTGCGAATGCCCTCAGAACATTATTTTCTCGTGGTGCGAAAAGAATCAAAATTTTGAGGAGTGCTTGGATTTGTATGAGCATATGAGCAATCAGCACAAGCAGGATAAGGGTGTGGGAATGATTAGAGTACAATGCGCTATGGAAGATTAGTGGGTGCTAAAGTTAGTACCTAACCCTAAGATGATACCTATGTTGATGACTACATGCATTGAGGCTTTGTACTCTTGTGAGAATCGAAGAAAAACTTGTTATTACAAAACAAGAGGTATTGCATGTGAAGTATCCAGATCCTTTCCATCAGAAGGAAGTCTATTAGGAAACTATGGAGGTTATTAGAAACTTTCGGGCGGGAGACAATGTTTGAAGGAGCAAATCACAGAAGCTAGAGAAGGAAAAGGAAGTTGAGCTTCCTCAGAAATACATTGATGACTTAAAGGAGGTTTGTAAGATGTTGTGCCAAGAAAACATCATTCCTTTGTTAGGGGAATGGTTAAGGGAAGAAGGTACCGTACGCTAGAGTTAAGCGCAAGAGAAAAAAATTACAATCAAACTTACCTCCTCACAGTCTTGAATATGATAAAGAGATCACTTTGAATGCAATTGTTGATGGATGGTTCTTCATTAATATATTGATTGATATAGGTGTAAAAGTAAATGTACTCACTTTGGATGTGTGGAATCAGATGGGAGGCCACCAAGACAACCACCTTAAGACGTGTTGTATATGATGAACAAGACTAAATCCACTCCCATTGGAGTATCGAAGGATGCGACTATTACTATACAAGGGGCCAAGTTTATTGGAGACTTTGAGGTCTTAGCACTTGCCGAGGAAGATGGCTTCCCCTTATTACTTGGGAACCCTTTAGTGCTATGCAAATAATGATGATCTACACTTTAATAAATATTATATCAGTTTTGAGAATAAAGAAGAGTGCATGATTATTCCTTTGACAGATGGGAAGGTTGCACCATATGTAGAACCCTTGAGTGAAGAAGATTTGAATAGGATATACGTGCTTACAATTAGAGATCCTGAAGTGCTCGAGCTATCCAAGGAAGGTGCTATTCAATGGGATGATGCTTAGTCCATGAGTGATACAATTAGTGTTTCCTGTGATAACTGGGCATATGGAACTTGTGAAATGGTCAGGAGGGAGATCAATAACACGATTACTCACATTATCGGGCCTCGCATGGTTAGACATTTAGGTCATAACTGGGTACCTTAATACACTTTGGATAAGGAAACCCAAACATATTCTTCATGTCATGGAAGCTCGAGTGGAAGGATCAAGTAGAAAAGGGGGAATATGCTAGTTTATACCATATGCGGGAAAAGCGCGCTAGTGGACTACACATAGAGATAACATTTTGGAGTGGTGAGAAGTGAGAATTTCCTTCTCTATTAGGTTTCTTAGGAATAATGTACCTTCATAGATCTGTAAATACCATGGGAAGGATTCTACTTGGATCATGTTTAGAAGTGTGAGAGACTCTGGATAGAGGGGTAGGAGGCCTTACTGCCATCACTCTGGGTACATAAGTTCTACGCCACTCTAAGAGGTTGTGTGCATGCATGGTATGTTCATGTAGAATTAACAAGAGAAATAGTTAATTGGTAGGAGATGACTTCAAGTATGATTCAAACCTTTAACTATTTTTCTATTAAACCTCCAATGAATGAATCATTATAGATTATAAATCACCTTTGAATGGGGGATAGTGTAAAGGATGAAGAAATCCTGTTATATATGTTTGGAGAGTTATACTTAGAGGCACGCTTTGAAGAGAGACAGATGAAGTGCAGCTTGGGTGCACCTGGTTGGAAAAAGAGAAGGGTAAGCTAGTCTACATGATTGATGATGAAGAAGTGGAGAATTTGGATGTTGATCACACTATAGGTACATGTGAGGTCTTAGAAATTTCATATGAGTAGGTACATGCGTATCACAAGCCTATGAAAATGAATAAGGTCAACATTGGAACAAATACATAACCTAAAGAGGCCATTATTGGTGATTATTGGTCTAAACAAGAGGTAGCTAAGATTATTGAGTTGTTGCGTGACTTCTAGGATTTATTTTCATGAGGTTATCATGAGTTGAAGGGAGTGTATCCCTATTTGGGTGAGATGAGGATCAAGTTAAAGGAAGGTGTGCACCCGGTTAGGAAGAGGCCTTATAGAATGAATCCTAATATGTGTGTCAAAGTTAAGGAAGAGATTGATAAGATGTTAAAATTTGGAATCATTAAGCCCATTGAGGAATCAGAGTGGGTTAGTCCCATTTTGATTAGCATCAAGAAGGATGGTAGGATAAGGATATGTGTGGACTATAGAGAATTGAATGTTGTTTGTGTCATAGATCCTTTTCCCACACCTTTTACTGAGGAGATCTTGGAAGGCATTACAGGGTGCGAGATTTACTCTTTTACTGATGGATTTTCTGGTTATCATCAGGTATGGATTGCTAAAGAAGACCAAGAAAAGAAAACTTTCACCACTGAGTGGGGAAGTTTTGCATACATGGTAATTCCTTTTGGGTTGAAGAATACTCCTACAGTATTTTTGTGCATTATTGTACAAGTATTTGAAGACTTTATACACAAGTTTTTACAGGTTTATTTGGATGATTGGACTATGTATGGGTTGGTAAAGGATCACTGTGACAACTTGAGACTCATGTTTGAGAGGTGTAGGTAGTTAAGCATCTCCTTAAATATTAAGAAGTGTATCTTTGCTACACCCTTTGGGACTCGTAGGGACATATTATATGCAAGGAAGGTTTGTTGGTAGATCCTACTAAGGTTGCAATTATCTTGGGTTTGGAGGAGCCTACCAATCATAGCAAGGTGTGTAGGTTCTTATGACATACAGGTTATTATAGGAAGTTCATCAATGGGTATGCTAGGATTGATGTGCCCTTGGAGGAATTATTGAAAAGAAAGGGAAAGTTTCATTGGGATGAGGTGAAATAGATAGCTTTTGAGACATCAAACAAAAGACTTACATCTATGCCCGTTTTGTGCTTTCATTCTTGGGATACATATTGTTTCATGTACATGTTGATGCCTTGAGCATGGCCATTGGTGCCATATTATCAAAACCCAGTGATGGGATTGTTGATCATCCTATTTTCTTTGTGAGAAGGAAATTGACACCAGCTGAACAAAATTATACAACTACAGAGCACGAAACTTTTCCCATGATATACATGTTGCATAAGTTTAGAAAATACTTACTAGAAAATCCTTTTATATTATATACAGATCATATAACACTAAAGTACTTAGTTAATAATCCTATTTTGTAGGAACACATATGCCATTAGATTTTATTGTTTTAGGAGTTTGACTTTGCAGTGGAAGTAAAGCCATGAAATAACAATTGTGGGTCGATTATTTATCAACGATTAACTCGTGCAAGGATGCACAAAGCATTAAGGACACAATGCCAGATGCATAGCTATTCAGATTGAACCACGTGCCCTTTGACTTAGAAGATATTTTTATATTTTTATGTACTAGTGTGGCACCTAAAGGGATGAAGAGCTTAGAGAAGAAATAACTTGCCATATGTGTTATGCCCTACATGTTGATCAATGTGGATTTATACAAGCTAGGTCATGATGATATTTTTCGCGGTGTGTACTTAAGCATGAGCGAGAAGCTATTATAGAGGAATGTCATAGAAAAATTACTGGTGGACATTATGTTGCTAATGCACTTGTGCAAAACATTTTGTTGGTGGCCTTTGGTGAAACAATATACAAGGATTGTAAAGAGTATGTCAGGGCATTGGATCATTGTCAGTGCCTTAGGAAGCCTAAGCATAGAGATGAGATGCCCTTGAGGCATGTTGCAAGTGCAAAACCTTTTTAGAAATGGGAAATTGACTTTGTGGGTCCTATTTCCCCACCGACGTGGAGAACTGGATCGCGCTACATTGTAAAACGTACAGATTATCTTATAAGGTGGGAAGAAGCGAAAGTACCTACAAAATATTGCACGATAATTACAACAACAAGATTATTATGGGAAAATATTATCAGCAGGTATGGATGTCCATTGAGCTTGACAAGTGATAGGGGTACACACTTTTTAAATGAAACAATCAAGGTATTATTGGAAGAATTTATGGTGGTGCATCATAAAACAATGCCCTATAAACCATAAGCTAATAGATCGTTGAGGCTTTCAAAAAATATTGGAACATACATTGACGAATATTTGTGATGTTGGAAGAAAGGATTGGGATGATAAAGTCTCTTCTGTACTTTGGGCATATAGGACAACTTATAAGAGATTGAACAAAGCCACACCCTTTCAATTGGTGTTTGGCGCAGAGGATGTTTTATCAGTGGAATTCATGTTACCCTCTCTTCCTACTATGCATGTAGGAGGATTGGATGATGAGAAAGCACTTTAAGTGTGCATTGATAAACTAATGTAGTTGGATGAGCAACGTGCCATTGATCGGTGGAGTTAGAAGACATAAAAGACCGGACATAAGGAATAACACGATAGGCATATTAAGAACAAGCAGATTGAATTTGGAAAAATGGTTCTTTTGTATGATTCAAAGTTTTTGTGCTACCCTAGAAATTTCTAAGTGCATTGGTAAGGTCCATACATTACGACTTATATAATTGATTCAAGCGCTTTCCAATTACAAGTGTTGGATGGCACTCAGTTTCCTGGTTACTTTAATGGGAGTAGGTTGAAGCCCTACTATAAATAAGTCTTATTGGCATTTGTAATAAGGAAGTTTTCCAATTAGAGTAGGATTTGATTTTATGCACTTCCTTTATATGTTTTTCCTTTCATCGTTGTTATGCTTTGTCAATTTAGTTTTGTGTTTTGTTGTAATAAGCACGCTTGCACAACTATAGCTAACTACTATCTAGTGTATTCATGCATAGAGGACCGTGCATACTTTTAGTGTTGGGGTGGTTTGGGAAGTGATTGGTGTCTTGTTACAGATTGGTGTGTATTATAAAATTATAAGAGCTCAGAGTGAAGATAGTTTTGGAGGAGAAATTCTTAGGAATTTTCTTGGATTGAAGGCCACGCATAGAGGGATGGATGCTCAGTGTAAACTAAGGTAGGTTGCAACATTAAAAACTACTTGGTATGAGGCACATTGGATAGGTACTTTGGCACATGGGAGTGTGTGGTAGGGAATTTGTGCCCAAGAAAGTAGTGAGCACGCCAGAAGGTTATTACTAAGCCACAGAAGAGTTAGGTGTGGAAGGATACTACGCAACTAATGCAAAATTAATGCCATGTATAGTAGTGGTTGAGGAGAAATTAATGTGGGAAATTTTGAAATAATCTATAAAGTCAGTGATTACAACATTATTGTTACCTTGCATCCTTTGAGCTATCACAATTGAGAAGTGTGATGAAGTGCTTAGTGCGAAGAACGAGCTATTGACCAACGAACCAGGTGAATTCATGGCACGAAATTTATAAAAATCCATGTGTAGGTGTGTTTGAGTTTTTCAGGTGGGTGAGGAAGAAAGGTTCACATGGTTAGGGTTTCATAGAGGTAGGGTTACGGATAGGGAACGAGGATTTGAAGGGTTTGATTTGATTCAAGGTGTGCAAGGGTGAGGCAGTGAAAAGGTTGAATTTTATAGAGCATATCTATTAATTGAGAGGAGAAAATGGCACCAAGGAGAGCTCTAGTTGTTGAGAGAGAGACCGAGGAAGCATCGTAGGAGTGGTTAGTTGAGATGTAATATCCAAAAGAGGTGATCAAAGGAAGGTCGTGGACGTTGAAATTAACCCAATGCAAGATTAGTGACTTCAATCACAGGACTGAGAAAACCCTCAAAGATATCAATGCAGAGACCATTCGGAAGACTAATAGGAGGACGATCGATGGGCATAGGGTTTTGGACAACTCAAGGTACAAAAATTATTGGAAAGTGTCAGAGTTATGCAAATTTATGAGTTGTCATTCTTTGGCAAGCCCGACCACTTATACCAAAGGGCTGATGTTGCACGTACAAAAGGATTTCTTCTACTTTGCGGGTAGGAGGATGCAAATTACAACGAATTTGGTTAGAAAATTCATAGGTTTGCATGACTCTGGTTCAAAAATTGTAGGTGACTTATCAAATGATGAGGGAGTAGAGGCGATAGCCACTACATACCACTACAAAAAGAGGGTCAAGATTTCAATGTTACATAGATAAATGATCTAGCTACAAGGGTAGTGGTGCGGTTGGTCGGTTACAAATTGGGTGCTTCAGAGAGATGGACAGAATTTAATAAACACTGGCTGCATATAGAGCATAAATGGAAAATAAGACTTATTATAATATTACAAGTTACATTGCAGAGAGCTTAGTGGCGAAGCACGTGTCTAGGCTAATAAATGTGAGAAGATCACCTAGGGCACCATTTTACTCTTAATTGTGTTTTGTGAAATTGGCGTGCTTGATGGGTTGAAGGAGAAAGTATGGGAATACCCCATGGAAAATAAATTACCTTCTCTAAATTTTTACAAATATACCTACCATGGTTAAATTTCAAACACTTATAAGAAGCATTAGGAGAAGTGGTTTAGGAAGATGCACTGGGAATTTAAAAGAGAGTGACACATATTGCACAAAATGCCTAGTGTGTTGGATGGAAAAGTAGAGTTTGCAACGTACCAATACTTATGTATGGGAATATTCTTCATGAAGACGGGTGAGAAGAGCCCATGGTGTAAGTTACCTTTCACATTTACTACTCAGTATTTTAAAGATTCGGTGAATAGGATACACAATGTGTGGAAATTACTGGTTTGGAGTTAACAAGGTGGATGCATATATTCATATTTTTGAAAAACATATTGATACCCTAATAAGGATGCATATGTGGAGATGATGGAGTCGAAAACATTGACATAACTCTAGAGACTATGGCTATAGGAAAGATTGAGCCCACGCACATGTATGTATACCTAAGGCCATGGTTTAAGGATGGAAAAGTGGTTGTAGGAGAGGAATTGTCTTTACCAGGTCCTCTAAAGGGAAAATATACTATGGGAATAAGGATTCTCGGTGGAAGCAGACACCCCCATGCGGCAGAATAACAAGGATGTGAAGTCATGCAAAATTTCCTAGAGTGCGAGGAGGAGGAGCAGGAAGGAAAACTGCCATTGATAATGGGAGAAGACAATTGTACTAAAGGCATATAGGTGAAGATGTTGCACCGGCCCTCAAAGACTTGGTAAGGAGGTCACCGTTGTGTAACATCAATGAATAAGGTTGAGGAAGAAAAAAGAGAAGGTGAAAATACATATCGGTTAAAGACAAAGTGATAAGGATAATCCATCGGTGAGGATGCACGTGATGAAGTTTCCACACATAACCTTGGACTTGGGGAAGATGAAGGGATTGGTGGTGAGCACCCACAATTTGACACAGGAGTCCCCAACATGAGCTTACATGACCATGAGGAAGAGAGCTACGTTAGTAGAGACACGAAGATTGAAGATAATGTTGTGCGCCCAACCAAGGGACCTAAGGAAGAAGAGGAATACAATGAACGTGGTTTTACCTTTGAATGGTTATTATGGATCTAAATTATATGTTCTTTCATGCTAACTAGTTGACAAATCTTCCATAAAAGAGGCACCCGGTACCCTTGCACGCTTCGAGTGAGCACTCGGATCTATTTGAGTTATGTGCCCCGCGCCTTAAACCTCGAATGGTAAATAAGACTACAATCAAACAACCTCATTCTTCTTGGAAAATCTTGATAACTGACCTAATTAACTATGTTAAAGAGCTGGTACCCACCCAAAGCATATAGTCCACAATGAGCATTAAAAAGTCAATTTTTGCCTCAAATTCTCACCTTTGGAAACCTAGTTTTTGTAAAAGTACAATATCTTCAAAAATATTCATCACCTGAACCTAAAATTTGACCTAGATCACCATATCTTATAACTCTGCTAAGTCTCATTCATTCTTAAATTCAGGTATAAATCTCTCAACTTTGAGACTTATATGTGTCTACATGCCTTGTTCTCAATAAAATTACTTTAACGTACCTTGAAACATCATTAAACCTCATAATATTGACCTAATATTCCTTCTACACTTCATATGTAGTGCCAAAATACACCTACCATGCTCATGTTAATCTACTCTGCTCCATACTTCATGTTTCCATTCCATACACCATGCAATAAGACTAGGAATAGGCCTAGAATGACCTGCTTCACCATATGACTCACCAAGACTGGCCTTGTACTCAACTTAAAAACTCATTAACACCTTTCACTCATCATATGAAACATTTTTGACCTCATGAAATCCTTCAACCAACTTTGGAATTCATCTATAGTACCTAGCTTGCTTAACCATGCACCAAGACACCATGACAAGACTACAAGATTGGACACTACCGATAAACCTTCACACTTGAATATGATTGATACCTCATGGAGACACATAAAAACCTATAATCCCTTTTCCATTAATGACCTTTCACATCAATGAAAATACCATAGAAAAATGTCCAAAAATCTCCTCCTTTATCATTGGTGGAAACCACCTTCGAAACATTAATGGAAACCACAAGACCAAACACTTACAAGACTCCATTTTTCATGTTTATGAGCATACGCCCCCTTTAAAATATATGACAAAGGATCATGACAACTTCACATGAAAAAAATGACAACATAATGATAAAAATATGAAAATTTGACTTACTTTCTCACAATCTCCCCTTGGGCTATACTTATTTTTCTTGAATTCAACAACAACAAATGAGATCCATGGACCTGATATAAGCATCCACATAGCTCCCCATGAGAGTATATTCACTAAACTTTGGATTCATACCCTGTTATACACCATCTTCTAGGTTTGTCCCTTGATGCTCTGTTTCTTCAACTTCTTTAAACTTAGAAAACTCCTTCCGGATCATTATACCACTTCATTTTGAATGCAAACCTTTTGTAGTCATTCTCATCTATCTTCTTTGACTCCTAAGCATATGTTATACCCATGAATAGCTCATGACACTCTATTTTTATCATACCTTAGCAACTTTGATCACAAATAGCTGTTTTATACCTTGAAACACACATTTATAGCTCATAGATATAATGAAAAACCAAACAAAAATCCCTTTGGCTTAATCAATTTTAAGAAACATACTTTCAACCTATACATACTCCCCCGAGAAAATACTCACATAATTTTGGGGTCATTCTCACTATAATCATTATCTATACTTTTAGACTATCTTGCACAAGTTCTATCACTTATATTACATTTTCAATTGTCAATAAAATCTTCAACTAGCCTCAAAACACAATCTAAAATTACTAAGGACATGATCAAATAGTCAATTAATGCATCAAGCCACCAACTTTTATCTAGGAACACACAAACCTTCAAGAATCATCCACAAAGATATGTTCATACCTTGACCAACTTTAAGACACCATTGTTCCCCCACTGCAATCTTTAATGAGTCGTGATAGAACACCTAACATGATATTTTTATCATCTTCATCAACTTTGAGGTAACCTTTTTATTCCCTTGAATCATGCTCTTTAAGACCTTAAGTATTGAGAAAATAGGACTATTACCTTACTTACACAAATTAGTTCACTATGAGAAAAAAATTCATTCCTAGTTGATAAGAACAAATGGATCACACAATGAATAAGTTCTTTTACTTTCTTGAAGCCTACTAGGTATTCAATCCATCTTGACCTGACTAAATTCAACATTTACTTCTTTATCTACCTTAGTACACTATACCTACTCTTCTGTCTAACTATTCATGTCTTGATGTACCTTTACGTTCCTTTAACTATCATCATGATTGCAAACATAACTCTATGAAAATAGAGCATGCTTGATTTTGTGTTTATATCTTTTACTTCATGAGATCACTTGATGTCAACTTGATACTGACCTTCAAAGCTTCTACCACCCTTAATTTCTTCAAATTTTCAAAATCAAACCAAGGAAATGAACATAAAACAAAATTACCTCACCAAGAAGCCGTCATACTCTTCAAACTATCATACCACATCATCACATGCCTTCTTGCTTAATGGAATCCTCACGAGTCAACATGGTACCCGTATTTAGTTCTAGTATAAAGGCCTTTAAGAACTAAATATGAGATTCTTTGACATAATGAAAACATTCCTTTTGATTCAAATTTAAAATTAATACAACATTGTAGCCTTATTACTACAAACTTAGGTACTCTTTTATGGATACAAGTATTTTGATACACTTTTCACACGTTTGATGCATCACTTAATGCTTATGAAACAAGCTAAAGGACTCTTCAACATGCCTTCAAGGAAACCTCATACATGTAGACCCTGCTTTGATAGTGCTCAATTTTCCTTGCAATCTTATTTTGAATATATCACATTGTTCTTAAGCAACCATAGATCATGGATTATACATGTCCTCTATTATAGTCATCCTCTTTAAATCACACAGATGAAGCATAGATGAGTCAAGAATCATCATCATACAACCATGTCCCGACCTCTTCATAAATATGTAAAATATCAACTTGTCTTAGGATTCTTCAAAACTAACCACTACTCTAAGAGCTCACACAGACTACATTATGAATGGAAAACCAACAAGACTACAATGTAACTTTAGAACTTCGAGACCAGTTTGCAAACTCGAATATACATCTCTAGAGTGATATCAAAGTTTTAAGAGACTCATAATCTTTCCAACATACTTCAAGTGCATTCAAACATATTTTTCAGACCTAATAGGAGACCCCACATATTTCAAGATGATAGCACACATTTTTTCAAGACAACATGATAGATACGGTCCATAGATTTGTCTCAACCTTGGTTAATGGACACACAGAGCTGTAGATAACTTTTTCCACACTTATAAGACCATTTACTTAACCAACACTTCATAATACATAACACATTACACTTTCTTCTTACTTATAACAAAGATCCATGATATTCATTTAAGTAATTAAACTCTCCTTCAATTGGCCATCATAACATAGACCAATATTTTGGAACAAGTCTTCAAGGGATCCATATTTTTATCATACCTTTTCATGCTCTAAGAAACCTTGAGCATTATGCAACATAACAACTTTTAACTAACCTCCTATATATAGTCATGTGACATATATGACCTACTTTACTTCATATTCAAAAATCTGAAGGTCAACCAATGTAGTCATAGAAGGACACCTATCACCCAATAAACCATCATGCTTTAAAACGCCTTCAATGATCTCCTTATGCAACAACTATGTTTACCAAAACTTACCATTCCATCAACACTCTATTAGAATCTCATGACTATATGAATGTACCCAACATGTTAAGAACATACCTTTATACTTTATAATTCCCATATTTGGCCATATTTTACAACATCCAAACTTATCTCTTATAATGCTTACAACTTTATCTTACTCTTGACTAATTATTGTTATTCAAAACTATTTAGCAATAGTTCACATGGACTCACATATCTGTGGAGCATCATATGACTCTTGAATCAACCAGTTGCACCTTAAAATCTTAATATACATCATGCTTCAATCATACAATAAGATGACTCCATGAATCCTAATGGAGGCACTTCATACACCTTGTTATGTCTAGTGATGCAAAACATTCATGTCCTCATGTGACAGTCACCAAACTTGAACTTTCACTCCCTTGTTTGTTTCACCTTTGTTTCTCTATCTTTCACCTGATAATCTTTTAGAAGATTAAATTGTTTTTGGGTCTCTTCAATAACAAAAATAATTCTATGATCACTAGGATTATCATCATTAGAGAAAGCAATTTTAGGCTTTTAAAAAGGGGTATATTTAAGGTCTTCTTTTGCTTTCTTAGATTTGGCATCTTCCTTCCTCTTATAGTTTTTTATCTTTCTTCTACAATATCTTGAAACATGAAAAAAAAATTACAATTAAAACAAACAATAGGGATATTACCTTTTTATGCTCTATCTCTCCAATTTTTTCAAGATGTCTCTTGGTAGCAGATCTCAGCAATGTTTCCAACTTGATTGCAATTAAAACACACAACATGATTTTTACCTTCATTCCTCCAACTCTGTCTTGGTGATACATGAAAAGAATACCTATCTATATGATCCTTCTTGTGATAGTTGTAGAATGTAATTTATCTTGACTAATGTGAGTGATCATCTTTACCATTGCCCCTTTGAAATGCATTCTTGACTGCCCTTTTACAATCCCTAGCTATATGACCAAAGACATTGCAAGAATAATGAACACCATTGAATTTTATTTCATACCTAGATGTATAAGACTGCCTTATGATGTTATTTTGTGTCTTTTTATCCTCCTTGGATTCAACAGTCCTTGAATTGGATCAGAATATTTTTTAACCTTTTTATATTCTTCCTTGAAACCCAAACCTGACTTATCACTAGAGTATATTTGGTTGCTCAACAGATAATCTATATTACTTGTGTTTTTCACAAACCTTTAGTACATATTCACTTTTATTCATGCTTACTCTAATTCTAATTGTAAATATTCCATTTCCATACTAAACTTGATTCACTCATCCTCCTTGACCTTGAGACTAGCTATGAGCATTCCGATATTAGTTTCTAATCGAGTACATTCCTTTTCCTTGGATTCTAGACTTGTTGAGATTATTTCAAGCTGATCTTCAAGATGTTTATTGATCTCTTTAAACTCCTCATCATGTTTTCTTAGTATCTTCTCTAGAAATTTTATTTGTTTGTCATAATCCGTATTTAATGACCTCATTTTTATGCTTCTTCTTTTGTAGCTCTAGTTCTTCTAGGGAATTTTGAATTCAACATTGAAGTCAATTTCATCTTCTTCCTCATATGAACCATCCATATCAATATGATTCTTTCCTTTAGAACTGCAACCATCTTCCCTAGTCATGAGTAATGTATCAAAATTGACCCAATCATCTTCACTTTTAGGGAAACATATTTCAGAATTTTTATTAACGCATGCTTGATCATATTCATTATAATTTTCATTAGTAATAGATGGAAATATGGAGAATAAATAGTATACCTCAAGGATTGATATCCATATGTGAAAAAAAGGATTTAAAGCATGTTCACACTCTAACCAAAGGATTTGTTCCATCTTGAACTGAACTTTTTGTTATACTTGTGCTTCAATGATCTCCTTCAAGTAGTTAGACTTGATTAAGAAAGACTTAGCTCGATACCAATTATTGGAAGCACAAAGACTAAGAGGGGGTGAATTAAATTCTTACAAACTTTTACTTAATTTAACTTATCATGCAATCATCATACAAATCATCCTTCCAATATACATAAACAATTGTGATCTTATTAAGTGTGTTACAATCATTCACAAGTGCAAGAGATAATAGATAACACAAGAACACTAGATATAATGTGGGAAACCCTCAATGGGAATAAAACCCACTGAAACCTATGCTAATATTACTCATAACAAAGTAATCATGTGAATATTACACATCACACAATATTTCTTTAGTGAGGCACCAACCCCACAAGGAGCACCAACCCCTAGTTTAGTAGGGAACCAACCCTACAAGGAGGTTACAATCCCTAAGATGACCAAACACCAACTCAACCACCTAAAGATGAAGATAAATTTTGATTTTTTTCTCCAATAACTAATGGTGATCACTAATTTAGCTCCATGCACTCAAAACCCCTCTCAAACACTCCTTATTTTCTCAAATTTACACCTTCTCTTGATGATTTCACACTTTCCCTAGCTTGCCACCACATTCTCTCTCTCCAAAATAGAATCACATACTCATTTTCCTCTCAAAAATTCACAAGTACCTTCATCACATTCCTCAATAAACCTCTTAGGTTGTAATTTTCATCCACTCTCACAACTCGATACAAATGAACCTTATAATTTGCATTTAAACATGTTTCTTCATTAGAAAAAACTTGAGTAAGCATTCATATAGTAAAAATAATTTCCACATCATAGGAATATCATAAACTATCATGCAAAGGTCCATGTAGGTCAAGACAATCACCTAGAGCCTCCAAGACCATCATTAGGACTCATCAGCCTTGAAACCACAAAACAAGCATCTCATCAACAATGGAATATTCTAGAGAAAAAAACTTCATCAAAGCATGGAACACACTTAGAAATGTTTTCTAAGCACTCAACAACCTCAAGAAAACTGAAATAACTCATAACAATCAACAAGCCTCATGAAGTCACTCAAGAGCATGCATAACCAAGCACCCTCAAAATTGACCTTCAAAGAATAGGTCATAAATTTATCAAATATTAGAAAAAAATCAAGTGTGATATATCATTGGAAATATCTTGAAGTAAAATCATTAAAAAAATTCAAACCAAGTCATAAAACCATGTGTAGCTCCTCAAAAACTACTCAGCTCCCAAACTATTCAAAATTTACTCAAAACTTCCTAAAAACTAGTCCTCATAATTAGGGTAGACTTTGTATTCTAAAGAAATAATTATGAATTTATACCATCATGGACATATCGTATAAATCCCAAGATTAAATAAATGGTAATTTAGTCAATAGGTCCAATGGGAAACTTTTTCACAAATTTAAAATTTCCCAAAACTTATCTTTTTGAGTGGGGCACCCATACTATAAAAATATATAAATCACACCGGAGAGAGATTGAGGAGTACTCTGCAACATATAATCATTAATTTTTCCAAAATAATAAATTTTGAGTCACTATGTTCAATATCTCCCAAGTCGCTCCAAAGTTATGGAGTTAGGAGGGTTTCAAACATGTTTACCTTCTTAACAACCTGCTCATAAAAACATGATGATATAACATAATAATTATTCTTGGTAAATATTTATAACTAAACTAATTAACTATGCTAAATATTTCAATCTCCCATGTAAAGCATACAGTCCACAATGAGCATCAGAAAGTTAACTTTTGCCTCAAATTCTTACCTTTGGAAACCCAATTTTTGTAAAAGTGCAATATCTTCAAAAATATTTGTTACTTAAACCTAAAATTTTACCCAAAGAACCATAGAAACCTCCTATAACTTTCCCAAGACTCATTCGTGATCAAATACACATACAAATCTCTCAACACCGAGACTTGCTTGTGTCTACATGCCTTGTTCTCAAGAAACTTGCTTTAATGGACCCTAAAACATCATTAAACCTCTGAATACGGACCTAAGATGAATTCCAAACTTCATATGTATTCCCAAAATACACCTATCATGGTCATGACGATATTTTCTGCTCCATACTTTATGTTTCCATGTCATACACCATGCACCAGGACTAGAAATAGGCCTACAATGATCTAATTCACCATACGACTCATCAAAACCTACCTTATAATCAACTTACATAATCATTAACACCTTTTAAACATCATATGAAACATTTTTGACCTCATGAAATCCTTTATCCAACTTTAGAAAACATTTGCAACACCTAGCTTACTTGACCATGCACCAAGACACCATGACAAGACTAAAAGATTGGACACTACTAATCAACCTTCATGCTTGACTATGACACCTAGAATCCCTTTGGTATCAATGATATTTTACATCAATGACAACACCATAGACACAATGGCACACAAATAGTTGAATGGTCTCTAAATAAGAACTAAAAAATTCTCCAAAAAGTGCGAGGAAAATATGAGTGCGCCACATGAAGGTGGAGAGGATTGGAGAAATGTATCAAAAAGTAACCAAAAACATGATCACGCTTATCGATCCAATATTCAAGATGATAAAGATTAGTTAGTATAGGAACTAGCCCATATAGAAAGGGATAAAGGCCCATTTAATTAAGGTAGCGCCCAAGAAAGCACACCATAATGTATAATTATCTCTATTAAGAATAAGAAGAAGAAGCTCAAGTCTAGAAAGGACGTGCTCTATGGTACATCCATGAAAAGAGAAAAATGTAGAATATTCATTAGATAAGGAAAAAACACTCAAATGGACATCATACTCACCGGAAATCGCATCCAAAATGTAAGAAAATAAGACCTGCAAGAAAACACACAAGGTTGTAAGATGTCGACTTGGTGAGAATGCGTCGCATGAGATTACAACACCTAAGAACAATGATAAGCCCCCTGTTTTTGGTACTTTATAAACAATACATTTATTACAATAAGGTGTGTTCATGCGACATGAACCAGTTGAATACTCACTTTGCAGTAGGTGAGGAATCACACAAGAGTGGATGCCACAATAAGTTTATCTTAGAAGTAGAGGAACAACATGTAAACACACATAAGACAAAAATGGCCCAGAAAATCCCAATAACCCTATAATGAAGACAAAAATGGTACTCCCCTTAAGAATAAATTTTTAAATTAATTTTACTTAATTAAGATTAATCTAATTTAAAAAATAGATTAAAAAAGGAAAAAATTAAATAAAAGGAAGAAAAATACCTTGGCTCAAGAGGGAGCCAACCCTGCACTAGCAAGCTATCGGTGAGTTGAGTTAGAGGAGGGGCAAGTTCTTGGATGGTGAGTTGGTGGTGATCTAAATGGTGAGTTGAGTTACACTAGACAGGCAAGTTGGGTGCCAAGATGGAGCATTGCTTCAAGTGGAGGGGTGAGTCAACATACATGGGAAAGTTGCTAACCTCGATTTGATTGGGTGTTAGACAAAAATATGGGATTTCGGTGCACAATATTGAAAGGTAAGTCAAGTTGTGGACAAGTTGACATAGAGTTGATGCATTGGTGGAATCCAGTGGTGAGGTCAACCCATGGTGGTGTGTCTAGGCCCATGGAGTATTTTTTGGGCTCGGTGTAATGGTCGGTGTAGGATACTTGAAGAAGAGATGGTGGCCTCGGTGATGACAATAGAGAAACATTTCATGGACAGATGAGTCAAACAAGAATCCGGGAGCAATGACCAAGTTTCTAAGTTCCCACAGAGCACGAGAGAGCATGACCAAGGTGAGATTTAAAGGTTATAGATGACCTCCACGAGGTAGGGAAGAGGCATTTCCCACTAGCAATTAATCCAAAGAGATAACACAATTGAGGAGGATGTGACACAGAAAGCCAAGACACAAAACCAAAAAAATGGGAGGTTGAGGCAACAAGCTTCCAACACAACGAGGAGAGGCAAGGTATGGATGACACTAGGGAACAAAACCTTCAAGCCATACCCTGGGGTAACATGGGGATAATTTGCACCAAATAGGGAAAAATAAAAATGGGTAGGGTTAAGGCCAACACAGGGGAAACCAATGAAGTTCCAAAGGTGATTTCCACAAGCAAGAGCCGAGAAAACACGTAGAAGTAATATGACAAAGTGTCATGGACAGAGGCACAATGAGTTGTAGAGTGCGAAAGGAGCAAAAAAAAAAGGTGTTGAGCTCAATGTAGCGGGAGAGAGGTTCAATGGAGTGGTCGGTAGGTAAGAAGCATGAAATGATATTGGAGTGAAGAAATAGGGTTAGTTAGGTTGGCATTTGGTTTGGTGAGATGGTACAAGTTGGGCCTAAAAATACTCTTTTCACCACCTTTCAAAAGAAGAAAACTACAGTTCAAACTTGAATTTTTCATATAAGAACCTACACAAAAACACTTGAAAAACACACAAAATCAAGCACATAACCAAAACACAACTAAACCAAGCATAATACCTCCAAGAATAAATGAAATAAACAAATCAATGCAAATAAATCATGAATGGGAAAACAATTATGAACCATGCACACAAAACAAGTAAGAACACAAAACAAAGAGCAAGAGGTAATGTAAGATGGAGAGTGACACAAATCCCAACAATGTTCTTTGATATCATGTGTATTAGGTAGTTTTTTGTTAGTGGTATCAAATGCAAAAAGTTCCTAAAACGCAAATAAACAGGGTTTACTAATACTTGCATTGACAATTACAATGTCAGGATGATATATTGTAGACAATGTGAGAATGCTCCTCCACTCACCGAGTGAAGAGACTCGTAAGCTAAGACATCTAAACAAATGATATTAGATAAACAGGATAACAATTTTGTCAACAAATGTCGATCCCAAGAATCCAAAAGGACTTCCTTGAAGGGTGTTAAATCATTTGATTACAATTAAGTTGTGTTAATAAAATAAGATAGATGATAAAAAATGAGGAATCTTGAACTCAAGATGGATAGGAAGATCATGTTCAACTTTGTAAGTGGCCCAGGATAAGGTTATGGTGAGCTTGAATTCTTTAAAATAATCATACCAGTACTCCTTAGTTACTTCTCTTATCTCGTTAAGGATCTCAAACTGCACTTCAATGTCCTCTAAATTTGGTGCGAATGTGATGGCACACAAGGTGATATCATGGAGGATGTCAAACTTCTCCCACAAAAATGGTTTCTAGATGATTGGAAGATCATAAATGTTGGTGATGGGGTGGGACTTACCTAGAATAGTCATCTATAGGAGACACATCTCAAAAATAGACAGATTAAGTCCAGATGGATAGATAAAAGATGATAAAATGCAATGACTAATAAAAGTGACTATATTAATAGTAATCGTGCAGACGATTCACAACAATCATGTGTGATTTGGGATAATTTTCGGTGATTGAAGGGATCATGGATGATTTCTGTGAAAAAGTTGATGTTTGAAAAAATGCTAAATTAATGGAAAACAGAGACTAAAACGATTTCTTTGACCTTGTTTTTGATGCATAAACAAAACAGAAACAAGAATAGATGGATGTGAGCTTACCGTTGACATGAAAATGGATTGATATGGTTGTAAATGCTTACAGGAACTTGTTGAGTTTTTTTGTGGTATCTTGTTGAATGCCTGGTGGTGTGACAAGGGTCTTGGAGATGTTTGAATGCATGAAACAATGTGGTCTAGCTTCTGACGCTTGTGAGCTTCGCTACAAAGATTTGAGGATCATAAAACAAGAGCTTTAAGATTCTATTTATAATCACTGGTGATTTTTTAGGATTTTGACGATCCAAATTTTTTTCGGGACACCCATTAGGAAGTGGTTTTAACTACTTCCAAAATGGAGATTTTTGGTATGGGGACGAGGGGAAATGGTTATGGAAGAGGTTAGGTGGGATTAGGGGAGTTAGATGGTTAGGATAATAAGAGTTAGGATAAGTTGAAATTGGTTAGGATGTTTTAGGGAGGTTTAGGTAAGTAAAGATAGGTAAATAAGGTTTTCATGGGGTAAAAATGTGGTTTTACAAGGGTGAGGGAAGTGGCTTAAGTTATGATTAAAATTATAGGTTTAATAATTTAATGTGTGCGAGGTGTAGGTGGGTCATATAGGGTGACAAAAACTTGGTGTCTACATTTTCCCCTTTTGTCAAGTGGTTTGTGATGGACAAAAATGAGTGAGATGGTTTGAATTGTGCTTAGATAGGTGGTCCCCCCTCAAATTGGGGGTGATTGCGATAGAGTGCAATAATCACTAGTTTGAAATATTTTTTTGAATGAGATAGATTTATATGATGTTTGTGTTTTGCTTTGAGATTCCCCAAACTAGGCATGAAAACAAGATTTCCCCAAAGGTGGATTTACGCTACCATGGAGTCAAATGATGGGGGAACCAAAGGGTTCGTAACCCATAGATGTATGAATCATAGGAAGAAATGGTAGGAGAGACAATCCCAGCTGGGTATGCTATCCACGATGATGTTGCCACAAAGGTGGGATTTTTAAAACATGAAAGTCAAGTCATAGGGTAACCAATGGGTTCATATCCTATAGAAGTATGAATTACTGGTCTTAAGGATGCAAAACACCGAGGTGGATCTTGGTAAGGGAAGGATTTGATTGATTAGGATGAGAGATAAAGGAAGGATTTGATTGATTGGTGGTTATAGATTTTACAATGGGCTTAGAGCCCTAAAAGGAGGTAAGTAACATAAAATGTATAATTTTGGCAAGGAATGATGAAAATGATGGTTTTGTGAGGTCAAGGGTTCAAAATTGATGTTTCCACAAAGGTGGACTTACGCAACCAAGAATTCAAGTGATAGGGGAACCAATGGGTTTGTGTCCTATAGACATATGACTTAACGGTGGTAAGGGAAATGTTTTCTGGTAGAGCCGTGTGAAATTGAAAGGAAGGTGTTTTACTGATTTAGGTTGTCATACAGATGTGTTTACATGATCAAAAGTCAAATGATAGGGTAACCAATGGGTTCTTGACCTATAGACATATGCCTTGTAAGAGGCGATGGAATAAGATCCCGAGAGACCGCAAAGTCCATAATTGATAAGGACAAGATTTGTAGGATGAAGCTAGATTATAAGAGGGTCTTAGGGCCCAAAAAAAGGAAGCACATACTTTAAAAATGTGTAATTTTGACAATGGATGTGTAACCTGGAGGACCACCGAATTATTCTAGGGTGAC
Source organism: Taxus wallichiana var. yunnanensis (assembly GCA_018340775.1). Taxonomy (NCBI): domain Eukaryota; kingdom Viridiplantae; phylum Streptophyta; class Pinopsida; order Cupressales; family Taxaceae; genus Taxus; species Taxus wallichiana. Next base: position 615,454,028 of record CM031243.1, read on the forward strand.
ACGGAGGATTGACAGAGGACCGGATGGGGGCCTGGTGGTGAGCAGTGGTGCAGAAAGTGTCAAGGAGTGTTTAGATGATGTATGTGTTCATTTGATAGACATGATGTTTTTGATGTATACGACTCTCTTAAGGCCTATATTTGATGTATATTTTTGGTATATGGAGTTTTGAGACTCATGATGATGTACATTGATGTATATATATATATATATATATATATATATATATATATGATTTTGACTCATGTGTTGTTGGCTTATTTTGATGTTTGATGTTTATAATGCAATGTTGGCATAGTTTTGATGTGATGTTGGTATGATATTTATATATATATATATATATATATATATATATATATATATATATATATATATATATATATATATATATATATATATATATATATATATATATGTATATATATATATATGTATGTATATATATATATATATATATATGTATGTATATATATGTATATATATATGTATATATATATATATATATATATACATATATATACATATATATACATACATATATATATATACATATATATACATACATACATATATATATACATACATATATATATATATATATATATATATATATATATATGTATATATATGTATATATATCATTTTATCATGATGTTTGATGTGATGATATTTAGATATGATGTTGACATGTTGATCTTGATATATTTGATGTGATGTCAAAGGTGATATTGAGATGATGTATGGGTGTTGATTTGATATATGATATGTTAATTTTGTTTGTTGATGTGATGTGACTTCAAATATAATGGTCTTGATGTATATCAAAATGTATTTTAATCATGGTTGGGAATAAAATGTGAATTGCTTTCTTTTAGACTAGATTTGATGCATATGTGACATGATGGTAAAATGTATAATGAAGGCATTGCACTTTGCAAATATGTGAAAAAAGTTAACACATAACTAACAATAAGTAGTCACATGTAGGATCTTGGATACAGATGGAAGTGAATTTCATATGTATTTTGTATGGGAGGGTAGGTTCTCCTTTTGATGACTTTACTGAGCTCATGGCCTAGCTATATTTTATTGACACAAATAGATCAATGAGGGATTTTTTCTTTGATCGTAAATCGATCAATGCGGGAATATTTCCTAGGATGCTTTTGATTTTTGGATTTTGAAGGTTGATCGATGCGGGAATCTTTTTATAATGACATGGGTAGGCATACTTTAAGGGAATGGTCTACAATTTTTGTTATTTTTATTTTTATTTTTGAATATTTATCCTTTAAGGGATTGGTCTATATTTTGATAGGAAGTTTTCCTTTGAGGCATCACTATTTTTGACAATACACAATTAATAGTTGTCCTTCGAGGATCGGTCTATTTTATGTAAATGCGTAGATATTCTTTATTTTTATTCTTACGTTAAGGGTAGGTCTAGAGGACCATTTTGAGGAGGGGAAAAGATGTGTGCACAGACTACACATGTGTATCCCTTTTAGCATGTTTTCAGTTGGTATATAAAATGTAAATGGATGTAATGATTGTGGGGTTCCTTCTGATGAGGAACTTGTCCATGTGAAAGATACAATGAATAGAGTCTTGGTGTTCATCTTTAAGGTAGTGATGGTGGACCACATGCTTCCAAATCATTACGATGGTGAATGATAGGATAGTGATGGAATAAGATATTTGATGTGACTAAGGTCATGACGGTAGATGTGTTAACATTAGAAAGGCCATGAGTGAAAATAATTCAAAGATTCCTTTTCAAAGTTGTACCATCAAGAGAGGCTAGACAATAGGCTCCCAACCTATACTTGTGAGTCATGACATATGGAGCGATTCGGTTGGGGGTAAAATTTCCATGTTTACTCCTTTCCATAGTAGTGAAATTTTTATTTTATTTTAGGAAAATCTCACCAATGTTGAATTCACATTATTTGACATATTTTTATATTCTCATTTGATGTGTTCTTGATAGACATGAAGATGTTTGAGAGCATTCAAGAGACATTCATCTAATAATTCAAGTTGTGATAAGCATTGCTAACGATAATCCTCATTAGAAACAAAGTATCTAAGGGATACGTGAAGTGATGGGATCTAGACTTCAAGGGTAGAAGCGCCTGAGTCATAGACTAAAGAAAATGGTGTAGCTCTGTAGGAGTACGGATGTTAGTTTGATAGGCCCGGAAGGACAATGGGATTTGGAGATGTCAATTCCTTCCTACTTGGTTGACATTTTTTGTAAGGATTTTATTGAGTGTTTTATTAGAAGCTTCATATTGTTTGTTTGCTTATGGATAATAAGGAGATGAGAAGCTTAGTTTTATGTTGAAAGTGTTGCATAATTTCTTAACATCATTATGCTTGAAATATTTTCCAATATGAATGATTCTTTTTTGAGGGATGTCAAAGTCGGATATGATGTGTTGATAGATGATTTCGACTATTGTTTTTTCTTTAGTAGAGACAAGGGGGGTGGCTTCAACCCATTTAATAAAATATTCAGTAAATGTGATGATAAAGTGATGTCGTTGTGATGAATGGGAGTTAATGAGACCAATGAGGTTAATCCCCCATTATGGAAAGGGCCATAGATATTGAGCGGGTTGTAGGTTCTAACTGGGTATGTGAGTGATATTGGAATGTTGTTGACATTTAACGCATTTCTTAACATACGCACAATAATCTTGATTTAGAGTAGGCCCATAATAGATAATTCATAAGACACATTTAACGACAACCATACCATTAAAGTGTCCACAACATATACCGTTATGGAATTCTTGGATGGATTTAGTGGATTCATGGGATTTGATACATCATAACAAGAGGCCGTCAAATCTGCATTTCTATAGAATGCCACCTACAATGGCATATCGGGTAGCACATTGGAGAAAGGATTTCTTAATGTTCTTGGATAAATCAAATGGTATTTTTATTGATAAAGGTAGTCAAAAGTTTGAGCATAGCAGAGGTATGTTGGATTGTATTTAATGAGATTGATAGATGGAAGTTATTTGGTGTGGGATGATTGATCCAGTCTGTGCACAAAAATGAAAAATTTAGAGTCATCGGTAGATAGGGGGTGAGTGATGAAAGAGAAGCCATGGTGTTTGCAAATTTATTCGAAGTTCATGGAACTATTTTGATGGTGTAATGATCAAATTTCTCTAAGAGGAATTCTCTAATGGTTTTATAGTTTTGAAAATTTTCATTTTGCATTGATAAATTATTTTGATTTGGTTGATGACGAGTTGAGAATATCCATAGATATATAATATTTAAACACTTAACATGATGTTAGTTTGGAGGCCCATGATGAGAGCTTCATATCCTTTCATGTTAAAAGTGCATTTGAACTTTAATTTGAAGGATAAAGGAACAAGATTCCACTAGGGAGATATGATAACGATACTGAAATCTCCCCTATTAACACTTGGATCCATCAAATAAGAGTGTCATTTGATAGGAGTATATTCTTGATTGATAGTGTTGATGGATTCACCAGAAATTGTTTGTGAGGTAATTGGTTATCAAGAAGAGGAGCTTCGGCGCGAGCTGTTCGGTGATGGCTTTTCCCTTAATTGATTTTTTTGAGATGAACTCGTATCAAACTCGGTCATGAGCATTAGAAATTGTGTGATATGATCACTATGATATGGTTTGGAATGCATGGCTTTAAGGGGATTAAAAATGGTGACAACGTAAGTCTTGTGATTAAGTAGATAATGAAAAAGTTTGGAAATGGAAAAATACAAGACAAACACAACTTCTCTACTTTAGTGTAATGGGTTTCATAATTGTGAAGGGTGTAACTTATATAATATAATGCTTGTTCATGACCTTGATTGTCTCGATGAGAAAGCATAACACCTAAGGCATGATCAATAATGGATATGTATAAATAGAAGGATCCCCCTCATGTGGAGGTTTAAGGATAGGTGGTGAAAAGAGCTATTGTATGATGTATTTGAAGGCATTTTGACAATCATGATCCCATTTGAAGTGGACATCCTTTCGAAGGAGATGGTGGAATGGTTGATAATGATATGAAAGCTGTGAGATGAAACAGTAGACTGATTTAAGTCTACCTTGAAGGCTGCTGAAAGTTGTTTTAGGTTTGATGTTTGAAGCATCCCGATGATGGATTTGATCTTGGAAGGTTATACTTCAATGTATCGGATAGAAATGATGAACCTTAAGAGCTTACGGGGTGAGAACACCGACTTAGTAGGATTAAGGTAAAGGAAATATTAGATGAGACAGAAATAGATAATGTCCAAGATAGTGAGATGTTCCCTACATTGTCTATATTTCTTGAGGATGTCATCAACATAGTCTTCCTGAGTTTTATGTGAGATCATGGAAGATATATGTCATTACACATTGATAAGTGGCCCTTGCATTTTTAAGTCGAAGGGCATGATGCGGTAGTAGAAATTCCCTCATGGAATAATGAAGGACATTTTATGTTGATCGTTGATAGAAATGAGGATTTCGTTGTATCCATAGAATCCATTTGTAAGGGAAAGCATTTCATGGCGGTGGTGAGGTCAACTAGTCGATCGATGTTCACAAGAGGAAAGTCATCTTTGGGATAAGTGAGATTGAGGTCTTGAAAATCTGTGCATATGTGTAACTTTTAAGAGGCTTTTGTTATGGTTATGATATTAGAGACCCTTTATGGATAATCAATGGGTAGTATGAAATTAATGGAAAGGAGATGTTTTAAATCCTCTTTGATAAGGATGGTTATGCGAGGGTGCATCCTACATAGCTTTTGTTTAACATGATGAGCGTTGGGATAGGTGATGATATTGTGAATGAATATGTTAGGGTAAATTTCAGCATGTCGTTATATGATGATGTGAAAGCTTGAATATGTTTGGAGAGGAAGGTAGTGAAGTCCTTCAATTCTTCTGAATCTAAGGATTGACCAACTTTGACTATGTGACAATCGAGAAGTTCCTATATTAATGTCGATAGTGGATTTGTTAAGGAGTGTGGATGTGTTAGGTGGTAGAGTATTTTGAAGTCATATTTTTCCCCATATAGAAGAGGATATATTGGTCATCATGGTATTGAATAATTTCGACAATAAGGGATTCCTCCTCTATCCATTTAGGTAATAAAAGTGGAAGGGTATTAGTAACATCGTTAGTATGATAAGTAAGTGATTTTAAGGTGATAGTATTGACTAAATTTTTTTAGGAGGGATGGAAATGGTATCATCGGTGTCCGCTGGGGTCGTCATGCAAAGGTGGAGAAGATGGTTACAGCCCTGTCATAGATACGAGATGCAATGCTTGTGGAGGATTATGAGTCGATGTTTTCAAAACCTGATTTGTATTTTCATGAGGCTTGTGATAATGATTAAGGATTAGGTCATGAATACCATGTTCATAATGTCTAAGTCAAATCCCTTCCAGGCACAATGATGGAGGTACATTTATGCAAAGGCTTGGTTATATAGAAGGAGAAATATGATATGAATGACTTAGCGTGACGTTGATTATTAGGACGTGGGGAAGGATGATCGATCCCTCCGTAGATGAGATTAGTTTTGAGATGTGGAGGTCGAAGGAGATAACATCTCCTACGTTAGGTTCATGTATTGATTATTTTCGGCCTTCCATACATCTTAGGCGTAGGCAAATAATAAGAGTAGGCGAGATGATACTCCCCGGTGAAATACATTACATGACATCATCGAAGGAATTTTCATCTGGCAATTTTGATGCGGTGATGGATGAACTGGTAGAGGATTCATTAGAGGATCATGAGATTTTTACGGACAAGTCGCGTCGTTCGATCGATACATCATGTGACATGCCTTGAAAGAGTTCGGATCAACTAGAATAGTAGAGGCCTTACATTCTGTTTGTATTTTAGATAGCGATAGAGGGTGGATGGGATACAACGCATGGCACGTATCCATGGTCAACCTAACAACATGTTGTATTGAAACTCCCCTTCTACAAGATAAAATAGTTCATGGAGGGTCTTGACATCGACTTTGATTGGTAATATAACCGTGCCCAATGTGGGAGTGAAGGTGTCATTAAAGGCTTCAAAGATTATAGGCGACCAAGTGACGATTGTGTTGGGTAATTGAATTTGATCAAAGGTATGTGATGATATAATATTGATGTTAACATAATTTTAGATCATAAATCTCCATACGAGTATCATCGATTTTGGCGATGATGAATAATGGAAGGTCATAATCTTTGAGTTAAAGACAATATTTCAAAGCTATCAAAAGCAATAGTAGTGAAAATTTTGAGGGTACTTACCAGATTTGCAAACAATTGGGGATCATCTAAAGGTACTAGTATGGATTGAATTTCTTCAATCATGGCTTTTCAATGTTGTGGTGAGGTTTGGACAATCTCGTAAAGGGACATCTTTACTAGAGCTTGATGGAGTTGTTTAATGATGATATTTTATACGGAAGTGGTAGATTGGGTGTGCGGAGCGGAAAGGATGCATACCTTAGCCATGGAAGAAGGTGTTGGATTACATGATTTGAGGGTGAGAGAGATGGATACCTTGGAAAATTTTTATTTAAAGTCTTAGGGTCTTATGCATGAGCTGTGGTAGTTAGACATACTTTGTCAATTTAATGAAGTATGGATTTTCTGGAAAAGGCGTCGCTTGTGTTAGATTTAGATGTAACATCGAGTGATGGTTTGGGTGTCATTGTTTTGAATGTTTGTTTGGTTGTTTTGATTTCATTTCATTTCTTTATATATCTTGGGATAAGCCCTTTTTAGTAAGGTTTTGAATGGCGGTGTTAAGGGCTTTACATTCCTTAGTGGAATGTCCTAGTGTTCGATGATAGTTAAAAAATACTTCAAATTTGTACCAAGATGGCTTCCACCCTTGAGATCTAGATAGCTTGAGAGAGGAGCGGTGTTATGATAGATCATTGCATAAGCCTTTCAAGGATTTTTGCATAGTGTCCTATCAAGGCTGAGGTTGAAGGAATTGGTGCTTCATTTGATGATTTGGAAGTCGATCTTTGGAGGGATAGTTTACTATGTGACATGTTTAGGTGTCGATTGGGGAACGATATTGGATTTTGTAATAGTGACTGAAAACTTGGATGAGGGGTGAGGCCCCAGAATAGAGGGAAATGAATTTAGATCTTGTATTGAGGTTGTTATTATGATTTCGTGGTATGATTGCTATTTCGTGGGTGGGAGTATTGGAGGTGGCATTGTTGAGTTTTTATATTTTAGATGTAATGTCGGGTGACATGATTTTCATAAGAGCTCTTCATGATTTGTATGATGGGTTATTTTTCTAAGGGTCTTAAGGATGTCAAAGGTAAGTTTAAAGTGGATGGTATGGATGTGAAGGGATTCATGATATTTCCAAATGCAAAGTTAGGAGAGTTTTGTGATTCAATAAGTGCTTCAGGGTGGAAACAATAGGTGTTGATGATGTGGATAATTCGGATGGGGTTGATTAACTCAAATATGAATGTTTTAGTAGTAATCTAAGAATTACAACAATGTAGTAATTGGAATATACTAAAATATAGACGTCGAGATAATTTATTTGATATTCTAAATGAAATGAAATAAATTAAATATGAGGAAAGGGTACTAAATTAAAATATAAATTACCTTGTAATAATTAGTGATCTTCTAGAAGAAATGAATATAATGATGAACCTCAAAAAATTGTAGAAGTGGAAGATCTAGCTAAAGTGAGATGCCCTGGAGGAGTACATGGACACTTGTGGGTGCCTTGGTTTGGAATTTGGGTGCCCTTATATGCAGAATGACTCGGAAACTAAATTTGATAGGTCATTAAACCTTTAAAATGCTTCACATTTGATCAAGTTGGTGTCTTATTTGATTCACTGATGTTGTTGTGGATCTACTGATAAATAATCTCCTACAAAATCCCACACAAAAGAATCCAACCCTAAAATAAGAAAGATGCAAATGAATGGTTTGGACTATCCTAACCTACCAAATAGATGGAATTATGACTAAGAATTTTACTACATCTTAGACCCGATGTAGTTATGTGTTCTTGTGTGTGCAATGATGTGTCTAGGGTTCCCTAGTGCCAATGACACCAAAGTAGCAGAAAATAGCTAGATGTAAGATGCACGAATGATGGATATAGTAGAATGAATGCATCCCCTCCTATGTAGTGTGTGATGCCAAATAGTGCCCAAATACGAGTCCTTTGCCTTATATAGATAGCTAAACCTTAGTAGAATAGTTTTCCCTTAAGATAATGTGTATGTCGTGTTTATATAGGGATATTTTGCTCACATTTTGACACTAATGACCCGACGTGCCAACTATTGCCTAGGGAATGGGAGAAGAAACCATAAAGAAGACCTTGGACTTCTAAATTAAAACTAAGTGTGACTGAGACCATGGCACCCAAAAATGAGGACCAAGGAGCCCGGGGCATGCCGATCCCTTCCCAAGTTCCTAGTCAAAGACTAAAGACAACAAATGAGTAAAAATGAAAGCTAAGACTCATCAAGAGATGACAAGAATCGTGCAAATAAGTGACGATTATGAAAGACACATAATAATAATGAAAAAATAGACTAACTAAAGGACAAGGGGATGGGTCATTATTGAATCCTTTTCTTAAGCAATTTCCATATATAAAACAACATACTTGGCGGTATAATTATAGTAGTAAGTGCGTGATTTTGTGACTACATTTTCCCCACTTTATGTTGGTGAGCGGAAATCTTGATAACATAAAGTAGATAGAGATGTGTACCTGAGAGAAATCTGGAGAATCCCATGCCATATAATAACATGTAGATGTGGTAGGAAAAGCATGCCAAATGAACCATATAATGTGTTGAACCATAGATCATCGTTTTGATCCATGCAATGTAGCAAGAAACATAATATCGTGGTGAAGTGCACTAAATGAGAGTGATGATTGTAATGTTGAATGGTTGATGAATAACAATATGATGGGGTAGGGAGTGATCAATTCCCAACCCAATTGCACATATATGAAAAATAGACCAGAGGATTTAGGTGTCATCGCCAGAGGAATAGTGTAGGGAGAAAGGTGTGTTATTATCCAACCTATAACTACATCCTCAAGATCTAACCACTTGTAGATGGACTCAGATCAAAATTTTTGTGGTTTTGGATCCAAATAATTTCGATCAAATAGTTGACCCATATAGGATTGGTATAGGAAAGGAACTCTTACCCCCACTCCACGGGTGTCACCGTAATGTGATGGTTTCAAGTTAGGTCATCTGGAAGAAAATGTGAAATGTATGATAGCTTCCAAGTTAGGCCATCTGGAAGTAAATGAAAACAACATAATAACTTCCAAAGTTAGGTCATCTGGGAAAGTAATGAATGTAACTCCCAAGTTAGGTTATCTGAGAGGCCGCATGTATTGTATTTATTAGATAGCGCGATTTTTATTATTAGAGACTTGAACGCGTTGGTGAATTGATTGATTGATTGAATGATTGATTCTGATTGGTTACTCATAGAGATATTTTACACTAGTTTCCCCATGTTAGGTCATCGGGGGAATCGATAGAGATTGATGAAATATCTTATAGATGAAACTTGTGTTTTTCACCCCTAGGTTAGGTCGTTAGGGGGAATCAATGGTGAAATATCGCATAATGCTTTAGTAAGTGTTTAAAAATTCTAAATTAATAGTTTTGATTGATCACATGATGTTGCAAGGGAATTATAGAATGACCTCAATTGTATGTCACCCCTTTTGGTAAAGGAGAAGTGATGATAAGAATGAACACTAACCCGAAAGTTAGCACAAGATAGGTAAAGTATTATAAATATTATCAAAATGTGTGTAGATTGATTGAAGGACAATGTGAAGGAGAGATCATGTGTGTGTTGTGTGTATGGTACGATGGTAGGAAGATTTCTGAAAAGAGTGCCATAAATGGGGTGTGAATCAGAGTAACACTCAAGTTATGATGAAAATCATGTGGTGTGTATTATTTGAGGTGATAATCTTGAAATAATGGCTATAGTAAAGTTTGTGATGTAAAGTAACTATAAGTAAGAAGGTGAAAAGGTAATTAGCCACTTCATTTGTCTTTTACGTAATTGTGAGAGTGAGTGCTAAGTGAGAAAATATGCCGCAAGTGAGAGTAGCACGACCTAGCTAATTTGAGATGGTGGTGACCGCGGTGGTATCACATACGACGGCAAAGTTGTTAAGTGCAATGTTTTTGGAAAATGTGTGTGTAATAGTTGTTTTATTGAATTTTTGCAAAGTTGAGATTTGTAATTTTCTCAATGTTTTAGACCTAGAAAAGAGTGATGAAGGCGGTAATGGCCTTGGGACGAGAGCTCAAGACCTAGGCACTTCGATTTCCTACTCCTACTCACGGGTGCCCAAAGATACTACTTATGGGTGCCCTAGTCTAAAGAGCGGGTATTTAGTATAGAATGATGGAAATGTTATTTTGTATGTACATTATTGTTGTAAAATGAGTGTGTTTGGATTTATATATTGTTCTAACACTACGTTTGTTGTTGTTTTGTGGTTTGCATGAAAAGGATATCCACTTGAGGGAGTTTCGCGGGGGTAAGCATTTGAGTACTTTTCTTAGATTGGTTTTGTCGAATATGATTGGGAGGTCATGGACCATTCCAGTCTGTGGCATATAGCATGGATGGGGGATGTACCCCATAATATGCCTATGTTGAAAACACTATGCGAGAGATGGAACTTGGATACTTGTACATTTTGGTTTCCTATGAGGGAGATGATTATTACATTGGAGGATGTGTATCATATATCATGGTTTCCAATTATTGGGGAGAGGGTGTTGGCACATATATATGTCGAGTCTTCTTTTTAGTGCTATTTTTATCGAATTTAAAACATGAGATAGATTGTTCTTTGATGTAAGGTTTTGAGTTCAAGATATTTCTACTAGGTGTGATTATTGTGCTAATAAGATGGTTTTTTTAGGGCGAGGACTAGTTTATTTCAGATTTTGGTTTGGGTTTCTAGACCCGTATTAATGAAGAAAGGATGGGTGTGGTCAATTTTAAATTTGCACTCGGGAATGTTCAAAAGGGGGGTCTATCCCCGACTTCTAAAGGGATTTATTTGTTTGACTTATAAAATGATGGAGATTTGAGCACGGGGTCTGATTTACTTTTTTCCTTATTTTGAAGTGGTTCATACATTTGTTACAAGCCCAACCATCCAATTGAACAAAGAGGAATGAAAGTACTTAGCCTCATCAAGACTCAAAAGGAATGGGGGTGAGAAAAGTAATGAGTGTCCATTTTTTCTCTCTCAAGGTGGTACGTAGTTGTGTGTGATATGAGCAAGCACAACAATGAATGTCTCATGGGATGTTTAATTTTCTAAGTTTGTTCACATTACAAAAAAGGAAAACAAGGAAATAAATGATATATCTGAATGATTGCAATAGAAGAATGCTTACACAAATCATGTATTGATAAAGAAAAAGAGAAATTGAACAATAAATATGTAAAAAAATGGGGTTCTATTTTAGGGGCCCTTGCCCTTGAAAATATATACATATACATATGTAATATTGTAAAGTTTTGATTGATTTACAACAGAAAAACACAGTAGTCAATCTTCAGAAGGCATAACTTCACCCTTGAAGATTGGCACACATTTTAGAGATGGTCCCTACGTTGAACAAACTCCTCATGGGCCAAGGCGCTCAAAAAAAAATTGAATGTCCCCTATTAGAACTTAGGACATGCCCTTTTCCAATAACTCTTGCACCCCATCTATGGCCCATTCAAAATCGGGTAGGTTATCCTTTCTTTTGAATGAGTTCACCCAATCGAAAAAGAGATTCCCCCTCTTATATATGCTTTGGTTTTCATGCCGAAAAAAATTTAGGACGCATGAAAATGGATGGCTCTGCTTAAAAGAGTTTTCCATCATAATTTTTATTTTCTTCGAAGGAAGAAATTGGGTGCCTTCCATAGACCACATTTCAGCCATAGAAACTTCAAGAATTGATAGTCATTTATCTGTTTCATTCTTGTATGGATTTTGGATTTTTTTTCCCTCTGGGGTTGGCGGTGGGTCAGGTGCTAGGAACTCGTATTCAATAAGGAAGAATGGTAGTATTCTTTATTCATGTACCACTGGTCATCGTGGACATATGGATAGTGTTGAATCGAATGATACTTCAGGTTTTATATGGTTGGATAGTGTCTGGGGAATAAAATGGAAATGAAGAGTTTGGAAGATGGGAAATGAAGCACATAATTCAAATAGTCGATGTAGAAAGGGTAGGATTGTGCCATCTAGGGAGGAACTATCTAGAGGGCCAACCTTGGTGTCTGGTATACTAAAAATATGTCGAACGAATGCTTCATTAGGCCTTGTTAGTTGAAAAAACTCACCCAAATGGGTAAGTTCTCCATTAAAAGGATTCAATTTTGTAGATGAGGAAGACATGGAGGTAAGACTCTTGATTTGAAGTAGATGGTGGAAGGCTCTAGGAAAGATTAGGTGATGAATTGGTAACATAGTGAACTACGTATAAATAGGCATGGCTTCTAAGATAACGTGTCTGGGAGAAATCATTTCACCATCAATGTCGTATCCTCCCTTGGATCACTAGCCTCGAGTGAAAATTGAATTGGGATTGATAATTTATGAAAAGTGTGTCACCGGAGATCAATTAAATATCTATGTGTTTAAGAAGTGTCTTATCAGGTTTAATATTTGGCCATGTCATATTTTCTCACCTAAGGAAGGTTTGATATTAAATAAAGTGACATGGAAAATACCTTGCTTTATTATAGTGGCATGATGATACCAAGTTGGCGTGCAGGCAGGATTAAATGTTGTCGTGGACAATTATTCCCTGATACTCCTAGGAATCTCTCGGGATGTGACCTAAATGTGAGTCGGTTAGAATCCATATGAATATTATCTAAGAACCCATGGGTGGATAAGGATATAAGGAGGAAAGGGTGCTTAGAAGAAATAAAGAGTCTTGGCGAGTAAAAGGAGGCGGTAATTTCTTCAAGGAGAAGGCTGGGAAGTTCTATCGGATGCATCATCAATCGGAAGAGACACAATGTTCTGATGGATTTTTTTGTTGTATGACCCATTCACTTGGAACTCTTGTTAAGGTGATTACACATGTAGAGTCATTAATAGGCTTTGAGAGCATGAATATATGTTTCCCTCTTTTTCTAATTTTAATGGGTTTGTCGTGGATGATCTACTAGATTCTTTTATGTTTTTGTTCTTGTCATGAAATGATGTTGAGGGTAAAATGGTGTGTGTCTTTTATTTTTATTCGTGCAAATTATGACTGTGATTTAATATGGAAATTCCCTATAACTACTTGGCTCTTGTCTAGGAATGGTGTGAGAGATCGATGTCCTTTAGTTGTACCTATGGATATCATTTCTGAGACCTATAAAAATCTCCCTGCAGACTGAGTAAAATTGGGTGGTATATTTATAAATCTTGGGGTCCCTTGATCTAGAATGTTTAGCATGATTTGTACATGATGATCCAACCTTAGGTGTACTGAGTTAGATTACTAGGAATTTTGTTCTCATGCTTTCTTGGATCTTTCCGTGTAGATCATTTTCTCATGAGCGACCCATTTTATGTTTAATTTACCTTCATTCAATGATAGAAACACCCAATAGTTGACATTTAGTTCATGATCTTCCCAAAACCTCTAGAGTTTTCAGTTTCTTTCTCTTCTCTGTTAGAGTCTCATCTCCACCCCACAAAATTTGATCAACCTTTTCTAATATCCTTGGTTTTAGTGCGGATCTCATCCTACCTATTTATCTCATTCATGTCTCTGCATATGAGAGCACCATATTAGTACATATACCTTAAGTGCTTTCACTCACAATCTAGAATCCTCATCATTAACCTGAAATAAGTCATGCAAATCCTTGGAGTTAATGTGTAGATTCATAATATAATTTCCTCTAATGGTCCATATCGAGTTCTTGAGTGCCTACACCATGTAGTGACCACTCTTTTGAGTGATTTTTGCATTTGGTGGCTACACCCGGCCCCGATTACATGTTTTCAAGGTTTCAGGACATCAATCTGACTCCTAGTCATACCTTGTGCTCCTCTAACCTCATCTCATGTCCTTTCACCCTGACTAAGGAAAATTCAAAAGTAGCAAGGACATCAACCACACCCTCTATTCAGGTGCCTCCCCATCACTCCCTTGGGAAGAGTGGGTGTGAAAATGGATGAGGACGTCATCCCTAACTACAAAATGATAATTCATGTGGGTCATTCTCCCTTTCACTTTCCCCCTTTGCATTTGAATTTCCTCCCTCTCCTCTAGGGGGTAAATCTGGGAGCCAATAGAGGGTACATGTCATGGTGGTGGAGAAAATGGAGAGGAAGATGAGAGATGCTTGATGGTATTTTGTGGGGACTCGGTACCTACCAAGACCCATATCAGCTTGGATGCCATTTTGAGGTCAGGGTTTTACGCTTGTGGAAGTTCATAGCTGTTTTCATTGCATCATTTATTTTTGTTGAGGGAGGTGGTGTAGGCATCTTATATAAGATGCGAGACATATGTCATTAGATTGAGGAGGAGGGTACTAGATATGTGTGGGCACATTGTGTGTTGGCCCACCTATATAGAGACTTGTACAGATTCACCCAAGAGGAGCACAAAGGTGGTATAAGAGCTACAAAATTATTGCATATGTGTCTTTATGATCACATAAAGTGTTGAGGCTAGTAAGAGGTCCTAGAGCAGAGTGGGATAGACCTGACATATATGTTAGGAGGTGGATTAGTGTGTGTGGATGGAAATTGGATACGGATACCTATAGAGCACTTATAGATTGCATGGGATCTGAGATGGTGATATGGCAGCCATACCGACACTATGGGGGATGGCTAGATGATGTTATAGAGATATGGGGTATACAAAGGACCATGTGGTAGAGGATTGGTTCACAAGTGTGATGGAGCTATTCTAAGTGGAGAGGCTATCACACCAATTTGGTATGGTGCGGGATTGCCCCTAAATCCATATGTGTGGTTCAGGAAATTAGAGCACCAAGGAGAGCTAAAGCTAGACCAAGATCGACAATGGAGCACCTAGTGCCCCTAGGGCCGACTAGGTAGATCCCATGATAGAGCCAATAGATGGGGATGATACGGGATGCACATAGGCATACTGAGCATGGTGGGTAGCACATAGATGGGTGTTCCTATTTCCCATGTTTGTAGAAGTGGAGGGAATAGCACATGGAGGAGAGGTAGAGGGGAAAAGAGATGCCACTTATCATGTAATGGCGGGTAGATTAGAGCGTGAGTATCTATAGTTGTGTTGTAGGTTTTGTCACTTGTCTATGTTATGATTATCATTTGTCTAATGTAATGTATTTAAGTATTTTGTAGGTAACACATATTGATCCTTGATAGTGGAAACATCCATCCACACATTAATTTTGAATGCGCCCAATGATGTGTTGGTGGGTGGAGGGATACTAGAGCGCATAGATGACATCGTGAGCAAGCATGCCCATTTGTTTGAGCTGGTGGCTATAGCAGTAGCCACATGCATAGTCTTTATGAGTGAGAGAGACAAGGCTCGCAGGGGAGACTCAATGAGCTAGAGAGGAAGAAGGTGGAATTCCATTAGCAAAAGATGTATTTATATGCTATGTCGAGTTGCAACATCAGTTCATGGAGTATTCTACCAAGGTTACACTATTTCGAGAGAGCGGGTTGAGAGGTATCGAGGTCGTGATCAACGATGTAGAGTTAATGGTGATTCATATAGTTTCGGGGTTCTCACAGTACTAGAGAGTGATAACGATAATGATATTTGAGTTGTATTGTTATATATTATGTAGGGGCATTGCCCCTAGTGATGATATGTTTTGTAACTATGATTGCATTATATATATATTTGATGATTATATTTGTTATGTATGAATGTTATAATGTGACCTTTGAGATATGATTTGTGAATGATTGTATTGAATGTCTCTCATGATGTGTAATTATTAGTATAATGTGATTAATGACATATGATCCTGTGGTTGTAATGTGGTGGATATTGTTTATGGTTTTTAATTGATATTTGTAGTATAATAATGATAGAAAAATATGTGTAATGTGGTGATGGTATAGTGTTAACGATGATATATGATATATGTGGTGTGTTTGCATAACTAAAATTGTGATAAATAATCGATTAATATGTACTAATACAAGGACTCACATGTTAGTATGATGAACATAGGGGGAAGATTAGCGATGCCCCCCAACGTATAGATGACGAGGTTCATTTATTTAAGACCCCTCAACAATCAAGAATGAACCACATAAAGCAAGAGTGCATCATTGAGAAATGATTGAGTGTGCTAGATGAATCAACAAAGTGCATGATGAGAGGTTCTTATAGAAAATACCTCAACAGTCATGTAATAACTGTAAGAATACAAGTGTGTCATTAGGGGGTAAGGTGATAGTAATCACCTACTAAAGACTAAGGTGGCGCAAAGCAGTGGAATCATGTGGGATGGAAGCAACATGAGTGCATGAACCAAACTGAATTTTATATGGAGCCACGAGAGGGATGGACACATGTAGAGGAATGTGGCAGCCAATGTGAAGTAATAGTATGATGTGGTGGATGAGATGGACGGATCGGATGTGGTGAATGTGATGGTGTGACTATGGATGGAAGCGGTGGAGAGAACACATGAGTGAAAATATCGATGGTGGACGTATAATAACCTTAGCATTGGATGGACCACTCATGTGAGCGAGCCAAAGGAAATAATTACACTATATTCTAATTGTTGTAATCTATCATGAAGGGAAAAGCAATCATTTTCCCTATGGCCATTAATGTGATGATAATTACAATAAGGTTGATCACGTTGATGTTGTAGATGATGTTATGGATGATGTTTATTAGAGGGTAAGTGAATTAGATGCTCATCAAGTAAGACACGCAACACATCATGTGGTCGAGTGTGATGAGAGAAGTGTAATGGATCATGTGAAATAGATGGAGTAGTTGGAGAAGTAGTCTATCACGGAGGAGGAGGAGAAGGATGTTTTTTTGTAATTTTATATTGATCTTGCTTGTGAGGAAGAGATAGAGTTTTGTAGGATGCTCAACAGATGGCAAAGGAGGAGAAAGAGATGATACCATAATAGCATAAGTAAGTGGAGGATCAATAACATGTCTTTGAGAGAATATCATGTTCTAAGTCAATGAATTTATAAAAAGAGTATGAATGACTCAAATGTATCATATTGCAATTGTTGTTTGAGAGCAGCGGTGAGACCACGACAAAATGTGAATTTCTTCTCTAGATCGATAGGATTTAATACTAGTTGATGCATATAAACATTGAATTGTAAAATGTAATCCTTGATAGGTTTAGATGCACCCTAATGTAAAGTAGGTATATGATCATAAGTAGATTTAGGGCCATTTTTCGATAAAGCGATGAAGGAAGGCATCTTCCAAATCATAGTAAGTACTATTAGAACCAAATGGAAGATGAGTGTATCATTGTAATGCATCATCGGTCAAAAGAAGGCTACATCGAAAGGCCTTAAACAACAATCTATCATTAGAATAAGAATCCATAGCCATGTGGTAATGTTGGAGATGTAGGTGAGGGTCACTAGTATCGTCAAATCATGTGAATGTAGGCATGATAAAGTCTTTAGGAAATGCAAATTTATGGATCCTCTTAGGAATAGGGTTGTCATGTAATGATTTTTTTATCAATTGAAGCATAATAAGACCTAATTTCTAAAGTGAGTGATTGAACCTGAGATTTTAATTGACCTATGACATGCATGAGAGACAAAATGTCTTGTGAGGGAATAACAGAAGATGGAAACAATGTATTAAGTGGTTGTAACATGCCATTGTGATTAATTATAGGGACCTTAAGAGAAGACAAAGGACATTTCGATTCTAAATGCACACTAAGGGTAGATACCATAGGAGGAGATGGAATATCCATAGATGTAGTAGGAATAACATCGAAAACATCCCTAGAAGGTGAAGCAACCGATGGATATACCTCGATAGTAGAAGACAAAGTATGTGAGATGTAGGTGAAGTGTTAGAAGGAGATGAAATGGTAGGAGTAAAAGAACTAATAGATGGAGATGCCTCATGCATTATGCTAGATGTAACCTCAAGAGAAAGTGGAGTAGGATATTCAAACTTAGTAGTATGAAAAGTAGTAGAATCATGACTATCAATTAGTTCCTCATAATTATAAAACGGCTCAAATATAAGTATGTCACTAAGTGGATCATTGACATAGTGTGAAGGAGTATGCAAATTAGTATGTGATGGATTAGGAGAAGAAATATCAGAATTAGGAGAGTCATGAGATGTAGCCATAGTAGTGATCTGATGAGGAGGAGAATCAATATGAGAGCTATTTTCAAGACCTAACATGTAATCAATAAGAGAATCATCTAGAATTTCCTTAGATAGATCAGCAGGAGGATCACTAGTAGCCGTATAGCATGGTGTACAATGAGTGAAGGCTATCAGATCCAAAAAATACTAATGCTAATGGGAGAGTCTTCAAAATGAGTAGGTACATATTGTTGATTGTCTAAGAGTTGTTGGTGAATATGATCTGGAGCAGAAAGTAGCATTACTATAGAGAGTTGTGAGCTCAGTGATAACAACCTCATCATAGATTGGATTAACACTAAAGTGTGACATGATGGGCCGAGAAGGAGAAGAGATATCCTTATCCATTAGGGTTTGAAGTGGATCCTAGGGCAAAAATGTTCTAAAGTATGGGTTCACTAAAATGATTAACTAAAATCTAAATGTTTTAGTAGTAATCTAAGAAGTACAACAATGTAATAACTGGAATATACTGAAATATAGATGCTAGATAATTTATTTGATATTATAAATGAAATGAAATAAATGAAATAGGAGGGAAAGGGTACTAACTTGAAATATAACTTACCTCATAGTAATCAGAGCAATGTTTTGACATAACTAAATATAATGAAGAACATTAGAAAATTACGAAGTGGAAGATTTGGCTAGACTGGGATGCTGGAAGAGTATAGGGGTGCGTGGGCGCCTGGTATGGAATATGGGTGCCTTAGTCTACATAATGAATCAAAAACTGAATTAGATAGGGTCGCTAAACCTTTTCAATGCTTCACCTTTGATCAGGTTGGTGTTTCAATTTATTCATTGATGTCTCCGTAGATCTCCAATGAATAATCTCCTACAAAATCCCACACAAAAGCATTAAACCCTAAAAAAGAAAGATGCAAATTAATGGGTTAGAATGTCCTCATGTTCCAAATGGATGGACTTATTATTAAACGTTACACTACATCTCAGACCCAATGTAGTTCTATGTGCTTGTGTGTGCAATGATGTGCCTAGGGTGCCCTAGCACTAATGACACCAAAGTAGTGGGAAATAACTAGATGTAAGATGCAAATGGTGGATGGAATAGAATGAATACAACCTTTCCTATGCAGTGTGTGATGCAGAATAGTTCTCAAATGTAGTCATTTTCCTTATGTAGATAGCTAACCCTTAGTATAATAGTCCTACCTTAAGATAGTGTGTATGTTGTTTTTATATAGGGATCTCTTGCTCAAATTTCAACAATAATGACCTAACATGCCGACTAGTGCCAAAGGGAATGGGATAACAAACCATAAAGACAAACCTTGAACTTCTAAATTAAAACTAAGTGCGGACTAAGACCAGGTCACCCAAAATTGAGGACCATGGATCCTAGGGCACCCTAATCTCTTCCCAGGTGCCCTAGTCAAAGACTAGAGACAACAACTAAGACTCATCAAGAGAGAATAAAAATTGTGCAAATAAGTGACGATTATACAAGACACACAATAACAATGACCAACTAAACTAATGATAGGAATAGGGGTGGGTCATTAGTGAATACTTTTCTTACGTAAGATTCATATATAAATCAACATACTTGGTGGCATAATTACGGTAATAAGTGTGTGATTTTGTGACTACATGCGTTTATATAATAGAAATAATAAGTGTTGACGATATGGATTGTTCGAGATGATGCTTTTGTGATAGGAGTGTAAGATGTTGAAGATGTGGATGACTAATCTTTAATAGTGTTAATAGTGTGGTGAGAGTGGACGACATTAAATTAGGGTTGACTAGTGGATGGGGCATGGGTTGGAAAGGGTTGTTTGATGAGGTTTAGGTTTTTATTTGGAGGTTCATTTGGGTTATCTAGTTCATAACTCACATTTGTCTATAATTTTCTAAATGACAATTCTAAATGAATGAAACCTTTTTATTTCATGAACCTTGACTCGATGTTATTTATAGTACTCATTCTCTCGATACCAAGAGGTATTTGAGACAAATGTTTCAATGGGATAGATAGGAGGAAGGGTGATCATATATGTAGCTAATATTTTATCAAAAGCCACATTGTAGGATTCACCAATGGGTGGATAATTATGTTGAGAATGGGTGCGTCTAGGAGTTGAATGTTCCTTGGAAATGGCCTTTATGAAAACCGTGTTTATTGAAGTTTTAGATTTATCGTGACTAGAGGATGGTTTGAAAAAATAATTTGGTTTACAATTCTTTGATTTGAGTTTGAACCTACCATCCTCGAGAGTGCGAAGTTCTATTTTGTGACCAATAGTAAAGGCTTCATCAAACATTTGGAAATATTGGATTTGGAGTGTTAATGACATATGTTTGGTGCAAGAACAAGCGAATAGCTCGATCATCTTGGTTTATGGGAGTGATAATGATAATTGATTAATAATACCCCTCCAACAGGTGATGAATTCTTTAATAGATTCATCCTAGAAATTTTTAATCGCATAAAGATCTATAATAGTGACTTTACGGGCGATGTTAATTGAGAAGTGTTCTAAGAATAAATGTGCAAGTTTTATGAAGGAGAAGCATGAGTATTGCATGATATTGTTATATCAATCTAATTGACCCAACTAAGGACATAGGGAATGTTCTCAACATCAGGATTTTAGTCATGCGTGATAAGATAGAGTGTGATGGAAGGCTCGAATGTGTTGTTGAGGGTCTTCTTTACTATAGAATTTAAGGAACTTTGGGAGTTCTAGTGTGGAGGGTACGCTTTGTATGGTATAGAGGGATGGATGGGTTCATTACAAATTTATTTGTAAGAAATATATTTTGGGAACCATGGAGGTAGCTTCAAGGATAGAAATCATGTTCATGAGCGCTTGTAAAGGATCACTTTGTGTTTGTTACTAGGGGTTGAAATGACAATGAGCACAGTTGATTATATGTGTGGGAGTTTATTTGTGTATATGGCTGATGTGGTAGAGGGATATTATGCTAGAGTGGAGAACTCATGGGAATGTTGTATATAGGTTGTGAGAATAGAGGTTGTGAGGGTTAGATATATTGATATTGGATAGGCATTGAAGTGTTAATAAAGGGATGTGATTGTTGTGGTATATATTGAGATGGGATAGAAGAATGCATATAAGGTTGATATTATTGTGGTATATGTTGTAAGGGGGTGGAAGTATGAATAAGAGATTAATATTGTTGTGGTATATATTGAGATTGGATAGACGTATTGATGAGTGGTTAGAACAGTTGAGCTATATATTGAATGATTAAACTAAAATAGAATATTCTAGTGTAATATAATGTTATAGGAATAATAAAATAATTGAATAAATGAAGTAATAAAATAGTAAAATAGTACCCAAGAAATATAAGAAATGGAATCGAAACCCTAATGTGTAAAGAGGGATATAAATCCTTAGATGATTCGATGATTCTATGGGATTGTGTCGCAAAGGAGACCAAATGAACACGGGGAGGAAACCTTCCCATAGAAGCTGAAAAAGTACAGATCTGGACTATCCGCGAGGCCAGGGCACTGGAGAGGATAGGGGTGCCCGTGGGAACCCTTTTTTGAGATTTGGGTACCCTCGTCTTGAGAGATGACCAAAAAACCTCCTCGAGAGGTGTCTTTGAGTGTTCACTTGTGTTCAATTCCTATCACGTGAATGTCATTGTAAACTTGCAATTAAGAATCACTGTAAAATCCCAATCAAACCAAAACCCTAAAAAAAAATATGCATATGAATGGGTGAGATTGTCCTCGGCTTCCAAATTGATGGACTTATCACTTAGCACTGCACAACATCTCAGACCTAATTTAGTTCTAGGTGTGTGTGTCTGAATATTGTGCCCTAGGTGCTCTTTTTCAGATCACACTTTGTGAAGTAGCGAGTACATAACTAGATGTACAATGTAGTAAATGTGTGCAAGGAAATAATAGAATCCCCTCTATGAAGTGTGATGTAGATGAACTGATCCGTGATGAGAAAAAGGGTATAGAAAGGATCCTATTGATTTCATGTGAGATTATTGGGCGATCTCACACCATTAGCCAAAGATGTGTAGGGAAGAAAGTTTGATTTATCCTCCAACCCGTAACTATTTCTTGAGAGTGAAGAGGTCTCTGTATTGTCTAGTTTTTTGGGTGATCTAATGCCACTAGCCAAAGTAGTGTAGAGAGGAAGGTCTGGTTTATCCTCTAGCCTATAACTGCTCCCAGAATGCTAAGGACAATTTTCCCTATAGAATCCCTTGTGAATGGAGTTTGTAACACTGGTGCGAACCCACTCGTTGTGTAACCCACTATGTGATGGAAAACAACTAAAAACCTAAGCTGTATCGGTAATGCGTGTAAAATGAAATGATGCCCCCTCTTTAGGGGCGCATACAATGTCATGGATAGGAGAATTCTACCCAAAAGGGGACCGACCACACATATTAAAATTGTGCCCTACATGGGGAGGGGATGTGTTTGGTAGAAACCAAGGCACAAACAAACAATGTAGCTAGAAAAAAGTGTTAGTACGAACATGCATGTAGAAAACAAGTGTAAGAAAAATAAAGAATGTGTAAGCTAAAGCATAAGCAGAGATAATGTAAACACCCAAGAAGAAAATTTAGGCTGCACAAAGCGGGTTGCAAACATGGGACACCACTCACAAAGTGTCACAAGACACTCAAGGCTGTAGTGGCCACAAATAAACAAGTGTGCACACAAGACAAAGGGAAAATCCCGTAAACAAGAGCAAACAATAGCAAACAATGTAACAAACAAGTATGGAAGAAAATATCCTTGCATAACAAATGTTGCACATGAAGCACCTGTTAGCATGTTAGAAAGATAAAACATATGTCAAAGCATGTATAAACCAAAGTAGTGTTCTATGAACAAAAATGAAACAATAACACCTATAGCATATGAATGTGAATGCCCCCAGGAACCATTGTGGGACTAGTAGTCAAACATCCATGTTGTGTGTAGTATCCATGTATAGTTTGCAATCACAACTAGAAAATCAAGTGAGCGCTGATGTGTGTATGGTAAAAGTAATGACATACAAGATTCATAGCTAGCATGTGTAATAAAGCTTACATGTAAAAGCAAGTGCAAGCAAGAGTAAATGTAGCCATAAAATGTAGTATGTTGTGGATGGATGGAATGGAATGCAGAGTGAAGGGTGGGAGCCACATACCCCCGAGTGAATGGAATTGTATGTAGTGAGGTTCATTTAGTATGCCCCCTCAGCAGTCAATAATGAACCATAAATAAGAGTGCGTCATCGAGAAATGGTCGAACTATGTGTTGTGTGCAATGCGTTGTGATGAGTGTGTAGTGATGATATGCGACATAGATGAGTTGTGTGTGATGTTGTAGCCTAAGTGTATATCATGACAAGATGAATAGAAAAGGAGTGGTGATGTATCCTAAAGTGTATACCACTAAATGATGTAAGCAAAAGTGATGATGTAGCCTATCACAAGATGATGCGAGAAGAAGTGACCTGTAGCCTAAAGCATATATCACTTAATCTAGGTATGTCGCATGAGAAAATATTAAATGAGGAACATGTAAGGGTGATGAGATCCATTTTTGGTGTATACACTCAACAGTCTAGTATGTCTTTGCAAGACTAGAGTGCTTCATCGAGTAGTGAGCACAACATGTCCAAGTAGAAGTGTAAAATGTGTACTATGCATAGTAGGGTGTATGGTGTGTAATGCAAGATGTTTCGATGACCTAAGATGTATAGATGTATAGATGCATAGTATATGTAAGGCGTAATATGTAATATGTAAATTTTAGGATGTAAAATGTAAGATGACGTGTATGAGGTGTGAAAATGCTCAATATGTAGTGGTGATGGTGTAGTATATGAAACACGAATAGAATGTGTATGATGTATGTAGGATGTAAAGTGTATAACGTATGAAGATGAGCTATGTTTATAGTGTCATGTGTGGGGTTCATGTGTGTAGGATTCCCTCAAAAGTTAAGTGTGAACTGAAGCACAAGAGTGTGTCATTGTGTAGTGACGATGTAGATGGGTATGCTAATATGTATGTGTGAGTATGTGGAAAAAGCGATGAGAGAATAATATGTCACATGATGTTAGGGGGTGAGTATAGATGTAATACCCCAAGTGTGTGGTGATGAAGAGACTATCTGATGAAAGTGAGGGACAATGGTCCTCCACTTGATGTATGTGGTGATGAAGGTGTGCAACCATGCTCTAAAAATGGTGGTATATGAGATAGGTGCAATGCGCATGTGAGGGAATTCTATGTGTGTGCAATGGATGAATATATGACGAGAGAGTAGGTGAAACAAAAGGCGTCGGTGATGGAGACCGATGATAATATAAGTGTAGAGGTGATGGACACTGTGTGGTATGAAATGAGGTGGAGATTTACGTCGAGATTTTATGGAGAGAGGAATGGATCTATGTTGATGTGTAGGACTAGTAGAGTGGTGAAGACATGTGGATGGTGTGTGAGTGGGTGAAGTAGGAGTAGAGTTCACATTAAGTAACATGGATTGTGATGTGCTAGATGAAGTAAAAAATGTGTTAACCGATGTTGGAGGAGATAATAATCATAGAGTAGACAGCGGTACATCATCGATAGAAATGACATGATTGTTATTAATGAATTTGAGTCACAAATGATTCATAGAGATGATGGAATTATACCTACGAATCTAATTAAGACCTAATAGCATGTCACACCCATCAACTGCTTGTCCCATGAGAAAGGGTACATGGATAGTGAGAGGAACGACAATAACATGAAGTTTGATAATGCCATATGAATTGTTCGGTGGATAGGAGATTTGCGGCGTGGATAATACATAACATCAAGGAGTGGAATAGAACATGTGTTGATGGGCCATGATGGATCAACCTTAGTATTATTGATAGGGATAGATCCGATAGAGGTACTAATGTGTAAGTGATTAGAAGAGAATGTGACAGGGGTAATCATGATCGAGAGAAAGAAATAATCGGTGGAGAAACATCGGTGTTAGCAACTAAGAAATCAAGGGCCCCCGATGTAGGTAGAGGCACTACACGATAAGTATGATTAGATGATGAATCATTGGTTTTCTGTTGTGTTGTGGAGGCAGGTTATTAAATAGTTTGAGCTTACAATTTTTGTTAACTAGTGTGGAGTTTGTAGCCTCTAGAAATTCAAGCTTGTTATTATCGATAAGACCCTAGATGATAGTGTGTATTTTTAGACACCTATTTGTAGAGTTCCCCACATAGCGGTGATAATCGCATTAAAAAAATTCATTATAATTTCTTCCTTTTGGTTGTGATGGATCTAATTCAAGCGGTGGAGGAATCGTGATAAGAATGCTCTCAAGAAGTTGTTGTAATATGAGATGTGCGACAATAGGAAATTTGGTGAACGTATATCTTTGAGGTGGTTATGACTTAACTTTGTTAGTAGTATCTATCACGTTGAAAGTGATTTTTTCATATGATGATGCTTGTTCCTGATACTTAAGCTTGTCAAAGGATAAAATATTATTTTCACGAAGCTTAAGGGTATGACAGAGTTGATCGAATGAAGGATAGGTCTCAAAGAGTACACTTTCTTGGAGAGGCGGTAGTGAAATCTGGATGATTAAGTCCTGAAGCTTAGATTCCGCAAGAACATTTGACATCTTGGCTTAGTTTTTTTTTGTATCTACGAATGTAATTTTCTAAGTGTTTGTTAGATCCCTATTTAAGTTGCGTCAGTTGGGCATATGAAATATTAGAGAATATATTGATAGAGAAGTGAGTGAGAAATGCATCATCTAGATGTGTGAAAGAGGTTACGGAATGAACAGGTAGGTGATAAAACCAACGCATCGCATAATCATGAATACTACGAGGAAAGAGCTTAGCTAGGAGAATGTGATCATCCGAAAAATCTAGAAAAACTACATGGAATGCTTGGGAGGTGCTCTTGTGGGTTACCCGAAAATTGAAAATAGGTAGTTTAGGGGTGACAAAATTTGGTGGAAGTGGATAAGTGGATATAACGGGCATGAATGGAGTATGCAACAATAGAGTGGAATCCAAAGATGGAGACACACGAGAAGTAGCCTTCCATAATTGATGAATTTACACTTGAAGGTCTTGATAAAGGGAGGATAGATCTCGAGTACCAATGGAAGGATCCTTCCACATATGAGAAATAAGAGGTGAGGTGTAGTGATTAGTATCGGTAGGGACAAAAACAGAACAATAAAGATGGGTGGAAGAGTAGAAGCAAGCGGTTAGGTAACAAATGTGGTGGGAATAGCATCGAAGCATTAAGCTCTGCAAGGTTTGTAGCTTCCTTACAAGAAGCATATAGAATTAAATCTAGATCTTGGGGATTCTCGGTGATATGGTCATTAATAGTTTTAATTTGGGCTTTAGTAAATTATTCACAAGTTTGAGCCATGGTAAATGAGAGAAAAATATCCCTAAGTTGAAGGTGGTGTAAGTAGGTTACTATCGACAAGTTGCGGTAGTAAAATATGCAGAGGTATACTAAACTTAGTGAAAATACGCCAATGTGGTTACGATTGAACTAAAATAGAATATTCTAGTGTAATCTAATGCTATAGGAGTAGTAAAATAATTGAATAAATGAAGTAATAAAATATTGAAATAGTACCCAAGCAATCTAAGCAATGGAATGTGAAACCCTAATGTGCAAAGAGGATTAAGAAAGCCTTAGTTGATTCAATGATGTTGTGAGATTGTGTCGTAGCGAGAGAGCGGGTGAACATGAGGAGGAAACCTTCACACGGGAGCCTAAAAATGTATAGATCTAGATTATGCAGCTAGGCGAGGCACCTAGAGAAGGATATGGGCACTCGTGGGTGACCGGGTGTGAGATCTACGTGCCCTGGTCTACGAAGATGACCGAGAAAACCTCCTATAAGGTGTTCTTTAATTGTTATCCTATATTCACTTCCTATAACTTGAATGTCATTATACTTCACCATATGTCACTTTGTAAACCTACTGATGAAGAATCATCTACAAAACCTAAAGCAAAATATCAAAAACCTAAAAAGAAGGATGCATATGAAGGGTCAAACTTTCCTCACCGCAAATGGCGAAGGACTTATCATCGAGTGATGTAATACATTTTAGACCCAATGTATTTCTAGATGTGTGTGTGTGAAGAGTGGGCCCTACGTGATCTTGTGCCAATCACACTTTGTGAAGTAGTGAACAAGTAACTAGTGTAAGCTATGAAAAATACACTACTAACAAGAAAGTAAAATACCAATAATCGTACCTCCTCCTTCGCGTTCCGTAGCAAACCTCAAAATGGGCTAGGAAACTTGGATTGAGCCCAGATTTTTGATATGTAGGTGCTTTTCTTCAAGACGGAGCAAGGCCTTCCTACAACAACGATCCTCTTACTTTGCACTAGATGGGAAAAAGGATTATGAGGCTATTTTGGCATTAGGACGAGGCAAAAGGATGTTCTTTGCTCAAAGGATGCAAGAACTTAGATATGGCATGCAAGCTTATTCTCCGTGTGTTTAGAGGGGAGGGGTAAGGTTGTATTTATAGCTTGAGGGAGTGATTAGCTTAGATTAATTTAAGTAATCATGGTTTGAAAATGTGGGCAAGATTAAGTGAGTGGTTTGAAAATGTGGGCAAGATTAAGTGGGTGGTTTGAAAATGTGGGCAAGATTAGGTGAGTGGTTTGAAAATGTGGGCAAGATTAGGTGAGTGGGGACCACGAAGAATGGGTGAGGATTTGAATTATTTTTTAATTCATAAGTGGAGGATTTTAGGTGAGTGGGGACCACGAATGGTGGTGAAATTTTGAATTTAAATTTTTAATTCAATAGTGGAAAAACATGGAGAATAATGACACGTGGTGAGGATTAGATTATTTTTAGATTTTGAAATGGATAATTAATCAAATTATATTTGATTAATTCGAAGTGTATTTTTGTGGGAAATGAGGAAGGGGAATTAATTGATTTAGGATAGATGTGAAATTGGGGTGTCTACAACTAGATATAAAATATCAAAAATGTGTGCATGGAAATAATAGATTCCCCTCCTGTGAAGTGTGATGCGAGATGAACCACCTTGTATACCTTGTGATGGAGCTAGATGGATATAAATGTAGCTATAGATTCCTTTGATGGATGTAACCTTGGGTGGAGATAGTTAGTGCTTAGTGCTTGGTCCCTCATTATGGTCACCAAAATTTATATTTATATGGTTCTCTTTCTTTAATTTCATAATTAACCCCGAAAATGTCAACCACCATAAATATAAGATGCTCAAACAGCTAAAAAGTGCCCAAAATGTGAGAAGAAAGTGTAAATAGAATCAAAGCGTTTAGAGGGGACCATGGTGTCTAGGGTGCCTCGATCCGGTTGGGCGCCCTAGTTTAAAATAGGAAAAACATCGTATGAAAATACAAACTAGGTAAGTACAAGTGTAAGATCAAAAATAACAACAACAAGCAATGCAAAATGGCAAAAGACATGGGTTAATTATTACACTTTTCACTTAAGAAACCATATGAATAGTAGTATGAGAACGAGACTAAATGATGGCTCAAAGTGCATGATTTTGTGTCTACATTGAGAGGTGATTTTTGAAATAGGGGAATTTGATGCCTGGTGTGAATAAGGATGTGTGCTATGAATGAGGCGGTGTTGATATGGGGTATGTAATGGGGATTGACATGAAAAAATCTGAACTACAAATGTGGGTTGTTGTGACGAGATAAGAGGGATCGAGCTTACGGGAGGTGTAGAAGAGATAGTGGAAGCTATGTGGTCGAGATGTGGAAGGAGATGTGTTGGTATTGTTTTTTGAAGATGATGATCCTAACAAGGATCGATGAGGAAGAAGGCTGTTGATTGGTTTTATCTTGTGATGAAACAAAATTGAGGTTGAAGGTGATGACGAGAGTTGATCACATAGAATTTGATGTTTCGGTCCACTAGCGGTGGAATAAGGATGAATTTGTTGGATAACTGGCTCGTGATTAGGGTCGAAAAGCTGGGAAAGGTTGAAAGTGACATTGGAGATGGTATTTCATTGTGTAGGTGTGGGTTGGAGGAAAACTCCTTTAGTAGAAAGATATGCATTCAAGGCCACATGGTTTGAATCTATAATCTCTCTACGAATAATGGATCATCACTATTGAAGAAGGAGTTAGGTGGATTAGGGATTTATGATGTGGTTGATTGATTGCTACGTGAGTGTGGGGGTTCTTGATTGGTTGTTGGAATTGATGAAAATGCTCAATCTTTGGTCAATTAGGCATGGAATGTCGTTATGGCGAGAATGAAAATTTTCAAAGGACTATTGAAAATGTTCGATTATGTTGTCGATCCTTATAGAGCGAGATTGTTGTCTGGTTAGTACCATGAAATAAACAAGAAATCACTAAAAGAGAAAGCAAAATGGTATATGGTTGATTACAATCACACAGACAAGTCACACAAGAAATTTTTAATTATCTTGATTAATTTAAACGATGAAATGTGAAAAATGGTTGAGAGGGTACTAGGAAATGACAATCTAAGGTTGGTTTCAGGTGATGTTAAAGGATAGAGTCCTCAATATACCTAAAGGTACGTGGTGCCCGAATATGTGTTGGGTGTGCATACGAGGCGTATAATTAGGGCCTACCCCCTCACTTCATAGTCCCGCAATGATAAGGGTATCGGGTGCTTAACCAATATACCACCCACCATCGGGGATAATTTGAGTGGCAAATATTCATAATATGGCAAATATTTCATTTTTGAAAAATTTGAAAAGGCAATTTTTTTGGCGCTGGTCGGTGGACATGTTTACTAAAAATTACGGTTTAATTTTTTTAGGGTAGAAACACTTCACCTACCCTTGAAACTATCCCCTATATAATCCTAGATTATTTGCTAGGTAGAACACTACTAGATCACTCATACCACTTGGGGGCATATGTATTATCAAGTATAGTAAATGCACAACAGAGAGGCGAGAGGCTACGCGCGCGTGACGAGAGGCGGAGGATACGAGGACGAGCGACATAGATTTTGTTGATGCACAACATGGAGATTTTTTTGACTTCGATAGGAGTGTGAAGGAAGTAGATGCGTGACAAAGAGTTTGTTGATGCACGACATGGAGATTTTATCGTGTGACCGGAGGCGAGAGGCTACTGAGACGCGCGATAGGAGATTTTTGTCACGCTTCAATAAGGTGGTTGACACGCATCAATGAACCTCACTGATGCACGTAATCAACCTTGTTGACACACGTCAATGAGCCTCGATGACACATGTCAACCACCTTGTTGACGTGTGTCAACAAGGATGTTGTCATTGGCGTGTGTCAACAAGGTCATTGACACCGCGTCGGTGAGGTTTGTTGACGCGTGCTAACCACCTTATTAACGCATGACAACAAATCTCCTGTCACATGTCTGCAGCCTTCTGTCACACCTCTTAAAAATCAGGAAAAAATTTTGTTGTCGGACCCCCAAAAAATTTGCCTTCCCACAAAACCGGTTCCGAGGATATTCGCCAAGTATTTTCCACCTCCGATTTCTAAGAGGTCTCTTAAAATGAACCCTTCCCACCATCTTATTTATACTCGGCCAAAACACCGAGTTGGCTTATCCTCTTGGTGATGAAATCCAAGTAGGTCCACCTAGGAAGGAATGTTTTGATGCAGATTATATTTGATGTGATTTGGTTGTATGTGAGGGGAGTTATGTGAATGAAATTTCTTAAACCCCTAATTAAACTATGTGATCAAGAAAATGAGTATCCATTTTAAATCCCAAAAGGAAATTTTTATTTGATGAGGATAAACAAATAAATGCAATGCTGAAATTAGAAACGTGATCGAAGTCATACTGTGATCGCTTTCCCCTTTAAGATTTTTTATTCTTTATTTTTTAATTTTTTAATCTAAAAATAGTAAATCCAGATCGAGAGCTTGTAAGGTTAAATGATTAGTAGAAAATAGAGAAGAAAACTGATAAAAAAAATCAAATTGGCTTAGTAATCAGAAATAATTCACCGAAATCATTGGTGATTATAGCAATTGCTGGAGATTTTCTGAAATCGTTGACAATTACAAAGCAGAGAACCAAATAAATGAAAATATAAAAGAAAAGAAAGGGAACTATCCCACTAGGCTTATTTAGGAATGTATTACGTATTTTTGGTTAGTCTTTATCAAATGAAGAAAGAGGTTTTACTAATACCTACACTTATAGTCGCAATATCAGGATGATATAATGTAGATAATGTGAGAATGTTTCTCCTCTTATCGAGTGAAGAGACATGTAAGTAAATCTTGCTAAAAAGTATATTAGATAAATGAGATAACAAGTTGCTCAATAAAGGCCAATCTCGGGAATCTAAAAGGACTTATTTAAAGGGTGTCAACTCATTTTGATGTAATTAATTTGTGTTATTAAAATAAGATAGATGATAAAATACAAGGAAGCTAGAACTCAAGATGGATATGAAGATCATGCTTAGCTTCATAACTCGCCTAGGATAGGATTGTGGTGAGCTTGAAGTCTTCAAAGTAATCGTACCAATACTCCTCAGTTCCTTCTCATATCTCGTTAAGGATCGTGAACTACTCTTTGATGTCCTCAAAAGTTAGTGTGAATGTGATGGCACACAAGGTGAGTTTATGGAGGATTTCAAAGCGCTTCTACATGAATGGTTTCTAGATGATCGAGAAGATCGTAAATGTTAGTGATGTGATGGGACTAATCCGAACAATCCTCTATAGAGACACATCTAGAAAACAAGCAGATTAATCTCAGATGGATAGATAAAAAATGATAAAATGAAATGATTAATAAAAGTGACTATATTGACAGTAATCATAGGAAATTCACATATATCATGCACAATTTGGGATAGTATTTTGTGATTGAAGGGATCGTGAGCAATATCTCGTGAAATTTTTATGTTTGACAAAATGCTAAATTAATGGAAAACAAAGACTAAAATGCTTTATTTGACCTTTTTTTATGTGTAAACAAAATAGAAACAAGAATAGATGGATGTGATCTTACCATTGACATGAAAATGAATTGATATGGTTATAAATACTTATAGGAACTTTTGAGTTTTTGGTGGTGTCTTTCTAAATACCCCGTGGTGTGATAATGGCCTTAGAGATGTATGAATGCATGAAATAATGTATTCTAGCTTACTAGTACAACAACGCTTCACTAAAGATTATGAGATCCTAAAACAAGAGCTTTAAGCTTCTATTTATAATCAATGGCTATTTTTTAGGATCACCGATAATTCGAAAAAGTCAAGGACACTCATTTGGAAGTGGTTTCAACCACTTCCAAAATGGATATTTTGGTATGGGGATGAGGGAAATGGTTAAGGAAGAGGTTAGGTAGGGTTAAAGGAGTTAGATGGTTAGGATAAAAAGGGTTAGGATGGGTTGTAAGTGGTTATGAGGTTTTAGGGAGGTTAAGGTAAGTAAGGGTAGGTAAATAAGGTTTACGGGGGTAAAAATGTGGTTTTACGAGGGTGAGGGAAGTGGCTTAAGTTATGATTAAAATGATAGGTTTAATAATTTAATGTGTGTGGGGTGTAGGTGGGTCACGTAGGGTGATGAAAACCCAATGTCTATACCATGTGATAGAATGTGAGAATGAGGATCAAGTGGTATGGCTTGCACATCAACCGAGCTGCACTTGAATGTTAGTGTGACGGAGTTCCATGTTGTAAACACTAATTCAACCATGAAAATGTGCATGTAAAAGAAAAGGGTCTACTCATTCTCATAGATAAAAAAGGTTACAAATAGGAGTGTTGTGTAACTCCCAATGCAAGACCAATCATACATCCACAAGGGAGAAGAGGAGTTACATTCTAAAAATGGAAAGTAACTCCTGTATGACACACTGAGGTGTATGATAGAATCTATGATGGAATTTTTCATACCACCTAAGACACCTAAGACCTATGATATCACCTAAGTGGTATGATTCACCACGTGATGTGAATAATGTCCCATGATGAAAAAGAAATTACACATACTAACATATTTCACTTCTTCTCCTAATCCTCCGATACTATGGACCACTTGAGAAGATATGTGGCAATGGTTTATTCTTCTTTCATATTCAGACTTTCAAAATGATTCCTATAGGTCTAGAGCTTTTCCAACTTCACCTTAGTTTCACCTTCATAAATAACTTGTATCTTATCCCACATAGCCTTAGTTGTAGCACATTGCATTACCTTGACAAACTATGACTCTGCCAAACCACACAAAATGGCATTCATTTCTTTATAATTTTCAATATTTTCCTTCTTACGATACATCGTTAGAGGATTTTGAGGAATAATGTACCCATCTATAATTGATTTCCAAATATCACATCCCAAGGACATAATATGAGTTCTCATCCTGATGCTCCAAAAAGCATAATTTGTCCCATCAAATAGAGGATCTATGCTTAGTAGGACGAATCACCTTTTTGACTCACTATATATGTGCTTTGAAGGATCATCTCAAAATTATTAAACTTGCCTTAGATTCCCTAATTTGATCAAATTGTTGGAAGCACAACCATTGAGAGGGATGGGGTGAGTCAATGGGAAATAAAACTTTTATTCACTTAAGCATTAACCATTGAACACATTCAACAAAATTCATCATCGATAGATTAAGCAATGATTAATCGAAAACATGAGCATGCACCATGAGAACACAATAACACAAATACATTAGACTTAAGTTGGAAAACCTCAAGGGGAAGAAAAACATTGAAAGAAAGATTTATTACAACAATTAGTAAAATTTAATTGAGCACCAACTCAAAAAGGAGGACCAACCCCTAGGTTTATTGAGGCACCAACCCCACAAGGATCACCAACCCCTAGATGACTCAACACAAACTAAAGCCACCTGATTTTTTTTCACCTCGAAATGTTGCACCAACAATGATAATGAGACATATAAATCTCTCTTCCTTTTATCTTCTTCACATCTTCTCTCTTTTCTTACTCTCTCAAGCATTTCTTCCTTCAAGTCGATTAGGTCATCGACCTATCTCTCCAACTTCAGGATACACTCTAGAACATCATAAAATCTTATCTTCCCTCTCTTGATGGTCACAAATACCTCCTTCACTTATTTAATAAGCCCTCTATCTCGCACTTTCTCATTCTCACCTTGACATTAAAATAATCCACTAAAACCCGCTTATATACATGACATATGATCATAACACACATAGATTAGCCATCATAGGGAATATAACCTAAAAAAACACTATCAAAACACCATACAAAGGACCAATTAGGTCACTAATAGCATCTAGAAACATCTAATCCTTCATTAGGTCTCAAATAGGCCTAATATACTCAAACTGCCCTCTCACAAAAACCAAGTCCACTTGGGCCTACATGGCCTTCACCAAACTTCTGAAACCACTTAGACATGTTGTATAAGTCTAATTCATGCCTCCTACAAGATTGAATCATCTTGCATCATCATCTCAAAGCTATAAATCCACCATTAGGATCAAATGCTCTCACTAGGTTTGTGACCTACAGAACCAGTCTTCAAACATGAAGCTCAAACACCATCAAAACACACAATCATGCAACCAAAATAGGTATACATTTGCTACATGACCTCATGGTCATCACCATATACTTAAGACACCATCACTTAGGGCAGCTAGAGTGATTAATCTAAAATGTAAATAAGAGCCTAATTTGAATGCATGATTGTAGTAAATGAATAATAAATTAGGTACAATAATAAATACCCAAGGAAATTAAGAAATAAATAATGAAACTCTAATTTCAAGGAGAGGGTAGAAAGGCTTAGCTGATTCACATAGTTCTATAGAATGCATAGAGTTGTGAAAATGGAAAAGATGAAGCACCGATCGTCACATTGGAGCTCATAAAAATGCGAGATGTGGAGATATAGGCTAGACTAGGGCACCAGAGAGGGGCACCTAGAGGGGATGAGGGCACTTGCGCATGGCTTTCTTTGAGCTTTGGTGTCCAGGATGAAAAATTTTGAAGAGTAAAAGCTAGGCTAAGTAAGTAAAGGTGCAAGACTGAAAGTAGCAATAAAAAGAAAATATAGGTGGCCAAAGACATGGGTTAATTAGTACTTTTATCACTTAGAAATCATATGAATAGTAGTATGTAATCGGGACTAGATAATCAACCAAAGTGCATGATTTTATGTCTACAAAAAGAACATATGAATATTTTAGTCCAAAATAGATATTGTCGGTGAGCAACAAGAAAATCACAAATATTATTTCAAATCCTTTCAAGGTAGACCAAACATGATAAAAAAATGAACCAACAAACTCATAAATGAATGGCCCAAATTGTTAGTCCCATATCACATTGATGCAACCTAGAATTTACCATTAAAATCCTAGGCACATTGGCACATCACTCAGCCTAAACTGAGTGCTCACCCGAAACACACAAAGGTACTAGGCCCCTCTTTAGGGTTGCTATTGTAGGATGTTAGCATGATGAAGACTTAATGCATTCAGATCCATAATTAATACATCATTCTACAGTGCATGTTCAGATCTATATCTAAAGAATAGCAGACTTAAATGATAACCATGATGAAATCAAAATATGCAAGACCCAATTATACTCAGGATTAATACTCGTATTCAGCCAATACACTCCATTATATTAAACATGATAAATACACAAAAAGCTCATCATTATAGATAATACCATAGCAATACACTCCATTATATTAAACATGCATTAGATTTAATACCAAGATAAATTCATAAATTCGGATTTAGTTCTCACACACAAACACCTATACTACGTAGTTCATTACATATTTATAGGGTGGAGACTTTCCCTTCACCGCTTATCTAATCCTAAAATAGGTCACATGCTAAGAATAACCATGTACCTTTACAATAATAGGCTCACATGCAAGAATGCTAACAATAGACCTCTCACAGTTAACTAGCAGTAACAACTCTTTTCTTAGATTGATCCATGCAAAGCGCTCCATAGCCGCTCTTCCAAAAATAGTCGATGTGTGTCATATAAGTCTTTTCCTAGTTTATGTGCTCTACACACTATCTCCAAAAATAGCTCGTACATGTGAAAATGTCTAAGTCCCAAATATTCCCTTATATTCCACACACGTGTTCTCCCCTATCCTTTCGCGCCTTTGATTGTGCCTTGTTCTCTTGCACAAACCTTTTGTGTGCCTTCTACTAAGTATTCCACTTTTTCTACTCAACATTACCCCACACTAAACTGCATTGTCACCTCGACAATGGCTACTCCTTAAACAATAAAGAATAAAGTAATGGAAAGAATGTGAAATAATTTCTATACAAAGAATAGTTATTTACTCTACATCACCCTCGATTCCACTGGAAGAATGAGTTCTAGATATTCTTCCTTTATTTTTGCCTCTAAGGTCTATCATTCACTTAGCGTAGCCTCTACCTTTTCGTGACATTCCTATCAATAGAATCCATCTCATCTTGTGCAATTTCTCCCTTCTCATTTTGTAGTACTAATATTGTGTTATCCATGCGTGAGACATTCTCCTTCTAGTAGATCCATTTTCTATGCTATAAGTTTTCCTAGTTCATCCAACTTATTCTTGTGTGGCTCTTGAGCCACTGCAAGGGCCTCATGCTTTTGCTTCACCACTACCAATCTCTCTGCGCCCCAATGTTTCATCCTTCATAGATTTTAGGACTTTATTTTCCTCTACCATTGTCCTTATTCTGATGACTGCTTCTAGAGTTGTACAGATATTCAATGCTTGATCCACTTTCTTTAGCTCCTCTGCAGAGTTTGAAGCAACCCCTCGTATGATGAAATTTTTCTAATCACTGCAGACTTTTCCCTTTCTACCTCCTATTCAAGGTATTTTGGCACTAGCATCCTAACTGGTCCCTCTTCAAGCACCATATCAACCAAAGTATGCACATAGTGCATAGCCAAAGGAAACATTTTGGGTACCTTGGGCTCTAAGTGTGGTCTTTCTTGGAGGACATGATCCCTAATCTCCTCTGCCATGCCAATAAGAACCCCATTCTTTTTCTGCTCCAGGTCCTTTTCTTGTTTTAAGCATGCGATCTCAACATCCTTGGCCTTAATCTCTTCCCTCAACACCTTGATAGTGGCATATTTGTCTATGTTCCTCCACACCACCTCTGTAGATACCTTCACCAAGGCATTGCTTACCTACTCATCAGACATAATAGTGGGCTTCATGGTTATATGTCTGGCCGAAGTGCCTTCTTCAACCTCCTTGACACATAGGATTCTTCGCATACGTCGAAGTCTGGCTCATCCATGTGTGTGTGCATAGACCAGATAACTACTTTCTTATGCGTGTGGTGGCCATGTCCTCATCCATCAATTCCCATCCATATAACTCCTTAGGGCTCACCATGCTCTGAAAATAGGCACAAACAATTTTTCTTGTGTCCTCAAAGATAGCCCAAAGATGGAACAATAAACTCTCCACTTGTCCTTTTACTTCTCAGCCCCTTAGGAATTTGCGCGCCAAGATTCGAGTTGGATATTTAATGTTTTGAGTAGTATCTTGCTTTGTCTCTCCTTCCTTGACTCCTTCTCCTTCATTCTTCACATCTCCATCTTTCATTTCTTCATCCTTTGGCTCTTCCACATCCTCTGGTGGTGTAGGAGATTCAAGCGTGCTCTCCTCAGACTCTTCCACCTCCTCGTCCAACTTCAAATTTCTCCTTCTTTTCTCAGTTGTCTCCTTATATGGAGAGAGTCATGGTGATATGTGAACCGACTAGGGAGGAACGCCTTGATTCCTTGTTATCCTAAAAACTTCTTAAAGTGGTGTTCCTCAGGGTCTGCTCCAACCTCCAATTCTTCATCCCCTTCTTCTTGTGTCTAGGGTGGAGTACTTGCACACTCAGATTCTACCTTGTCTAAGGGCTGCCTTCATCCCCTATACACCAAGCTGCCACTATATTCACATTCTTCCTCCTCATCATCTACTTTTATAGTTTTGGTGGGATTTGGGGCTAGTATATTCTTCTTTGTGTGCTTTCCCTTAGCGTCCCCGGGAGCATGAACTTGTTCTCCACATATTTTTTCCTCCAACTTGGGCTTGAGATGAAGGTAGATAAGCATGGCCCCACTATCTCTAATTTCCAAAATCACGAGCT
This sequence comes from Taxus wallichiana var. yunnanensis, assembly GCA_018340775.1. Lineage (NCBI taxonomy): Eukaryota > Viridiplantae > Streptophyta > Pinopsida > Cupressales > Taxaceae > Taxus > Taxus wallichiana. Next base: position 615,492,639 of record CM031243.1, read on the forward strand.
TCATGCTTATCATGTCTAAAATAAGCCTCTCTATGTAGGTAGTATGCCCTAGATAGACATAGGTCTTACGTAGCGTGTGGTAGTCGCAGTCTACCTTGTCTTCAATAAAGTTTAGATGTCACGCATTGTTGAACCGATGGACCATTGCCTGGAAGTAACGTGTTGTGAAGGCATATGGCATCTTACACCAAGGGCTCCAAGTACCATCCTTCATCGCAAACCACGTGATGCAAAAGTGTTGATACACTATGAACTAGACTACCTTGCCCACCACCGAAGGTAAATCCTTGGGGATGCACCACTCTTCTTCAAAATCCATGTGGAGCCTGTCATACCACATCTCCACCCTTTTCTTGAATGGCCCACTCATTGACCCTTCACACAAGTACTTTTCAAACCTTTCTGCCAAAGACTTGTTCTGCATGGGGTATTCCCAGATTTTGTTCTTCGGCCCATCAGGCACCCCAATCTCCAAAAATACTAAGGATAACAAGATAGCGCTGAAATTGATTCTCTCACCTATGCGCACCTCCTCAACGATTGTGCTCGTGATGTAGCTCTGCTATGTTGTAGATTGTTCCCTGTGACATTTTCCTTGCAATGTGTAGCCACATTGTGTTCACCTGGGACCACCTCTCTTGATCATTTAACTTAGTGACTAGATGTGCAGCTACTGCATGTATGACGAGATACTTCTTCAATTTATCTATATCCATTCCAGTGTGGACCTTTGGTGTATCCTAACTCCTTCTACATCTCCAATATGGTTGCTTTATCTATCAGGTCACCGTTCAGGTCTACTCCTGTGCCCCTTAATCATGTTATAGTGGAAATCAGAGTGGTTGTAATCCTTACCCTATACCAAGAAAGTAGAAGAAATCCTCATGTACCCTACTCATCAACCACTAGTACAAAGGTTCATACTTTCCAAAATAGGGAAGCTCGTACAACTGGTAAACTCCAATCTTCTTTAGTAGCTTCTCTCCCGTCATCATACACCGAAGCATATCCTCGGTTGTGCACTTGTTTGTCTTTGTATTCAATAGTGTGTCTAATTCCTTTTGTTCTCTAATGTGTGGTGGTTTTAGTCACTAATCTTGCATTTACAGATGTGAGAGTCCCATTCTTGTCCCACTATTACGCCTTCTGGGTATTGCATTTCTGAAAAGTTGCTCTCGGGAGCAATTTCAACCTCTGCTTCCACCTTCTTCTTCCCTTTTTCTCCCATGGCAGGTGCTTTCTTTGGTGCCATCTATAAATTGCAATGTTCTTTCCTCAAATTCTCATTTTCTAGCTTCTACAACGTGTAACCTCAAACCCTAGCTCAAATCTGTATGCCCTAGTTGAAAAATACGTGCCCCAATTCTTTCGAATGCTCTACTTCACTCAAACCCTTCACCAATGGGGACGTAAGCTTCTCCTGCACACAAATATACTTCTCACATCTGGTTTCACACTCTTCACACCTCAACACTCTTCACTCAGCTCTGGTCGCACTTAACTCTTTTAAATTTTTGTGATTTACAATGGTAAGAATGAACTCGTATCCCTCCCTTATATAGATTTTCAAAAATTTGGTGCATTTATTACTCCTTCACCTACCAACATTCCTCATTAATTGACCCTTTTGATAATTTTCCATGGTACATCTTCGCGACTACCATAACCTTTTAGCATGCCTTCCTACCTTCTCGCTACAATCTTCTCTTCAGCATTTCTATACTTCTGAGTACCTCATCACTGTGCCTTCTCTTGGTAGTCTCCATGGCTGCCACTTACCTCACATTATATTGTTCCTTCATTTATCTCCATCCATGGTCCTCATTTGGAAGCAATCTTCTTTTCACCAACTCTTCAAACTTTGAATAACACATGTAGTAGTTTTTTTCCTTTATGTGTACCCATTTCTCAACAACCACCCCACACAAATAGTATGTGCAGTCCTCTGCACATAAAAATACTACGAATGGTAATTAGATTTTAGCACACAAACATGCTTATATCACAACAAAAAAACTAAATTGACAAAGCATAGCGACAAAGAAGGAAATACATTAAGGGAATAAATAATTGAAAACCTATTCTAAATGGAAATATTGCTTTATTACAAACACCAAGAAGACTTATTTATAGTAGGGATTCAGCCTACTCTAGTTGAAGTAACTGGGTAACCGTATTCCATCAAGCGTTTCTAACTAACAAGCTCCTATTTCAAGTATGTGAGTGATAACATATGGCGCTAACCACCAATTTACTTTGAGTTTGCGTGGATGGCACAAAACTTAGAATCATAGAGAAGCACCATCTATCCTATCTCAAGCTTTTTGTCCCTAATGTGCCTATCATGCCATGCTTTCGCCTTGATTTCCTTGCTTCTTACTTGATCGTGTGATTTCTCATCGCTCATCGAACTTAATCAACTTTTCAATCCATTCTTATAACACTTTCTCATCAGCTAGACCTCTAGCGCATGCAATACGCAAAGAAGGTAACATGAATTCCATATGAAGAACTACTTCTATGCCAAACACCGATTGAAAAGATGTGACCTATATTTAGCTTCTTGTACATTTTTCTATATGCCAAAATTATCTTTGCAGACACTTTATCATCCCAATCCTTCCTTCCAACATCACAATTATTTGTCAATGTTTGGCTCAAAATCTTGTTGAAAGCCTCAAGAAAGTCCCATTTACCCGAGGATGATATCATGTAGTCTTATGGTGTGCAATAATGAATTCATCTAATAAAATTCCGATCATCTCATTCGTAAAATGTGTGCCCCTATCACTGGTCAAACTCAAAGGACATCCATACCTTGTAATAATATTTTCCCACATAAACCTAGTTGTTGTAGCCATTGTATAATCCTTTGTAGTCATTGATTCTACCCACCTTGTCAGATAGTCTGTGTAAGTGATGATATAGCGTGATCCAATCCTGCACGTGGATGGTGAAATAAGACCAAAAATCAATAGCCCATTTCTTAAAGGGTTTTCAACTAGTAATAGGTCTTAGAGGCATTTCATCTCGTTGACCTAGTTTCCCAAGGCACTAAAAATGATCACAAGCCTTGCAATATTCCTTACAATCTTTATACAGGTCTCCCACCATAATCCAATGAGTAGAATCTTACATGCAGTGGCGTCACCTACATAGTGGCCACCTGCAATACCACCATGATCTTCCTCCATGATATTTGTGTGCTCATGTTCCAGTACATAGTGGTGTAATACTTCATCCCGACCTACGTTGTACAGTCACCGCTAATCAACATATAGGGTGCCGCGCGTATAGCAAGTTGTTTCTTCTCTAAGGATTTCATTCCTTCTATGTTAGACTGCATAGAAAGACAAAGTGTCCTCTAATTCGATGGTGCTCATTGTAACCTATATAATCTGTGCATCGTGAATGGTATCTTCAATTCCCTATGCTTCTTCCCGACTATATTACTGGATAAAAATGGTCTGGTCCAAAATTACTTTTCTAAGGTTTTACCTCAACTATGAAATCAAATTCTTGAAATAAGAGTACCCATCTGTATATGTGCCCTTATAAAATGGGATTTTTACCAACTACTTCAATGCCATGTGGTTTGTATAAAGTAAAAATGGTGTAGCTAAAGCAGTACTGTCTCGAATTTAAGTAGCGCATAGATCATTGACAAAGCTTTGAGTTGTGTAGTTGTGTAATTCTTCGTTGCAGGAGTCAAATTTATACTAGCAAAACAAATAGGATGATCTATAATACCTTCTCCAAGCTAAGCCAACACCACACCAATGGTCATGCCAGAGGTGTCCACATGTACATGAAATGGTTGGTCCCATGAAGGAAAGCACATAATAGGTGTGGTAGTAAGTTTCTCCTTCAATGTCTTGAATGCGCACTTGTTGTGGTTCTCCCCAGTAGAACGTATCTTTTCCTTTTAGTAACTCCTCCAAAGGTGTGGCAACCTTGGCATACCCCTTTATGAATTTCCTATAATACCCCATGTGACCCAAGAATCCACACACCTCACTTTGACTGGTAGGCTATTTTAGGTCGATAATGTCTGCAGCCTTAGTTAGATCAACCAACAAACCTTCCATGCAGATTATATGTCCTAACAGTATTCCAAATGGTGTAGCAAATATGCACTTCTTGATGTTCAAAGAGATACTCAATTGTCTACATATTTCAAACATTAAGTGCAGATTATCACAATGATCCTTTATAAGTCCATACACTGTCTAATTATCTAAATAAACCTGTAAGAAGTTGTGAATAAAATATTTAAACACCTGAACAACTATGCATGAAAATATAGCAGGCACGTTTTTCAGACTAAAAGGAAACACATTATAAGAAAAGCTACCCCATTTAGTAGTAAAAGTAGTCTTTTCCTGATCCTCATATGCAATCCTAACCTAATGATACCCAAAAACTCATCTCGTAAATGAATAGATTTTGCACCCGCAAGGCCTTCTAAATTTTCCTCAGTGAATGGCATATGAAAGGGATCAGTCACACATGCAGCATTCAACTCCATGTAGTCCACACAAATCCTAATCTAACCATCCTTCTTAATACTGATCACCATTGGATTAACCCATTATGACTCATCCAGGGGTTTGATGATTCCAAACTTCAACATTTTTTCAATCTCTTCTTTGACCTTTTCATGCAAGTTTGGGTTCATCCTGTAGGGTCTCTTTCTAACTAGGGGCATGCACCCTCTTTAAGATTTATCTTCATCTCCCTAATGATTCATGCACACCTTTAAGTTCATGGTACCCCGAGGGAATAAGTCCTGATAATCCCGTAATAACTCAATGATTTTTGCCACTTCAGAGTTTGACCAATAGTTTCCAATTATGGCCTCCTTAGGCTCAAAGATCTGATCCAATATTCACTTTCTTTGTCTTCATCGGTTCATGATATATGTGCATGGTCTTATCTCGCATTTTCCAACACCTCACGCCTTCCCGTTGAATGGTCTATATCCATATTTTCTACTTCCTCATCATTCACTAAGTAGACCATTTTTCTTGTTTTTTTCAAGGAATGCGCATTGAAACAGATTTGCATCCGCCTCTCTGCTTCCACAAAATGCACTCCTGAGTCTCCTTCATCAAATAAATCCTAAATGAGTTCTTCCACCTTGGCATTATCCCCCATAGTTAAGCACTTTATAACCTTTAATGCTTCTTCTATCGGAGGTTTAGTAGAGAAGAAATAAAACGTCTCGGGTCATTCCTATCAATTTCCAATCTCTCTATGGAGTTTTTCATATACATACTAAGCACCCACACAACCTTGTAAAGTGGAATAAAACTTGTGCACCCAGATCAAAGGTGGTAAAGATTCTTGCCCCTCTCGTATAGAATCTCTCACACTATTGAATGTGGTGTTGAACAAGTTGATTACCATGATAAGTGCAAATTTGAGTAGGAACATTGCTCCTAAAGAACCTAGTAGTAAGAGAAGTCCTAATTTCATTACATCCTACAAGATTATCCTTGTGGACCACCCACCAAAGACGTTGTTGTTCCAAAGCAGATATATGCTAGCATATTCCATCTCTCCACTGGTTTATCCATTGTTCCTCCATGGTGGGAAGGAACACCATAGGTCTCCTTCTCCATTGAATGAGATAATGAGTTGTTACCTATTCTCTTAATACAACACAAGCTATTGTCCTTAGAAATATACTCTTTACTTTGTGCCCTACCAACTCATAGGTGTTATGATCCCAATTATCACAAGCAACACTTGTACTATTGCTAATAGGCGTGCATCCTCCTACCGAAGGATTCCTTCTTTATATGGCTCATGCACCTCTAGATCCTGCACGACACGTACATAAATCCTATTTAGGTCTTCCTCACTCAAGGGATCAACATAGGGTGCAGATTTTCCATCGATTAATGAGATAATAACCCTTTCCTCCTTGTTTTCAAAGCTAATACAAACCCTATTGAACTGAAGGTCAAAATTATTTGCATAGCACCACGGATGTTTGACTAGATTTGGGAAGCTATCTACCTTTGCCAGTGATAAAACCTCAAAATCTCCAAAGTGAACTTGGCTCCTTGTATGGTAATAGAGGCATCTTTTAAAACTCCGATGGGAGTGGCCTTAGTCCTATTAGCCATGAAAATACATTCAAATAGGGCTCCAATGTAGGTCTCCCCATTTTTACCCATGCATCTAAGGTAAGAACATTGACTTCCACGCTTATATCAATCAATATATTACTCAAAAGCCACCCATCCACAAAGATTTAGAATTATTTCCTTGTCATAATATAGGCTATGAGTGGAAAGATTTGCATGTAGGATTTTCCATCCAGCCTCAATCCGCACGCAGAGTGTTTCCTTTTAACCAATTCCCTAACAAGTGGAATGATATTCTCCTAGTGCAACATTTTATACACGTCTCTCAAGTCATCCATCTTAGATTGGACTGTCTCTAATGCTTATTTTCTTGGGTGTATTTCACTATTGTATTGTTCTATTTATTCAAGTAATTTTGTTACTCCTATAGCATTAGATTACACTAGAATAAATCTATGTTAGTTAATCATATGTAAAAATAAAGAAAAGACAATCCTCAAATAAAATCAAGTACAAGTTAAAATTGATTCCTTCAAAAGTGAAAATCAAATGCTAGTATTTTAAAGAGCCAGGTCATATAATGTTAAATTGCAAGAAGAGGGCACATGATCTCCTAGATGATAAACTAGATGAAAAGGATTACCGAGCAGAAGAAACCGACTAGGAAGAATATTCAAATGATGAAGATATCTCTTCCTAGTGATGAATAATTCATCTACTAAAAAATCTGATTGGAGATCGAGGCAATAGAGGAAAGAGCCCATCGCTGCCTCTTGTCATTCACCAACGACGGGGCCACATTTTTATATGGTGACTTCATTTTTAGTTGTGTGTTTTCTTTGATATGAAAAATAAGAACATATGTCTATGCATTTTTTCTTTAAATTTTTGAGAGTTCCTAATCTAAACTCTTGAACGTGTTGTGATATGGCGTGGAAGGTGTACAACAATGAAATAGTTATACAAAAGGGTAGTTGGAATCTAGAGGAGTAAAGATGCAAACCTAAAAGTATGCGTTGGCATACAATTCTTGTTTCAATTGCACTTTGCCCCATGTTCACACTAAGGGGGTGAATGTTAGTAAATACTTTAGTTAGCATGAACATTAAGATAGTATATATTGGTTGTAATAAAATTATAACAATTTTATTATTATTAGGGGTTTGGTAAAGATACTCACAAATGTATGAGGAATAATAGTTATATATTTGACATAAATAGATATTGACTCCTATTTCGTAGGAGAAAAATATCCTATAAGCGTAATCATCTATTTGAATAATGAGCAATATGGAAAAACTATTATTTATGTGCTCAACCAAATGTAATAAATGTTGACTAGGCCTCCTAATTAGATATCTTGAACATGCTTGCTTCTTCCATCCTAAACTCATCTTGAATTCATCACTTTTTCCCACCTACAAGAGCCTTTAACAATGACATTCTAACAAAATAACCACAATGCATCACCTCTCGTAATTCACTACACCAACTCAAGACGCCATGTCACCAAGCAACTCAATCTCAAAACATGACACTACTAATCAACCTTCATGTCCCTTAGATCTTTTGACATTAATGATACTTCATACACCAATGACATCATCACACTTTGACATCAATGACAACACAATGTCAATCAGCAGTTCATAGTAGTAGTAGTATATATATATATATATATATATATATATATATATATATATATATATATATATATATATATATATTGTAATTTGAATTCATATTATTGTATTGTAAATGAAAAATTAACTATTCTCATATTTGTGAGTACATTGTTATCTTTGTCATTAATTTACCTAAAACATGATTTTATGTTTGTAATTTACATTTACTTTTTTATATATATTTTAATCCTCATTAATTTACGTAAATGTTACTATGATCTTATTAATTGTGTTTGTTCCAGTGGTATTCAATATTAGTTTTACATACGACAATTTTGTTTTACATTTACAAACATTAAAAATTTTATGTTTATATATATATATATATATATATATATATATATATATATATATATATATATATATGTTAAAAATGTAATATAATTATTTTAAATTTGAAATAATTATATTTCACTTATTTTTGAATTTGTTCAAATGGAATTCATCCCACATTTATGCCACTTGTAATTGGGATATTATCTCAGTTAGTGTCATTAATAAGTGATGCAAATGCAATGTAAAAGTGGCACAAAAATGAATTTTCACATCATTTTTGTGTCGCAACTATTGACATGATTTATTGCAAGAAACATGTTGAAAATTTACCAAAAGAGTCAATTTATGACGTAAAAATGAGCAAAACATGGTGCTATTTTCACATTATATAAAGTAGTGAGATGATTCTCCTATTGATGAAACTTTAAAGTTGGGATCTTGGTATGCTTGGAAATGAGGGAAGATATACTCCTTGACTTGATTTAGTACTTCAAAATTGTAGTGGTGGCTATCCTAATGGATGTACAACTACTTTGGGAAGATTTAGGGAACCTTGAGTGCCTTTTGTATGTATTGCAATGAGAGTACCAAGTGATCTTCTAGATTCTTGCTAGGTGAATAAATGAGGTGATTTTAACTTGTTTATATACGGTTTTGAAGGTAAATCCTTATGATAAGGATAACCCAAGAAGATGAAAGGGCCCAATAAATGATATTAAATTAAAATAAGAGTTTGAATATGTGTCATTCTAAGACTGTACATGTTGGGTAAGAATGGATGCCACATCTTGACCTTGTTGTATGGGTTTAGACAAGGTTATGGTGGATAAAATATGGAAGTTGCACAATGAAAGATATAGTTTAAGTATTGATCTTACGCATTTACACTTGGAATTTATCAACACATCGGTGTGTAGGAATAAAAAAGTTAAGAAAGGGATAATAAGATGTACTAAGTGGGGATAGGATGAGGTTGTTTGGGTTAACAAAGGAGGAAATTCACAATTTGTAGTGTCGTTAGGTAAATTACCAAATTTGAGTGTCTACAACACCCTTGTAGTCACAAAATAACACATTTACTATTACATTTATACTTTGCATGGGTTTGTTAATTTATATATGGATTGTGTGTGATAAAATTATTCACTAGTGACCCATCTCTAGGTCTTGTGGTCAATTAGTCAGGCGTCATTATGTTTTGTCTAGTTCATTCATCAGTTGTCTCTGTACTTTTGGCCATCTTTTAGGGTGTCTCAGATGTCATAATTTATCCATTTATAATCTTTAGGTCTACACTGGGGTGCCTAGGGTTGCACTGGGGCATCTCAGGCACCCCGATCCGTGATTTTAGGCACTGTTTCATCGTAAGTTGTGTTCTTAATTTCTCTATTCAAGGTTGGTCCTAACGGTCACTCGTGTATTCCCAAGGTCATAGTCGGTAGTTTTGGGTCACTAGTGTCAAAATTTGAGCAATATATCCCTTTATAAATAAAGCATACTCACTACATTACGGACATACATCACACACATCAAGGGCAGCTATCTACTAAGGCAAGGGACTGCAGTTGGGCTTCTTCTACATCTGCATCACATAAGCACAAAGGGGAAGGGTTATATTCTTTCCTTTTCAATTCATTATTTTTCATTTTACATCTAGTTATTGCCCCTCATTATCACGTCATTGGCACTAGGGCATCCTAGGCACAAAATTACACACACACGCACCAGAACTACATCAGGGTCCATAATGTAGTGCAATGCTCAGCGATAAGTCCACTCGCTTTGGCTAAGGAAAATCTGACCTAACCGACCTTTTGTTTTGTAATTCATTAGTTAGTTCATCCGCGAATCTAGTGTGACAGATAGGCGGTGGTTTCAGATCTCCTTGTGACACTGCCAAACACAGATCTTGAATTTTTTCACAGCTTCCCAACACCTTGAGGCACTCCAAAGACACTCCCATGTGCCTCAAGACAAATAGAAAGATAAATTATGCCCTTCCAAAATTCATTCAAACCATAGCCTTCCCGGTTTGCATACCATCTTGTTACACTCAGCGCACCATGAGGTAAGTTATTTACATGTTAGTAACATATCCCTCTCATTTCTATTACTTCAATCCATTCAAATACAAAAGTAAAATATTTAGATCTAGCACTTTAGTATAACACTTAGTATCTATTTAGATTAACTTATAAAATAGTTTAAAACCATAAAGAAAACTCTATTTTTAGTTAATCATTTTGGTGAACCCATCATTTCGAACATTGTTGATTTTTGATTATATGTCATTAGCATAGCTCTTATTTTATTATCATGTTGCATTTTAGTGTTAACCCTATTTATGATGAGGCTACCATCACTGAACTTATAGATTTATATAGTAATCCTATGACCTTACCCGATGTCACTCAATAACTCCTCCTAGAAGGTCAAAAACATGTGCCCACCAATCTTGTTGACTCTCCTATCAGCATATGCCTTGTTAATGATCCTATTGCTTTTACTTGTTGTACACCATGCCATCGGTGGCCTGTGATCCTTATTATTCTTCTTCTGATATGCCACATGATGTTTTAGATCCTTCTATCATTGATTATTTGTTAGGCATTGATTCCCAACCTAGTCTTCCTCCTACCTCTCCTCTAGCCACTCCTATCACTACTCCCATGTATCCTACCACTTCTCATTGTGTTTCCCCAACATCCCATTCTAGTTCATCGACACATTATTATTACCTTGATGATCCCATTGATAGTAGTGTTTCAGCTAGCATTGACCATCCTACTTCATCTCTCATTCCTACGAAGTCTCCTTCTTTTTACACTGTTGAGAGTTCCTCCCCTCTTCCATCCTCTTATTCTCCTGATATTTCTTCTACCATAGTGCATGAGTCTCCGACTGTTATTATTTCTTCTCATTATAATCCTATCTTATCTACACTTCCTTCTTCCACTTCACCCACATGACAAAGTTACTTCTAGTATTGTTTGTAAAACTTCCCCTTCATCATCTCATGTCGCTCCTTTGACACACACTCATACATCTTTAGCTTTGGAGCCCACTATTTCACCTTTTAATATACCTATGATCACACACAATGGAAAGCTCCAATCTCTTAACACATTGTTTTCATATTTTTCTATTTCATCATAGAATATCCTATCCCTCATACATGTTGTAGGTCAACTTTAGTCTCAGGTTCAATCTCTCGCCTTAGAAAGTAGGGCTTACTACGCGTCTATAGATAATAATTCCTTGCATGGTAATCTCATTCCCAAAAAAATCCATAACTAAGCCTTTCCAAAGGATTTCACCATGCCCACATTTACATGATTTGATGGTACCGGTGATCCTCATGCTCATATTACACATTATCACACTCTTATGGCCTCTTATTCCATTGATTGACTATTACTTATGGCCATTCGGTTCAGTCTAGTTGATGATGCACTTCAATGGTATACCCATCTTCCTTTTGCTTCTATTAGCACTTTTTATGACATGAAGGATGTATTCCTTCGTAGGTTTATTATCAATACTAGTCCTAGGGTCACATACGATCACATTCCCACTCTCCATCTGAGCTCTTCCAAACCTATTCAGATTACATCTTACACTTTAATGCATGTATACATCAACTTATCTTTCATCCTAGTGACTTGGAAAATTAGTTCATCTTTCTGTCATGGTATTATTCCTCCTCTAAAACAATGCTTACAATATGATACTTGTGAGTCCTTTATACTTTTGTGTTACAAGGTTATTGATCTAGAATAGGACCTTCTTACTTCTTCTCTAGCAGAGCCTTCCCACGTTTCTCCAATTACTAGGCCCTCTGCTCTTCCACCTACACCTCCAATTCTACATCCTCAACAACCTCCACCTTTAGCTACCACTCAAACAAACTATGCTACTCCTACTCCACCTCCTAGCAAAAATCCAAAGCAACCCTTAGCTCAACCCAAAGTGCACCGACAACAACCTCATTCTCCTCCTCCATCTCCTACACATGTCTCTCCATCTCTCGCAACCAATTACTACTACTACTACTACTTCACCTTAGTACCATGAGCCTCTATGTTTTTCACCTAATGCTCAACCTCATGATGTCTTGCATATATTGCTTACTAAGTGGTTAATTCATTCCTTCCAATCACCAACACCCTCCACACTGTTTATAATGCCAATATGATCAATATTACTGTAATTACCATTGTGTTAATGGCCATAGTAGCAATGATTATCTTACTTTATGTGAGAGGTTACAACATTTAGAGGACTGGTGTCATATATTTTACCTCTCATGAGCGATCATTATCTCCTTCACCACGACACAAACGTAAACATACACCCCTTATGCCTTCTTCACCTAGTACTTAGTTTATTTGTCAATCACCACCATCACATGCATGTTATCCATAACCTCCATTGCTTCCACCTCCATATTCATTACATCTACCTCACTCACACTATCCATCACATCCATCCCATGGGTTTCCACTAGTCTCTGCATATCCCATGGTCACTCCATATGACACACACTTTGGTCCATACACTCATGCTCCATCCATTCCATATGCATCCACCTCCACCCGTTGTCTTGGTCATTGGTAGGTGATCATTATCACCTTACCCCCGATGACGCACTTGTGTTCTTATGGTTCTTACATGATTGTTGAGGGATTAGTTTTAAGAAACTTTCACCTCGCGCTTTATCATTCATCTAGTGCACCTCAATCATATCCAGATGGCGTACTCTTGCTTAAGTGGCTCATCCTTGATTGCAAAGGGGTATTATAACATGATCATATTAATCCATACACCGGGGCTTTATTAACATCCTCCACCCTCATCTTTTCATCATTGTATCATATTACCCTTATATTACATTTCCACATATTGTTTATCCTGCTGATCTCTTTTCACATCTATTCTATTATAACGGTTATCCATATTTTTCACCCCAGGAAAAATATTGGATCAGCCATGACCCCGCACAAAAAGAACCTGAGAAATCATGTTTGAATCCTACAAACAGGTTGTAGAGGGACTCTACAATGGAGTGGTGGGGCCTGCAAAAGATCAAATGACCCTGTGTAGTAAAAATTTGAGAAACGACTCTGTTGAGTAAATTTGTGCTTCAAATCTAGCAAACAGACTCAGGAAGACTCTAAAATGAAATAGAAAAGTTGGAGTGCAAGTCTAAGCAATGCCAAAGGAGCTATAGGCTTGAATAAAAGAGATGGCGAAGGTTCAAAGCCATCGGGATCTCAAATGACTCAGAACGAGCCTCAAAACGACTAAGTATGGAGGAGACAGCGGATGCTGCCAAGTGTCAAAGCAAAGAGACCTTCAAATATTAAATCCCAAGAGGTAGACTCAAACAAGTTCCAGGCCGCATGTGTCCTAGGTTCAAAGTAGAGGTATAGTCAATAGAATTCAAAAGGCAGATAGGGCGGGCCTCAAAAGAGACTAAGTATAGAAGACTTAGCGAAAGGTGCCAAGTGTTGGCTCGGCACAATTCCAAGATGGAAATCCTGAGTGAGGACTCAATCTTGCACCAGCTCTCCACATAGCTAATGGTCAACAAAGGTTAAAAGGAGAGCATCCCAAAATTGGTTAAGTCTCTAACCTGCAGAGGCCTCCATATGTCTCACCGACGCGTTGTCAAAAGGAAAGTCTGGAGGCAGTTTTCAAATGAGTGCGGGCTCCCACGTGTCCCAAATTTTTAAAAGGGAAAAATTTAGGTTTGAATAGTCAAAGTAGAGGTAGGTGGCGGAAGGTGCCAAGTGTCAGCATGGTGCCATTTCAAAGGTAAAATTGGGGGCAGGTTCTCAAACAAGTGTCAAGCCTCCACGTGTCCAGGGTCAAATTTTTGGCCCGCCAAGCAAAGACTCAGACAAAATACAAGGGACCCCAAGGAGCTCATGGAGGTTCCGCCACATGTTAGTCTGGCACTATTTCAAGAGTGAAGGGTAGGGGCCAAATCTCCAAGGTGCACGAGGCCGCCACATAGACCCTACAGGGGCAGACTCTTTAAATATTACGCCCGTAACCCTAATATTCAAATAGCCATATTTTTCAACTGAAGAATCAGATTTGGGCAGGAGAAGACTTTTTAGAAATTTCTTGATGGATTCTACGCCTTGGGAACATAAAATATTATTTTGGGAAGGCTCTAGTAGGTGAAAACTGGGAAAAATTCTTCCAGGCCATTAACACATAATTTAATCTCTTCAGCTACCAGATCTGATTCGATTTGATCCGCCAAGGAACCAAAAGTGACATATTGTGGGTAGATTTACAGAAGGAATTGATATTCAATGGTTGAGCTTTCAAAATTGGATTCAATGCGTATCTTAGGGTGGTTGGAGCAGGATTCAAATTCTTCCCTTTTCTCTCTCCCACTCATCCTATATATTCTAATAGAGGGGCACATTCAAAGGGTTGGTCGTTGTTTCTTTTCTGCCCCCTCTCCCTTTCTTCCTTAGGGTTGAATGCGGATTCTAAGCCTCCTCTCATGGCTTTGTAATGGAATTTTCTTGCCTCTTTCCCATTGATGGTGCACTGTGTAACATTTTGGAGCAATAAAATTTGTTTTGTGATGCATTTGTCCATCCTTGGCTTATTTTGTTGTCTCTCCTTACCTCTCATTGTCGTAGGGTATACTATGCATACTTTTGATGTCTATTGTAGGTCCTGGGAGCTGTGTTTAATGGGTTTTGAAGTGGTTTTCTGTGTGAAATCTATCTCTGGTATGTGGTGCGTTTTATCCACCCTCTCCTCTGCTCACCTCTCTCTATTTCAGGAAGTTGGGTCTGTGATCATCCACTTCCTTTTTGGTGTATCACCACTTAGTGTAGGCTCTTTCACCCCCCTCTCTCTCTATCCCCTTGGAATGGTTAGATTAGGATAGATTAGGTTCTTCTTGCACTAGAGTAGCTTGTGGCAGGTAGATTAGGAAGAAAGAACCGACTTTCTCTAGAGGATCATCTCGGGTTTGCAAGTTCCACAGCTTGAGAGATGATCCAATGTTATGCAATCACACCAAATGCCCCATTTTAACCACTTCACACCTGGGCCATTCGGGGGTGATGTGATTTTGCACTAATAGTTTTGGCATGCCAGTGGGACACTAAGTTTAGATCTCCCATCTTTCCAAGGTGTCTCATTACAAAAATAAATCATAAGCCACCGTGTGACCACACTAATAGTTTTGGCATGGTGGGACATGTCTAAAGCACCTTACCACTTAATCTTAGTAGGTTGATGTGTTCCTGTTAAGGGTTAACCTTTTGAGGCACTTTCAAGCACATCTGGTGACTCCATCTGGTCAATAACCCATCCTCTGAGTTGTAGACCTTTTCCATCCATTTCCATTCATTTTCTTCTTCCATCTCTTCCATTTTCCCCCATTCCATGAAGTTGTGCAATCATGACTTCATTTCCTTCATGGAACTCACACTTACAACAACAATGCAGTTCACCTCCAATGCATTTTTCAACTCCTCCAGATCAGCACTATGATCAGATCCAAAGTAACTATGCTTACCCATATGAGCAGGGTCAAATTTAGTTTGGCCATGGAGCTTATCAAGAACAAGGGTATGCATACAATGACAATAGTCAAATGGAGAATGTTGGTTTGTTGGAGAAGATTCAAAAAATGGAGGATAGCATGGTGCGAGTCAGGGCCATAAAGCACAAATGAAGGCAACCAAGATTGGTCAGAGGGCACCTTTTCCATGGGGAGGCCCTTTTCCAAGATATTACAACCCTTAGGAGAAGCTTGACTTCATGGTTAAAATGTTGCCTCACTTACATAGTGGATTGAGGACATTGAAGCTTATGAGCAAAGTGTGAGACAACCTTGTCAATGGGTAAGTCAATCACTAGCTCCCTGTCCTTCATTTCCTTTTTCTCAAACTTTATCATTTCAGCATGGTCAAGAGTCAAGCCCCTCAGTTGCTGCCCCAAGTGTTGGTTTCTCTTCTCCATCCCTTGATCTTCCACCTCATCTCAGTTCTTTTGTCCTTTTCCCTTCCAAATAGTCATCCCCTCTAAACAAACAAGAAGTTCCACCTCCTTCCCACCACAAACAATTGCAAAGATGGTTGAACCCCAACCTACCACTCCTCTTGCTTTCCCAAGCCCATGTTGGGAAGAGACTCAAGAATCCAGTCAAGGAGAACAACAAGAAGAGGATCCCAATAGAAAAGAAATGACAAACAATCTGAAGAGTTGGGCTACCAGATTTGGATTTACAAAGATCCACTTGATGGTCAAGCCAATAGAATAGGTCGAGTTGAAGAGCCGGTGGTGGCTAAGATTGAGTTTGCGGCAGAGAGAAGGAATAAAAACAAGAAGAAGAAGATCAATAGTTTGGCTGCTCTGGATGCAGTGTCCATGATGGAACTTTGTCTGAAGAGGATCTGAGCTGATCCAAGTTGTGCAACTAGTTGAAGAGGAGGAACAATCAGCTCTAATCCCCATTGAAGAGGAACAACTGGGAGAGATCAAATCAAGTGTTGAGGCCACTCAATGAAGAAATCATCATTGAATATTTTTACTTTCATTTCAAGGGCCTGATTTGATTGATGAACCCATGATGGAGGAGGACCATACAATTTCAGAGGCTCCAAGTGTGGAGTAGGCTAGAAGAACCTTCATTTCTTCCTCCCACTTCATCCCCTTCAAGATCTGATGTTGAAGAAGAGTTTGATCTTTCAAACTTCATGTTTGAGAGTGAAGGGAGCCATGGTGATCAAGTTGTAGATCAGGAGGACACCATGGAGGAGGTAGAGCACATGCAATAAGACAACAAGGAGGTAGAATGCCTATCAGACTTGGAAGATTTCTTTAATGAAGAGGATCTTGAGGAGATAACATCATTTTTTCCTCCATCTTCCACCTTCCAAGCACATGAACCTGCTGCCATGAAGGAGAACATCCAAGTGCAACAGCCTGCATTCCATAATGGCCCTCTGGAACCAAGGTTGGAAGATCTTGATCTTCCATGTTCTTCAAAGGAGGAGGAAGGAAAAAAGCAAGAGAATATCACCAT
This sequence comes from Taxus wallichiana var. yunnanensis, assembly GCA_018340775.1. NCBI lineage: Eukaryota > Viridiplantae > Streptophyta > Pinopsida > Cupressales > Taxaceae > Taxus > Taxus wallichiana. The sequence continues at coordinate 615,509,762 of CM031243.1, forward strand.
CCCTCTCACACCATTCATCCAAGAGGGTCTACAAGAAAACTCCATTCTTGGAGTTAAAATTCAAAACGAGGGGCACATTCAAAGGATCAGACCATGCCCAATCAGGTACTTGGCTTCATTGGAGCCAAGGGAGAAGCCAAAACCATTCATGCCTACTTTAGGGCATGAGGATGAGCATCAAAGTACTAAGGGTCACCATCAATACCTCCAGGAGTCCAATGTAAATCAGCTTGAAGAGGTATTTTCCATTAATGTTGATACCTTGATGATTTGGGTGGAGGACCGGCTTATTGTTAGTTTTTCATTCATACAAGCTTCTATATTTAGTGTCAAATAATTTTCCTCTGGCTGCCCTTTTGAGAAAGGGAAGCTACTTCTCCTTCCTATAGCAAGTTTTGTTTAGCATTCTTTCTCTCTAGTTAGTTTAGGAGTAGGAGTAGATTTTCTTTCAGCAGAACAAGTGATTATGCACACTCTACATGTCTCATTTGAGGCATGTATGATGGTCTTTGTATATAAGTGTTGGCTATTTTTCACATTGGATGCTTCAAGGCCACTGGTCCATTCATCTAGTAGGCAGATGCCCTTGCGAGTCACCAAAACTATTATCCATATTTTCCCTCCGAAAAATATTGGATCAGCCACGACCCCACACAGAAAGAACCTAAGAAATCACATTCAAATCCTATAAATAGGTTACAGATGGACTCTACAATGGAGTGGTAGGGTCTGTGAAAGATCAAACGACCATGCGCAGTAAAAAAATTGAGAAACGGCTTTGTCGAGTGAATCGTGCTTCAAATCTAGCAAACAGACTCATGAAGGCTCTAAAATGAAATAGAAAATTTGGAGCATGAGGCCGAGTGGTGCAAAGGAGCCAAAGGCTTGAACAAAAGAAACAGCAAAGGTTCAAATCCATCGGGCTCTCAAACGGCTTGAAATGAGCCTCGAAATGACTAAGTATGGATGAGACATCGAACGCTATGAAGTGTCAAAGTGGAGCACCTTCAAAGATTAAATCCCAAGTGCTAGACTCAAATAAGCACCAGAACCCCACATTTCCCAGGTCAAAAGAAGAGGCATAGTCAATAGAACTCAATAGGCGGATAGGGCGGGCCTTAAAAGAGACTAAGTATAGAAGACCGAGCGGAAGGTGCCAAGTGTCGGCTCGGCGCAATTACAAGACGGAAATCCTAAGCGAAGACTCAAACTTGTGTCATCCCTCCATGTAGCTAATGGTCAAAAAAGGTCAAAAGGAGGGCAGCCCCAAAATTGGTTAAGTCTCGACCCCGCGGAGCCCTCCACATGTCTCACCGGCGCGATGTCAAAAGGAAAGTCTGGAGGCTTTCAAATGAGCACGGGCTCCCACTTGTCCCAACTTTTTAAAAGGGATAGATTTGGGGTTTGAATAGTCAAAGTAGAGGTAGGCCAGCGGAAGGTGCCAAGTGTCAGCATGACACCATTTCAAAGGTAAAATTTGGGGGAGTTCTCAAACAAGCGCCAAGCCTCCACGTGTCTAGGGTCAGATTTTTGGCCCACCAAGCAAAAGACTCAAACAAAATACAAGGGACCCCAAGGAGCTCCCCGAAGGCTGCCACATGTCATTCTAGAACTATTTCAAGAGTGAAGGGTAGGGGCCAAATCTCCAAGGTGCACAAGGCCACCACGTGGACCCTATGGGGTAGACTCTTTAAATATTGCGCCCGCAACCCTAATATTCAAATGGCCATATCTTTCGACTAGAGAATTAGATTTGGGCAAGAGAAGACTTTCTAGAAATGTATTGACACCCTCTATGCCTTGGGAACATAAAATATCATTTTGGGAAGGCTCTGGTAGGTGAAAACTGGGAAAAATTCTTCTAGGACATTAACGCAGAATCTGATCTCTTCAACTACCAAATCTGATTTGATTTGATCCACCGGGGAACCGAAGTGACATATTGTGGGTGGATTTATAGAAGGCATTGATATTTAGTGGTTGAGCTTTCAAAATGGGATTCAATGCGTATCTCAAGGTGGTTGGAGCAGGATTCAAATTCTTCCCTCTTCTCTCTCCCATTCTTCCTATATATTGTAATAGAGGGGCACATTCAAATGGTTGGTCATTGTTTCTTTTCTGCCCCCTCTCCCTTTCTTCCTTAGGGTCGAATATAGAGTCTAAGCCTCCTCTCATGGCTCTATAATGGTGTTTTCTTACCTCTTTCCCACTGATGGTGCACTATGTAACATTTTGGAGCAATAAAATCTGTTTTGTGATGCATCTGTCCATCCTTGGCTTATTTTGTTGTCTCTCCTTACCTCTCATTGTCGCAGGGTATACTGTGCATACTTTTGATGTCTATTGTAGGTCCTAGGAGCTATGTTTAATGGGTTTTGAAGTGGTGTTCTGTGTGAAATCTATCTCTGGTCTGTGGTGCGTTCTTTCCACCCTCTCCTTTGTTCACCTCTCTCCATTTCAGGCAGTTGGGTTTGTGATCATCCACTTCCTTTTCTGGTGTATCACCACTTAGTGTAGGCTCTTTCACCCTCTCTCTCTCTCTCTCTCTCTCTCTCTCTCTTTGTCCCCTTGGAATAGTTAGATTAAGATAGATTAGGGTCTTCTTACCTGGAGTAGCTTTTGGCGGGTATATTAGGAAGCACGAACCAAATTTCTTCGGAGGATCATCTCAGGTTTGCAAGTCCCACAACTTGAGAGATGATCCAATGTTATGCAATCACACCGAATGCCCCATTTTAACCACTTCACACTGGGCCATTTGGGGGTGCTGTGATTTTGCACTAACAATAACCATTACATTACCTACATGCTCCATACTTTATTCATCTTATCAATCATATTACAAAGACTTATCTACATCATCATCTTTTATCTACCATTACTAACATCATCATACAAATTCATATTCTTGAAATACACCACAACACACATGTTAGAACAATAACCATACAACCATAAGATATCCATTACATCACAATAAAAAAACATCTCCAATATCGATCTCATATATATCCAAAATAGGTATCCATACATATAGTGGTCATACGATCATCATAACAAAAAAACATGTTTCATCACTGGGGGAAAGGCCCTACATCATATATAATCCTCACTATCATACCTCATCATCACTATCACTCTTGTGTACCACTAGAACCCTAGAATGTGATGCCTCACCACTCGACATAATGTCGCATTTCACGGCCCCAAAACTTTTCCACTTGTCGAGTAATATGGCAATTTCCATGTTCTCGCTCTAAAAAGTCACATTGCAAATCCGGATAATGGGCAAACATGTCTTGAGCCAAGAGAGCACCACCTACCACCTCTCGGGCACATCGAGTCTCCTCACGTTCCTTGTCCCTCTCGCTAAGCAATACCATACATGTCACTACTGCTATGGATACTAGCTCAAATAGAGGGGCATGCTCACCCGCAATGTCAAGAACGTGCTCTAGTATCCCTCCACTTAATACATCACTAGGCACATTCCACATCAATGTGTGGATAGAAGTTTCTACTAGAAGTTTCTACTATCAACGACCAATAGGCATCTCCTACACACACAACATACAACCTCGTATTAGTCAAACACGTACAAAACACAACATAACTAATTCACTAACCACATTAGCATACACAAATACTTACGATCTACCATTGCCACCGCTACAGGGCCAGGGATGCCTCCCTCACATGCTCCTCCTACTGGTAACTCTATAGCACATGTAAATACTGGGTATAGAAACACCCATTGATGCGCTGCCCACCATGCTCAATAATCCTCCGTACTCCCCACATCATCACCATCCACAACCATTATCGCTAGGTCTACCACATCTAACCCTAGTGGTACCAACTGCTCCACTATGGGTCCCTGGCCCAAGCATCTTCCCTCCTAGGGGCTCTAATGGCCCGTAGCCATATATATGGCTCTGGGGGCACATCCTGTGCCATCTTGAACTGCCGCGATACTCTCTCCACCTAAAACAACTCTGCTACACCTAGAAAATGGTCCACTAACCACATGGTTCTCTGAATACATCGTAGCTCTGTCACATCCTTGGGCCATCCCCATAATTGTGATATGACCTCCATGTCAACGACTCGAATCACATCCTTTCTATCGAGCCACGAAGCTATACGTGTCCATCTTCCTACCGTGAATACCTATCCACCGTCACACAAATATCTTTTGTCGATTCCACTACCCTTATGGCCCCGACACTAGTCTCAATATAGCTATGTGCTCATATGCCCATACATGTAGTAGTGTGGTGGCCCCTATACTTCTTCCCTACTCATCTGCGTAAACCGATACAAGTCTCTGTACATGTGGGCCAACACACATGGCACCCACGCATATCTCATCCAACCCTCATGTATCTGCTTTGACATATGTCATGAATTTTATATAATATGTTGACACCTCCTCCCTCCATTGCTATACATGACGCTATCACCACCGTGATGAACTTCCACAAACACAAAGCTCTCGACTGCAATATTACATTCAAACTAATATGGGCTTGTTGGCACCTAGGCCCCTACAAAATATCATCTAGCCGAGCACATCTTCTACTCCATATCCACTACCGCCATCACCTGTACTCTCTCCCCAACCATTGGTAACCACAGTATGTGATATACATCCTCCAACATCACTGTCATCTCTCCCGTAGGAAACCAAAATGTGCATGTGTCTGCACACCATCTCTCACACAATGTAGTCAACATAGGAATATTATGGGGCACATCCCCATCCATGCTATATGCCGTAGGATGGCACGGTCCAACACATCCCACTCATCATCCAACAAACCCAATCCTAGTAGTGTACTCAAGTGCGACCACCACGAAACTCCCTCGAGTGGATATCCCTCTACACAACACAAAACAACAACAAATGCAATGATTAGAACACTTTACATGATCAAAAACAACTACTCAACATGTTAGAAACACATTCCAATAGTACCCACAAAGAAAAAAATTTTATAGACCATGACGCCCAATATCGGGACTAGGGCACCCCAAAGTAGGACACTAGCACCTAGATCTAGGCGCTCCAATCCCAAGGGTCACTAGCGCCCTCACCGCTCTTTTCCAAGTCCTAATCACCGAGAAAACTACAAATCTCCCAAATGCTAAAATCCACCTCAATAGCCTATTCCACCCTACATTTAAGAAAAAATAGCGCACTTACTAAATTTGCAGTAGTACGTGATGCTACCGCTTGATCGTTACTCTCTCAAACCAGGTCGGACATAGTGGTCTCACTTAAGGCATCCTCACTCGTTTCACATACACTCTTACACTTGCGCTAAAAAATGAAGTGATAAGTTACTTTTTATCCATATTTTTCCCCAGGAAAATATTGGATCAGCCATGACCCCGCATAGAAAGAACCTGAGAAAACTCGTTCAGATCTTGTAAATAGGTCACAGAAGGACTCAACAATGGAGTGGCAGGGGTGAGAAAGATTAAATGACCCTATGCAAAAATAAATGACTCTGTCAAGCCGTTTCCATGTCTTAAATCCATTTTCAAGTCATAGGTAGACTCAACAATGGAATAGTAGGGTCAAAAAAGAAGGGGCAGAGTTGGTTGAATAGTCAATGCATGGGGCAGACCGGCGGAGAGTGCCAAGTGTCCGAACAGTGCTAATTCAAGGATCAAATTGAGAGAGGGTTTCCAAACGAGCGCCAGACTGCCGTGTGTCCTAGGTCAAGAAATATGACCCCACCGAGCAAAGGACTTAACCAAAATATAGAAATTAGGCAAGCAACGGAGGAAGCACCACATGGTAAGCCTAAACTAACAAAGCTAAAGCTAAAGTGGGCCATCGGGGTAAAGTTGGTCTTTTTCCCCTGTTATTCCAAAGGTGTAAAAGTTACAAAATGGGCCGCAACTCTACCCAAAGGAAAAATTCAGCGTTTGAGCCCGAGTCAAGGTCAAAGCAGGGAGTTGGAGGAAAAGGTGAAAATTTTCCTTTTGTCAAAAGGCACAGAGATAAAAATTGAAGCGCATCTCCCCAACCAACCAAAGGGTGCCACGTGTCCAAGTGGAGCGTCGGGGCCATGGGAGTTTTTTGAGTTTTACATTTTTTTTTGCGAAAAGGGGGAAAAGATAAATCATGGACCCGTAAACTTGATTTTTCCCTAATCTGGTTGCACATGCCCCGTATTAAAAAGGAGATCCATTTTTCAAATTGTTTTCCCACCCATTTGTACAGGACCCAATACAAACTTGAAGGGGCATATATTTTGACTCAGGGCTCGAAATATTACAAATCTTACACCGTTGGAAGCATCTCAACATCCTCTACACCATGGAAAGATAAAAAAACATTTTTTTCAAGGCCCTAGTATGTGAAAAATGGAGAAATGGCTTCAGGCCTTTAATGCAGGATCTTCTTGCCTCAACAACCAAATCGGATTTGATCTTCTCCACCACTTCTTCCTCCTTCAAGGCGCCGAATAAGGATTTGATGTAGTCAAGACTGATTTGGAATAGATTTTATGGGAGACATTAAATAGTGGTGGTTGAGCTTGGAGCTATTTTCCCACTTCTTTATTTTTCTCTCGTCTGTATCGAATCTATAAATACAGGCTCGAGACTCATTATAAAGGGTTGGACATTCTTTTGTTTTGTAGGATTCCCTTTCCTTCTAGAAAAGGAATTCATGGAGTTCAGGCCTTCCATTAAACTTGCAGTATGTTCTTACCTCCTGGCTATTTTGTAATGCATTGTATCAATCTACAGAGCAATAAAACATGTTTGTGATCGATTCTAAATCCTTTCTATCTCTTCTTCTTACATTTTGTCTTTCATTATAAATCATATTATATCGTGCTTAATTATTGTATGTATTTTGTTGGTTTGTGTCTATCAACAAAACTAATGTTCATCATTCCTTCGGTGCATCACCTTATAGTTTAGTCATTTCTTATTTCTTATATCCCTTTTTATCCTTGTCTCCTTGGCAAATTTTAGATTAGGTATAGAGATAGATCCTCTGCAAGTTCTCACGTATGCACCTAAACAGAGGAATAGGAACCAACCTTTAATTTGGAGAGCTTTTCCATTTGTAAGGTCCCACACCTTGGGGAAAGTTCAATGTTATGCGGATCACACCAAATGACTCTGCCTTAGAAAAGCATATCTATAGAACTCATTTGGGGGTGTTGTGATTTTGCACTAATAGTTTTGGCATGCCCGGTGGGACAGAGAAGTCTCCATCTTATTACAAGTAAGATTGATGTGCACTTGTTGTGATTCTAAATTTTAAGAAGTTTTAAAATTGTACATCTGGCAACTCCAAAAGAAACAAATCCACTAGTTTCAACAGTCCAAGCAATTTCATGAGAAGGATACAAACAAGGTCTAGAACAAGAGAGGAAGGACAAGTTTGTACACATACACTTGTCTCCAGACAGAAGGAAAATAAGAAGATCCCAGAGGTCTCCATCTCCCCCAAATAGAGCCTTATCAACACCTCCTCCTAGTAGGTCGTTCTTTCAAACAAGAAGGGTACTCAAGCCGATCAAAATGGCTCAGCCAAATCCTTATGTCAACTTCATTGGTAGCAGCCCACTTCCCTGAATGCACAAAATCTGGTCCCGATTGCAGCATTAAAGAGCATCCCATATTTCACTGGGGAAACCATACTTCTCCTAGTGACCATGTCCAAGATATTGCAAATGTCATCAGATAATCCACGAGATCAAGAGATGGATATTGCGGTAAAGTTGCTAGCCTCTTCACTCAAAGTAAAGCTTCACAATGGTTCAGAGCCTCAAGCAGTGCTCTATTCAAAATGGAACCATCTATGTGCATAGCTCTTCACAACTATTTTGGAGAAAAAGGTGATAACTTGTCTTTATTGGAGCAACTAACAACAATCAAGAGAGCCCCGAATGAGAAACCGATGATTTCAACCTTAGATTTCATGGACTGGGTCAAGATTCCAACAAGTAAAGCTCACTAATGAAGGTGCTTTCTTATACTTTCTTAGGGATTTAAATTTTGACATTTCTTTGATGATTCAGTCAATGGGGGGCACAACCTTACCTGTAGCCTATAACCTTTCCATAGGAGCTGAGAACCATTTGATTCAGGCTGGAAAACTTACCCCTAGCCAATCCATGCCCCTTTACCCCGAAGTTAGGAAACCCAGGTACCATCCAAACACCCACATTAGCTCCTATACCCACCCCCAAGAGTCAAAGTTCAGTTGAAGCCTCCACTTCATCATCTAACACCTCAAAGGAGCTTCAGAAGTGATGAAACAACTACAAAACCTGGGAAATGAGCTAGTAACCATAAAAATACAATAGGCTCAGAGTTCTAGGCCATATTAGCCCTAGGCTCAGATGTGCTAGACCCCATATCAGCAAAATAGACCACCAGCCCAGGCTGTAAATTAGATTCAACACCAAGGGCAACCTCAAGTTGCTAGACCTTTCAAGTCATATGACCCAAACATAATTTCAACATTAAGAGGATTAGTTCAAACACAGTAATAACATGGCACAAGAGTATGAATGGTGTTTCCCATGTAATCAGCCACATAATCAGTTGATGTGCTTCAATGGTGCATTAAATTAGGCTCTGATGGTGCAAACCATTGGTGTGTCACAAGAACCTAGCCATGAAGAAATTTAGCAGTAAGGAGCTCAGCAAGAGGGACCCCCAAACGAAACTATGCTTGTCAATTGGTAGGCTGAAGACTTCTGTGGAATGAATCAAACTCCTTCTCAAAGTATAGCTACCAATACATGGTCTAAGAGGAGAAATATTGGAGAAGGACATTCACCAAGCTTAGGTGATCCTCAACCCTCCATCGCTCAAGCAAGGTATTGGCATTCAAAATACAACTCCCAATGTGCAAAGTCAATCCAAGCCACCTTCCAAACCTACTCAGGAACTGGTTGTAACAACCCATGTGCAAGAGAAAATGTGCCTGGGAAGGGGCAGCAAAAGGATAGCTCATTTAACATCATTGAGAAAATGAAGAGGACAAGTGTGAACATTTCACTATGGGAGTCACTGACCATTCCAGGGTAGAGGGATCTATTGCAAACTGCTATACAAAATTGGTCAAGCTCAAATCACACCCCTAACTAGCAAAAGAAAGTGCTTACCAATACAACTCAACCTAGGGAAAACCATTGAGAACAATAAGGTAAGAACCTGAGACCTCCCCCATTCTATGTTTCATTGATTATTGGAGACAAATGGGTGCATAATTGTATGATTTGATCTCGGGGCAAGTAGTTCTGTAATGCCCAAGAAAAAATATCTCGATCAACTCGGGTCTCTAATATGAAGTCATCTCTAGAGGGGTAGTGCAATTAGATGGGACAATAGTGACAACTATTGGAATAATCAAGGATCTGAGCCTCACTCTGCATGCTTTCCCCAATGTGACTATTTTGTAGAATGTATCAATCATAGATTTGCCACCACATTTTGCTTTGTGTTTGTCTAGGGACTTCACTGCCAAAATTGGAGGCTATCTATCTGTCTACTGATTGGTCACATATGCTCTTTAGAACAAGGTATGGGGCAAATGCCACAATCATATCTGAGCCCATTGTTGATTATCATATTGAATCTTATGTGCCTAGCCCAATCAATGCCAACTACTCAGCTTTTGATCAAGAAGACCTCCTAAGCACTTGTGAAGCAGATACCAAGGTGGGATGTATCCAGACTTGACTCTCGATGAGTGGGCCAACAAAAGACATGCTTTTGACCCCTATAAGGAGATGGAATAATCTGAGCTAGGTGTCTACTATCTACATGAAGAGAATCATCCTCTTCCTGACCTAATTAAGCTAGAATATAAAGATGACAATGAGGTATGGCAATTGTTCTTTGATGGCTCAAGGAGTAGACAAGGAGCTGGAGGAGGAGCTATGATTGTGTCCCCCAAAGGTATGAAATATTATTCAGCCTTCAGATTTCAATTTTCCTGCTCAAATAACACTGTTGAATATGAGGCTTTGGTCCATGGTCTTCATTAGGCAAGGAAGCTAGGAATCAAGAACTTGCAAGTGTTTGGTGACAAGTGAACTAGTTGCCAATCAAGTCAGAGGACTTAATGTTGTCAAGAATGACCTACTCAAGAACTACAAGAGTAGGGTATGGGATCTCATGGAGGATTTGAGGCCTTCAACATTGTGTCCATACCTAGGAAGGAGAACAAATATGTTGATAGGCTTGCAGCAATTGGAGCAACATTTGATGTGGTCGACAACATCAAAAGAGACAAAGAAAAACCACATATCCATATGGTTGTGAGGCCAAAGTAGTGCTAGATAACAACACATGTTGGCAGGTGTTCGAGAATGATCGAATATCATTAATTTTTGCAAGAAGAAGCTGAATTCTCAGCTAGAAATCAAAACAGATTAGAGCAGCAATACGGGAATCAAATAGTACAGCTACATACAAACAATCTTCCCAAAGGCTTAGTGACATTGGAGTCTATCTTCAATCCTAATGATCAATTTAGAAAAGAGAAGGCTAACATATAGATCAAAGGAGAAGATTTAGAGTCAATCCCAGTTGGAGAAGGCAAAACACTTCAAATTGGCAAAGTGGCCACCGAGCAAGAAAGGTATGAATTCATACAACTTTGCCAATAATTTTAGAATGTATTTTCTTGGAGCTATGAAGACCTAAGAGGGTTCAATCCAAAGCTAGCACAACACACAATCAAACTAGATCCAGTTACTCATCCCATTAGGAAAAAGCAGAGACTAGTCAATCCACACATTGAGCCTCTGATGAAGAAAGAGCTAAACAAGTTGATAGAGGCAAGTATCATATTTCCAATCAAACACTCAAGCTAGGTTGCAAACCTGGTCCCAATCAAGAAGAAAAATGGAGAGATTAGGTTGTGTGTAGATTTTCGGAGACTTAAACAGAGCTTCCTCAAATATCACTACCCACTCCCTTTAATGGAGCAGATCTTACAAGTGGTGTCTGGATCAAAGAGATTCTCCCTCCTAGATGGCTACTCAGGGTACAACCAAATCATGGTGAAAGAAGATGATCAGTTCAAAATAGCTTTCACCACCAAATGGGGCACCTATGCCTATAGAAAAATTCCATTTGGATTGTCCAATGCCGAGCCACTTTTCAAAGGGAAATGGATATGGCATTCAAAGGACTTGATCAAAAAAATAGTACTAATCTATCTAGATGACATTACGATGTTTTCCAAAAATGCAACAGACCACCTTTTCCACCTAAGGCAGGTGTTTCAAGATGCAGGAGTTTTGGGGTATCATTGAACCCTAAAAAATGCATATTCTTGGCCCATGAGGGTAGGCTTCTAGGCCATATTGTATCAAAGGAAGGATTGGCAATTGACCCAGAGAGAGTTGAAGCAATAAGAGCATTGCCATTTCCAAGCCACAAGAAAGCTCTTCAAAGATTCCTGGGAAAAATCAATTTTGTCCATGCAAGTTTGTACCAAACTTTTCTTCCCTTGTTAAGCCAATAACATTGATGTTGAAGAAGAGCTTAGCATTCAGGTGGACAACTGAAGGAAAGGAAAGCTTTGATGCCATCAAAGAAGCTATATCACAAGCCCCAACTCTCGTGAACCCAGATTTCTCTAAAGACTTTATATGCCTTTGGTGGCAATGACACAATTTTTGCAATCTTAGTTCAACAGAACAAAGAAGGTACAGAAACACCAATTGCTTTCTTCAGTCAAGGTCTGGAAGACTATGAAGTGAGATACTCCTTCATCGAAAAGTAAGTCTTGGTAGTAATCAGAGGATTAAAGAAGTTTAAGCATCTGGTTTCAAATAATAAAATCCAATTGTTGGTCTCCCATGCAGGAGTTAAAGAATTCCTTCTCAGCAAGGATCTGAATGAAAAACATGTAGGATGGATCACTCGTGTCATGGAATATGACATTGAGATCAAGGTCACTAAGTTGGTATGTGGGAAGGGGTGTGTGAATAACTAGCCTCAGGTCAACAAGACAAAGAAAACAAGTGAAAAGGAGGTTATTTTTATTCTACATGATAATCAAGAGGAAGGAAATAATGATGTACCTACTCCTTGTTAGACTCAAGACATGGTGCACTTCCTTCAAATAGGCATGTGTCCTCATGGGATGAGTAAATAAAAAAGGAGACATTTCAGACTATAGGCCATCCCATATGTTCTTATTGATGGTGTCTTGTTCAAAAGAGACATCAATGGAATTCTCATTGAGATGCATTGAGACAGATCAGGTTGAGAGAGTGTTACAATAATTCCATGTTGAAGTAGTTGGAGGCCATTTTTCTCCAAGGGTGACAACACTCAAGATCATGAAGGTGGGTTATTATTGGCCCAGAGTGTTTAGTGACTGCTATGCATGGATCAAAAAGTGTAAGAATTGTGCATTCTTCAAAGGCAAAGAAAAGTTAGCAGCACTTCCATTGCACCCAATTTCAGTCAACCAACCTTTCATGCAATGGGGATTGGACTTCATTGGATTCATCAATCCAAATTTGATTAAAGGACACAAATGGATTCTGATAGCAACATACTATTTCACCAAGTGGACCAAGGCAATGGCACTCAAGGAAGCTAATGAGTCTAGTATACTAGATTTCTATGAAGGGATAGTGACTAGATTTGGAGTGTCACCACCATTATATCAGAAAATGCATTAGCATTCATAGGTTCCAAGATCACAGGATGGGTTGTTAAGAACGGGACTTACTTGAGCACTTCATCAAACTATTACCCTCAAGGTAATGGCCAAGTTGAGTCCACAAACAAGAACTTGCTAAAGATCATCAAAAGAAATCTTGATGAAAATCAGAGAACCTAGCACACAAAGCTCAAATCAGCCTTATGGGCTGATAGGATAACACCCAAGAGATCTATAGGCAGCTCTCCATTCAAACTTGTCTATGGGAAAGAGGCAAGTGTTGCCTATATCACTTGAGTTGCCAGCATTGGAGCTTGTGAAGTAGCTAGAGATGTCTGAATTTGAACCGATGGAGGCCAGGTATGTGGAGTTGATAGAATTGGAAGAAACCAGAGAGCATGCACTCCAAGAAATAGAGAAGGATTAGGCCTCAATCAAGAGATGCTTTGACAAGAAGGAAAAAACAAGGACCTTCCAGGAAGGAGACCTAGTTTTGAAATGGGATGCAGATCGGGAAAACTAGGAAGGCATTCCAAGTTTGATGCCATTTGGAGTGGCCCCTACATGGTCACAAGATGTAAAAGTAGCAATGCTTTCAATTGTCTACGTTGGATGGTGAGGAATTGTAGATTCCAGTAAATGGAATCAATCTTAAACACTACTATTATAAGGAAGGTTATCACCTCGTACATATTAGTTACTTTCTTTTCCTCTAAGTGTTTGTGCACATTGTCTTGTTGTAGTTTAGGTTACTTTTCTCCTAAGTGATTTTCACGCTCTACATGTTCTATTTAGAGTATGTATGATTTAAAATTTTGTATATAGTTGTGGTGTTTTTTTGTTGCTCTTATGCAGTCTATTTAGAGAGACAAATGAAGCCCCGGGTCAAAAAAATTTTCTACTCTCAGAAACCATCGTTTTGAGATTTCTTATGAAAATTGAGAGTGTAAACAGCTGGGCTCATGAATCAGAGGCAGAATAGTATCGATTGTTGTTTTTGACTACATGCCCAACGATTATGACAAGGTAATTGGTATTTTCATCTAGTAGGCAGATACCCCTATGAGTCACCAAATTGTTATCCATATTTCACCCCAGGAAAATATTGGATCAGCCACGACCCCGCATAGAAAGAACCTGAGAAAATCATTCAGATCTTGTAAATAGGTCATGAAGGACTCAACAATGGAGTGGGGCTGAGAAAGATTAAATGACCCTATGTAAAAATAAACGACTCTTTCGATCCATTTCCATGTCTTAAATTCAATTTCAAGTCACAGGTAGACTCAACAATGGAATAGCAGGGTCAGAAAAGAAGGGGAAAAGTTGGTTGAATAGTCAATGCATGGGGCAGACCGGTGGAGAGTGTCAAGTGTCCGAACGGTGCTAATTCAAGGATTGAATTGAGAGAGGGTTTCCAAATGAGTGTCAGAATGCTGCGTGTCCCAGGTCAAGAAATATGACCCCACCGAGCAAAGGACTTAACCAAAATATAGAAATTAGGTAGCAATGGAGGAAGCACCACGTGGCAAGCCTAAACTATCAAGCAGCGCTAAAGCAGCCATCGGGGAAAGTTGGTTTTTTGCCCTTGTTATTCCAAAGGTGTAAAAGTTACAAAATGGGCCGCAACTCTGCCCAAAGGAAAAATTCAATGTTTGAGCCCGAGTCAAGATCAAAGTAGGGAGTCAAGGAAAAGGTGAAAATTTTCCTTTTGTCAAAAGACACAGAGATAAAAATTGAAGTGCATCTCCCCAACCAACCAAAGGGTGCCATGTGTCCAAGCAAAGCGTTGGGGCCATGGGAGTTTTCTGAGTTTTGCATTTTTTGTGGAAAAGGGGGAAAAGATAAATCATGAGACCCGCAAACCCGATTTTTCCCTAATCTAGCTGCCACATGCCCCGTATTAAAAAGGAGATCCATTTTTCAAACTATTTTCCCACCCATTTATACGGACCGATACAAACTTCGAAGGGGCATATCTTTCGACTCAAGGCTTGAAATATTACAAATCTTACACCGTTGGAAGCATCTCAACATCCTCTATGCCATGGAAAGATAAAAAAATTTTTCAGGCCCTAGTAGGTGAAAAATGGAGAAATGTCTTTGGGCCTTTAATGCAAGATCTTCTTGCCTCAACAACCAAATCAGATTCGATCTGCTCCACCGCTTCTTCCTCCTTCGAGGTGCCGAATAAGGATTTGATGTAGTCAAGATAGATTTGGAACAAATTTTATGGGAGACATTAAATAGTGGTGGTTGAGCTTGGAGCTATTTTCCCACTTCTTTATTTTTCTCTCGTCTGTATCGAATCTATAAATACAGGCTCGAGACTCATTGTAAAGGGTTGGACATTCTTTTGTTTTGCAGGCTCCCCTTTCCTTCTAGCAAAGGAATTCATGGAGTTCAGGCCTTCTATTAAAATTACAATATGTTCTTTCCTCCTGGCTGTTTTGTAATGCATTGTATCAATCTACAGAGCAATAAAACATGTTTGTGATCAATTCTAAATCATTTGTCTCTCTTCACTCGATCTGGTCTTTCATTATAAATTAGATTATCTGTGCTTGATTATTGTATTTATTTTGTTGGTTTATGTCTATCGGAAAAACTAATGTTCATCATTCCTTCGCTGCATCACCTTGTAGTTTAGTCATTTCTTCTTTCTTATATCCCTTTTTATCCCTTTCTCCTTGGAAAATTTTAGACTAGGTATAGAGATAGATCCTCTGCAGTTCTCATGTATGCACCTAAACAGAGGAATAGGAACCATCCTTTAATTGGAGAGCTTTTCCATTTACAAAGTCCCACACCTTAGGGAAATTTTAATGTTATACGGATCACACCAAATGAATCTCGCCTTAGAAAAGCATATCTATAGAACTCATTTGGGGGTGCTTTATGATTTTTACTAACATTACCTTTTTAATTTCCTATTTATAGGCCCATTAAAAATGCCACCTTTACTATGGCCTACATTTCACACTTATCATCACAAATAATACACGTGACATTATTTCAGTCATATATTGAACGTTTTACTCTTATTTGCGTCCCGTTTGCAAAATTATTTTCAATCTTCCACCCACCACCATACTACACACATTTCTCTCACGTTATACACCTTACCAATATTTTCTATTCCTATGCAACCATGTTTTTAACCTCTTGTCATTACTTTAGGCTTAGATCATGTTTCGCTCACCACTCCCTCTTTCACCGAAAGGGGGCATATCATTAGGGGTCCCCCTATAATCCCCCTTATGTCACCGTGCGTCCCAAAATCATGAATCCAACACCTCACAACTTATACCACGACACTTCACCATCAATCTCCCTTAATAACCTAATCTAGGGGAAACAATCATTTAACATTTTCTAAACATATCACAACTTATCAATTCCGCACCTAATGACCTAACTTAGGGGAAAAAGCAACTAAAAATCATTTTACACGACATCTTATCAATTCCTAGCAACTTTCCCTAATGACCTAACCTAAGGGAAATTAGTGAAAAACCTTGCCACGAGTAACCAATCAAAACGACGCGTTCAAACATACCATTCAAATTCACGAGCAGTCTCCCAGATGACCTAACTTGGGAGTCATATTCACCATTCCATTCCCAAACAACATAACTTGGGATTTTATTATACTCTTCGCGTTCGCTTCAGATGACCTAATATGGAAGCCATCTCATTTTCTATCGCGTTTGTTTCTAGATGACCTAATATGGAATCCATATCATTTTATATTGTGTTCACTTCCAGATGACCTAATATGGAAGCCATCTCATCTTCTATCATGTTTGATTGTAGATGACCTAAATTGAAGCCATCTTATTCTCTCGTCACGTCCACTTCCTCACAACCTAACTTGGAAGCCTTTACATTGTGGCAACACCCATGAAGTGGGGGCAAGAGTTCCTTTCCCCTTATCACTCCTATATGGGTCAACTATTTAAACCAAATTCATCTGGATCCAAAATCACCACTTTTTGATCTGAGTCTGTCTACAATGGCTAGATCTTGGGGATGTAGTTAAATCTTGGAGAATAACACACTTTTCTCCCTACACTCTTCCTCTGGTGTCAGGACGCCCAAATCCTCCCATCATTCCATTCATATACAAGTGTTCGGGTTGGGAACTGATCACTCCCTACCCACCTATTCAATATTTAACCATGTTCAAAATCATCTAATCATCATTTTTATTTTCCACACTTCATCACGACACTTACACTTTTACGTTGCATGGATCAACCCGTTGATCCATGGTTCAAAACGCTTTTATAGTTTTATCGGCATGCTTCTACTACACATCTACGCATTCTTCTATAGCTTGGGCTTCTCTGACTTTTCCTTAGGTATACATCTCTATCTACTTTATGTTATTGAGATTTCCGCTCACCAACATAAAGTGGGGAAAATGTAGTCACAAAATCACACATTTACTATTACATTTATACCACCAGGTATGTTAATTTATATATGGATCTTGCATGATAAAATTATTCACTAGTGACCCATCTCTAGGTCTTGTGGTTAGTTAGTCAGATGTCATTCTATTTTTTCTAGTTCAGTCGTCGATTGTCTCTATAGTTTTTACCATCTTTCGTGGTGTCTCGGATATCGTAATTTATTCATTGTCATCTTTAGGTCTACGTTGGGGCACCCTGGGCACCCTAGATCTATGATTTTAGGTTCATTTGTCATCATAAATTGTGGTTTTAATTTCTCTATTCGAGGTCAGTCCTAACGGTCACCCTGTGTATTCCCCTAGGTCATAGTCAAAAGTTTCGGGTCACTAGTGTCAAAATTATAGCAATATATCCCTATATAAACAAAGCATACTCACTACATTATGGGCAGACATCACATACATCAAGGGAAACTATCTACTAAGGAAAGGGACTGCATTTGGGCTTCTTCTACATCTGCATCACACAAACACAAAGGGGAAGGGTTGTATTCTTTCTTTTTCATTTTACATCTAGTTATTGCCCCTCATTATCACGTCATTAGCACTAGGGAATCCTAGGCACAAAATTACACACACACGCACCAGAACTACATCAAGGTCCATAATGTAGTGCAACGCTCAACGATAAGTCCACTTGTTTGGCAGCTGAGGATAGTCTGACCCCACTAACTTTTTATCATGCAGGTCATTATTTAGTTCATCTAGTGAATCTAGAGTGACAGACAGACAGGGTTTCAGATCTCCTTGCGACACTGTCAAACACAGATCCTGAGATTTTTCACAATTCCTAGCACCTGAATCTGCACAGGGGCACTCTGGGTGCCCCAAGACACTCCTAAGGTGCCTCATTATAGAAAAATAGTTAGCTTCTTCCCTTCCTAAATTCATTCGGTCATAGCTTGCCTAGTCTAAATACCGATCTGCTATGGTCCATTTCACGTTGAAGTAAGTTATTTACATATTAGTAACATATCCCTCTTATTTCTATTATTTCAATCCATTCAAATAAAAAAGTAAAATATTTAGATCAAGCACTTCAATATAACACTTAGTTTCTATTTAGGTTAACTTATAAAGTAGTTAAAAACCATAAAGAAAACTCTATTTTTAGTTAATCAACCCCAACATTCCCTACACTAACCAAAAGAACCCTAGAGCTCCCGACACTAGAACCCAATCATATTCAAATTTTTAAATGAGGTTATAAGTATATTTATCATTACATTTTTGAAGTCAAATTTAGACGATAGACTATTGACAATGAAACTACCACTATTGGGTTCTAGTGTCGTTAGATAAATTACTAAATTTGAGTGTCTACACCCCAACACTCCCTACACTAACCGAAGCACCCTAGAGCTCCCAAAACTAGAACCCAATCATATCCATATTTCTAAATGAGGTTATAAGTATATTTATCATTACATTTTTGAATTCAAATTTATTCGATAGACTATTGACAATGAAACTACCACTATGTGTAAAGTGGCAATTTTTCCATTATCCCTAAGAGAAGTAACTTAACCTATCGAAATGGATAAAAACATATCCTTATCCATATTCCTTAGATTTGATATAATTTGAAGCTATTGGTGATACTTAGAAACTATGTACAATCTTCCTTCACATGCATAACCATATCACTAAGATTGAAAAGTAGCATAAACACAAATACACATGCATAAGAATAGAGAAAAATTGAAACCTTTTTGGTTGACTCAACATTATTTGTGAACTTACATATATGTGTACACACACATTTACATACATAGACATGCACATGCACATGTGCACAAACATATGCATGTGTGCACTCACCCACACACCCATATACCCCTAGTAAGGAAGGATGTAGACACCTACAAATGATCCTAAGGAATTTCTTAGGTGTCATTTTAGGTACTTGGGTTTGCAAGTTTTTAGGTGCATCACTCATAAATACCTATAAGTTTGGTTGTATATTTTTATATATAATATTTTACTTTGAAATTTTTGTTCAAATAAACACACACCTAAAACTGAAAAAAATGCAGCCATCTAAAAATGACCCTAAGGAATTTATTATGTGTCATTTCATGTAATTTAGTGTACTTGCTGATTTTGTTATTATTAGTCAAATTAATTTAACAAAAATGGAATAATGTTCAACCCTAATATTTCATATTCACGTATGATAAATAAACGATAAAGCACAGTTCCGACACAAGCAATAAGATAGATAAAAATTAAACCCTAGGTGCAGGGGAGAGAGTGGAAGACTTAGTTGATTTCGCACTTGATCATAAAGTATTTTAGACTAGAAGACTGATGAACAAGAGTATCCTATTTCAATTGCACTTAGAAATTTAAATGTAATTGTTGGATGATTTGAGACTAGGTCACTTGGATTGGGGCGAGGGTGCCTAGGTGCCAGAGACCTCTGTTGGGTGCATGTGATCGCGCAAGAGCTCAAAAAATAAATTTTCTGGTGTCACAAGGTGGTCGTTAACCTTCACTTTTGTTCACCGTACGTCATGGATGATAACCAAATTCTATCAGAACATAAAAACAAATGATATCCTACAAAACCCCAAACGACATCAAATACTAAAAAAGAAAGATGCAAACAGGAGTCATACTAACCCAGGTGGTCACCCAATAGAGTGAACTTATAACCAAGTGATGCAAAGGTACATCTTAGACTCCATGTAGTTCTTGTGCATGTGTGATAGGATTTTATCTTATGAAGCTATTTTTCCAGATGCACTTGATAGCGAGAGATATCTAGATGTAGTAGTGTAAGTAGATGTGTGGATGGAAAAATGAACTTCCCCTCGTATGCGTGTATGCATAAAATGCAGTCCCTTCTCCCTTGAGTGAGTGTTATATGGATGCCTTTTGATGCTCTTAGAATTCCTTTGGATGCAACCTAAGGTGGCGATAATAGATGTTTAGAGCTTGGTCCTTTCTTATGGCCACATAGCTTTGTATTTATATGATTCCCTTGTTTTAATTTCGTAATTGACACCTAAAATGCCGACCCATAAGAAATCAAGATGCTCAAAAGACAAAAGAGGCCCAAAAGAGGTGAGTAAGATACAAAGAGGTCGGAGGCGTCCATATAGGACGAGGGCGCCTGGGCATTGGTGTCTTGGCTGGGTGTTGGTGTCCATTGTCAATAATGATAAAGAAATGAAGATCATGCTAGGCTATGGGGTGTGTAAGACCAAAGAGGAAACTAGAAAGACAAAAAAAGGCCAAGATAGATGTCAATTACTAGTTTTCTCACTTAAGAATTGTATGAATAGTAGTATGTGATTAGGAGCTAGAAATGTACCCAAGTGTGTGATTTTGTGTCTACATTTTCCACCACTTTATGTTATTGAGTGAATACTTGATAGCATAAAGTAGATAATATATGTGTACATGATAACCATGTAGAATGATATTCAAACTGCAAGCAAAGAGACAAGAAAAAACATGGAGTGATAAAAATGAAGCGTGGAAGCTAAGGAAGAGGAAGTTACCCTAGGGGTGAAGCGTATGCATTGTGCCATGTTTTGGCATGTTATTATTGTTGTGTGGGGATGCTTCTTATTGTGTATTAAGGACGGACCTGCAAAAGAAGAGTGAAAGAGTATTCAAAGTCATGTGTTATGAAAACTCAGAAAAAGCATGTAAATGTGAAAAAGTAGTAAAAAGAAAAGTGTGCACCTGATCCATGATGAGTGAAAAGGATAGATAATGTCCTAAACCATTGTAGAAGAGTGAGTTTTGGGCGATCTCACACCAAGAATGAGTTTTTGGGCAATCTCACGCTAAGAATGAGTTTTTTGGGCGATCTCATGCCAAGAATGAAGTTTTTAGATGATCTCACACCACGACAAGAGATTTTTGGGGAGAAATATCTCATTTTATTCTTCTTCCATGACTACTTCTGAATTTATACACCAATACATATGGTTTGACCCTTCTTTGTTATGTGCTTGTTCTAGTTTAATGCAAGGAAATATAAAAAAGAGATATAATGCATTTTTATTGTTGGAGGTTTGTGCATGTACTTTGAAAAGTGCTCAATCGCTGAAAACAAAGTGACCCTAGCTACCCCTAGTCATAGGTGCATAGGAAAATTCAAGAGTTCCCACCACTAGTTTTTGTATCTAGGAACCGGTGTCTATGATGAATTGAGGACCCAAGTCAAAATCGGGTTGTTTTATGACTGTAATTTTGTTAAATTCTTGTACTATTCGGGTATGTACTTGAAGCTTTGATCTTCTATAAGGAGTGACCGATTCACCCAATGTATGCCCCCATGTTTGAGGTGCATGTGATTTCACTAGAAGAATGTGGCCCAAAGGAGAGGATTGAATTGTAGTCACAAAATCAAGCACTTTAGGCATTATTTAGGCATTATAAAGATGCTCTTGAAGAAAATACTAATTAATCCCACCTTTTGGGCATCTTATTTTTACCTCTTATTTCGTCATTCCTATATATTTTCTATACATGCCCAACTATTTTTTCACTATCTCATCATTTTAGCTTTGAACCGGGGTGCTCGGGCTTGTAATGGGGTGCCTTGGTCCCACTTGGGGAACCCCGATCCATTTTCTACTTTCCCACCTCTTTTTGGCCTCTTCTAGCCATTTTTCATCTTTATCTTTTTCCTAGTTGGCCATGTCGGGTTAATTACGAAATTAGAGCAAGAGAACCCTATAAATATAAAGTTATGAGACCATAATGAGGTTCCTAGCATCACTTACTATTATCACTCCATCTAGAGTTACATCCATTGCATCATTTGCATCCACATACTTCCATGCATCAAGGCTAGGAGATCTGCATCAACACACATAACATAGGGGGATTCTATTATATTTCATGCATAAATGATATTAAATTTTCTATAGTTATTATTGTTCACTACTTCACAAAGTGCAACTGGCATAAGAGCACCTAAGGCACGACGTGCACACACACACACACACACACACACACACACACACACACACACACACACACACACACACACACACACACACTAGAACTACATTTGGGTCCGAAATGTAGTGCAATGCTTAGATTAGTAAGCCCATTGTTGTGGCAACTGAGGTCAGTCTGACCCATTCATTTTGCATCTTTTATTTTTAGGGTTTTGATACTTCTTTTTCTTTTGCAAGTCATTCCTTCATCTTGCATTATTTCATACATTTGACGTAGTTTGACAAATCTAAGACGACAAACAAAATATTTCAGGGTATCTTGCAAAAATGCCAAAATCAGATTCTAAACTTTTACATATACCAAGGCACCTATTCTGCAGACTAGGGCACCCAAGTACCTTCCATGGTGTTGTAGTCTCCGTATATATTCCATATTTGACCTTTATGGGACCTCTGAGTGATCGTTCCTGCTCCTGGAATCTACAACCATACCTACAATAACAAAGGATGATCTTCCAACAACCAAGTATTTTTATCCTACACCTTTACACACTTATGGTTTTATTTCATTTGATATAATTATTTTAAATCATTCCATATTGTTTTAGCGTAGTTTACAGTGTTTTAGTCCTATATTAGATTAAGTATTGTTATCCTTTTCCATAGTTTAGTTTAACTTAGTTAATCATTTTGGTGAACCCGACCATTGACTCCACCTTTGTTCTAGGGATTTTCTCATCTTTTATACCATGGATTCTAATGTTTTTCAAGTCTCTTTTCTTCAATTGATTCAAATGCACCCATCTTATAAAGATGCTCTTCAACAAACCCTAGAGAATATGTGTCTTCCTATCAACATATTGCCTACCCAAGTCAACACTATTTTTGGTCATCTTTCTGCGGACTCCCTTGATTCTAATTCCAATCAATCTATTTGCAAATCCATTCAAGCTCTTCATTTTGTATTTCAAGATAAATTTCAAGCTCTTCATTCTATATTTCAAGATAAATTTCAAGCTATGGAATCCACAATCACATCTCTTAAATCTGAAATTCAACAACTTAAGGATACTTCTCAGGCTCACGATTATTCTTCTCATATCCATCCTATGTCTTCTACATGTGCTCATATTAGCAAACCTCAAATCTTGCCACTACCTGTGCCTCTCAAGTTTGCAATCAATGCTACACAACAAGATGTTCTTCCCAAACTCATAACTCATCAATTAATCACTTGCCATCTACTCATGGTTATCCTCCTTGTCAGCTTGCAAAATATCATGGTCTCCCATATTGTAATTATCATCAAATCAATGACATAATGACAATGATTGTTATGCTTTACAATGAAGAATTAAACATCTTGAGTGTCAAGGTTTCATCTCATTCACCGCACAATGTTCTTGTTACATGGTCATCTCCACTTGTTACATCTCAATGGGTTGTTAAATCTAATTCGTCTAATGAGCATCATGCCATTACTTCTAAGGGAATTCAAGAGCCACCTAAGCAACCACCCTCAACATCAATACACCACCTCTTCTTGAATCATCTTTGGCATCACCAAGTCAACATAAGCAACATCCTCTTAAGGATGATCTCACTCCTCTTCCATTAAAGGTATCAGCCACCTCACCAAGTTATACGCAGCAATCACCACCTAAAGTAAAGCTTGAAATTCCTACATCCGCTATAGATCCTACATACGTTGACGATTGGGACCCAAATGACACTTACTATGATGATGAACCATTTGATGGTCACACTTCTCTATCATATCCAATCAATTTTGTCAAAACTATTACTCCTATTGATGAACAAGACACATCTCAAGTTCCACCACCATCACATGGTCCTATTGTTGCTTTGTCCTACCATTGTGTTGGCCCTCACTCTTATCACAACACAGATGAAACTCTCCCACAATGGCATGGCACCTCTCATGTCAGCTGCATAGATATCCATCATCATAGTACACTTGGGGGAATAACACCTAATCCCCCTCATTCTAGCATATTTACATAGTTCTACATCACACTCTTCACATTCTCATACCCTCATTTTCTCACATTAGGCATACTCATCATACATTCTAGTGTCATTACCGATGACACACTCTTGTGCTTCAATTCACACTTGATTGTTGAGGGATTACCATTACATTGAACCCCACACACTACACCTTAGGCATTATACATTACATTCCACCATACATTGCACATCATACACCATTCATTCTACACTTATTATACATTATACTAGTCCTCACCTATGCATTACATTCATTCCAATATCTACACACTTCATCACATTATACACTGTGCATTTTCATATCATACATTTTCTATATTATACTAGTCGTCATTACCTATGAGTCTAGTTTTACATTTCATCCCTACATTCTACATTATACTAGTCCTTACCCTACACACCACATACATTATTAGGCTATCCACACATAACCTATACATAGTCATACTACACATTTCCACATACATTCTACATACTATGCTAGGTTACCTTATATATATGGGTCTAACTTTACATTTTATCACTACATATTCCATTTCTATCTACACCTCTTATTGCATTTTGCACACTACATATTATACATCCTACACATCCTACATTACATTGCCCACACCATGTATTTACATATCCTACTCATCACATGGTCATCGAGTTTCATCATATATGTTATATTGTCTTTACGCACATTACGCTTACCACCATATGATGTACTTTAGTTCCTCAATACATACTAGACTCGCAGAGGGTTCACCAATCAAATGGACATTACACTCATCATGTGACATTTCCTCACATGACATTTTCACCTTAGTGACATACGCTTTAGACTAAATCGTCACCTTTATATCATTTTTTAGTGGCATAGACCTTAGATTACATCCTCACTCCCTCCTTTCATCATGTAGTGACATACACTTTAGTCTAAATTGTCACATATTTTTATCATCATATAGTGACATACGCTTAGTACTAAATCATCACTCATCCTTTCATCTTATAGTGATATACGCTTAGGGATAAATCATCACTCACCTATTCAAAAATTCATAATATACGCTTCGGCTATAGGGTTCACGCACATCCTTTCTAAATGTCGCATCTCATAACCACTACATATACACACTCATCATAATGCACTAGACACAACACAATAATACTCGACCATTTCCCGATGATGCACTCTCGTTTATGGTTCATTCTTGACTACTGAAGGGGAAAACAAAATGAACCTCATTTCATACACTTCCATACACTTCAGGGGCATGTTTTTCCGATCATTCGATTTTTCATTACATTCCATCCATCCACAACATATTGCATTGTCTTAGGGGTATTTACTCTTCCTTGTTATTGTTTTACATGTCCACTTTGCTACACATGTTAGGTTTCTTTTTGTATGTCATTATTTACATCATACACAAATGCACATTCACATTTTTTTAGTATGATCGCAGATACAAGAATTTTACACGTGGCATAGATGCTCGCCTTCTACCCTACCTATACTACTCATTGGGGTACCCACATTCATCTTATCCAGGTGTTATTGTTTCATTTTGTACTTAGCATCTTACATTTACGTGATCATACACACTTTGACATATTGGCTAATGCTCTAACATGCTAACGAGTTTTCCAAGATTACATGTTTCATGACTTGTGTTTTTTTCTATACTTGTCTTCCATTGTTTTCCATTGGATGCGGGCTTTGACCTTTACTTGTGTGTACACTTGTTTGTTTTTTTCCGCCATGATGGCTTTGCGTGTCTTGAAACATCGTGAGTGATGTCCCATGTTTGCAACCCACTTTTTGTGGTCTACTTCTTTTCTTTCATGTTTACACTACCGTGCTTGGAAATTTCTAAATTGTCTACGTATTTTACATTTGTCTTATTGTATGCATGTGTTTTCGGACTAACACTTGTTTTGGCTAGAAATCCCCATTTTGCGTGCACCTTGTTTTCTACCAAGTGTTTTCCCTTTCCCCCGCAGGAAAATTTCTACATGTCGAGTAAAGAGGTCTTCTTTTTAGCAACATCACATGCACCCATAAAGAGGGGGCATCATTGAGGGTTATACATACTAACACAATGTATTTACACCAGATTTCAAGATATAGTGCACTTTCCACCCTTAACATTGTGAGTTTTACATACATCGAGTGAATTTAGACAGTCTACGAACTCCGTACACAATGACCTCTACAGACATGGTGTCCTTTGGCATTTCAGAGAGTAGTTATAGGCTTAGAGGTTACAAGTGGGTGTGCCTCCCTACACTACTTTGTCTAGTGGCATTGGCTCACTCAAAAATAGGACGCTCCAGAGATCTCTTCATACATTTCAGAAGAAGTGGTTAAAGGTTGGAGTACACGAAGAATTTCCTCCCTATACTTATTTATCCAGGGTGGCATGAGATCACCCAAAAAAATCATAGTAGTAATGATATCCTACTACACCCTTTCTCCTGACATGGATTAGGTGTGCATGTTCCCTTTACACTTTACTTTTCACGTATTCTACATTTTCATATTTTACACATTTCTATACACATGCGTATTATACATAGCATTTTTACATACATACATATTTGACTACTTGATCATTTTCTCCTTGCAGGTCCGATCGTATGAGAAACAAAGCAGTCAAATTAGGGGAAACAACAACAATGAAGATGACGAGGATGACGACGATAATGCAATGACAACACACCGTGACAAGACTTCACCTTTACTAACCATGTAGGTACACTACATACCACAACAACTACACACATGTTTCACCTTAGGTTCACTCTCATCACTTTTATGCACATTTTTCATCTTTAAAATCCACACTCCTCCACTTTTTATTTTTTTCATTCCATGCTTGAGTCTAGTCCATTGACACGTCTCTACTATACTCTACATGGATATCAAGTACGCATATCTATCTACTTTATGTTACCAATCTTGTCACTCACCAACATAAAGTGGGGGCAAAATATAGTCACAAAATCAAGCACTTTAGGCATTATTTAGCTTGGTTTTATACTACTATTTAGAAGGCTCTCAAGTGAAAAAATTACTAATTAATTCCACCTTTTGGCCATCTTATTTTTACCTTTTATTTCATCATTCTAATGTATTTTACTATACATGCCCAGCTATTTCATCACTACCCCGTCATTTTAGCCTAAATTGGGTGCCAAGTCCTTCCCTAGTCCCACCAGGGGCACGCTGATCCATTTTCTACTTTCCCGCTTCTTTTTGGGCCTCTTCTAGCCATTTTTCATCCTTATCTTTTTCCTACTCAGCCATGTCGGGGTTAATTACGAAATTAAAGAAAGAGAACCCTATAAATATAAAGTTATGAGACCATAATGAGGGTCCTAACATCACTTACTACTATCACTCCATCTAGAGTTTCATCCGTTACATCACTTGCATCCACATACTTCCATGCATCAAGGCTAGGAGATCTGCATCAACACACATAACATAGGGGGAGGGATTCTATTTTATTTCGTGCACACATGCTATTACATTTTCTATAGTTATTATTACTCGTTACTTCACAAAGTGTGACTGGCACAAGAGAACCTAGGGCATGACATGCACACACACACTAGAACTACATTTGGGTCTGAAATGTAGTGCAACACTCAGATTAGTAATCCCACTATTGTGGTAGCTGAGGTCATTCTGAACCATTCATTTTGCATCTTTTATTTTTATGGTTTTAATACTTCTTTTTCTTTTGTAAATCATTCCTCCATCTTGCATTATTTCATACATCGGCATAGTTTAATGGATCGAGTGTGATGATGAGAATATTTTAGGGTATCTTACGACATTGCCAAAATCAGATTATGAGCTTTTACAGATATTAGGGTGCCTATTCTCAGAGACCAGGTGCCCTTAACCTTCTTAGGTGCTGAAGTCTCCTTATATCTTCTAGATATGACCTTACGGGACCTCTGAGTGATCGTTCATGCTCCTGGAATCTACTGATCGAGACTTGTGGCAACCTACAAAACTACTAAAGAATCAGCTAAGTATTTTTCTCCTACACCTTTACATAGCTAGGGTTTTATTTCATTTGATACAATTATTTTAAACCATTCCATGTTGTTTTAGCATAGTTTACAACGTTTTAGTCCTCCTATATTAGATTAATTATTGTTATCATTTTCCATAGTTTAGTTTAATTTTAGTTAATCAAAAATGTTGATATGAAATTATATCCTGTAGGGGGAATGTGCAAGGTAGAAACCAAATCACATGCAAACAAAGTGGTGAGAACCATGTGTTATTAGAAAATAAACAAGCATGTCATAGAAAATAAATGAAACTAGAAAATGTGCATACAAGAGAGAGACTACGAAAAGTGGGTTGCATACATGAGACATGAATCAAGTCACAAGAGAATTAGGGCCAAAGCGACCAAAAGCATACAAGACATAGGGAATAGCCCGCAAATAATGGCATACAATGGAAAACAAAGGAAAATAGTAGTGATAAAATTATTATACAACCATGGTGGAAAATAGTCCTTCAAAGAAAATGTTGCACATGAAGCACCTTTTAACATGTTAACAAGATAAAGATAAAGAAAATAGTGTGCTAGTAAAAGTATAAAGTAGTAAAGAATCAAACAATAACACCTCTGATGTGTAAGAGTAGAAATTTAGATGCCCCCAGGAGCCTCGGTGGGATTGGTAAGAGGTACAATGCCAAACATCCATGTTGCATGTAAATATATGTAGAAATTTTGCATTCACAACTAAATAACAAGTGAATGCACATGTGTATATAGAAAAGATAATGACATATTGGATATTCATCTAACATAGTAAGAAAAGTGTAACATGTGAGTATAACCAAACAAGAATAATTGTAACCAAGATATGCAACATGCAGTGAATGAGTGTGACTGGAATGG
The DNA here is from genome assembly GCA_018340775.1 of Taxus wallichiana var. yunnanensis. Classification (NCBI taxonomy): domain Eukaryota; kingdom Viridiplantae; phylum Streptophyta; class Pinopsida; order Cupressales; family Taxaceae; genus Taxus; species Taxus wallichiana. The sequence goes on from CM031243.1 coordinate 615,538,787, forward strand.
AATACAAAGTGAATGTGATAGAAGAAGTGTTACCCTAAGAGGATGTGTATGAATGTGTATGAGATAAGGTTTATTTATAAAATACCCTCGGTAGTCAAGAATGAACCATAGGACAACATTGTGTCATCGAGAAATGGTTTAAACATGTGCACTAGAAAGATATGAGCAATGAAGCATATGGCATGAAGAGTGTAAAAGAAGATAGTATGATGTGTGATAATGGAGCGCTAGAAATATGTATCATGAAGCGCGGAACATGAAATGTGTAGTGTGCGAGGTTCATTTAAGATTTAGATCTTCAGCAGTCAAGTATGAATCTGTGGAACTAGAGTGCATCATAAGGCAAGTATGATGTATGAGAATAAGATGTGAGAAAGATGTATCATGAAGTGTAAAGCATGAAATGTGCAATGTGAGAGGTTAATGGATGTAGTATGCCCTCAACAGTCAAGTTAAAACCTTATCACAATAGTGCATCATAGGGTAATGATGATATAATTTGAGTATCAAGTTTTGTAAGATACATGAGAAAGACTAGATACAAAGCACATAGCATAATAGTATAAATGTGAGACACCTGATAATGCTAAGAGGGGGAAGTAAGCATGATGCCCCCAAGTGTATGATGTGAAGAATAATCAAGTAACATCATCTAAGAGATCATCATTGTCATGGTTGAAGCCAAATGGAGATGTGTCAGAGACCTAGTAAGTGATAGTATGTGATTTATCATGTAAGGAGCCATTGCGATGTAAATTGTACATGCCCATTACATACTCTTCATCAGTGAAAGATGGTAGTGGAAATCCACATGCATACCAGCGAGTGATATTTTGTGTATAACCGAGAAATGAATCATTACAAATAGAAACACAATCGAAAGGCATGGGAAATGTGATATCAATATGATTAGGATCCAGAGTACCTCCTAATGTAGTCAAGCCAAGACTACCCAAGAGTAAGTGGAGAAGTGCGAGGAGTGCGTGTAACAAAGAAAGAAAGATGGAAGATTCAAAGGCCATAAGCAACATGAAAGAATGTGAACATTGAGGGGAATGAGGTGGAGGAGGATATCAATGAGTGTGAATCCATGTCAGTCAATCTATCACATGTATAAATAGTTTCAGATCAAGTGGGATTGAATGGAATGTGTTTCCAATAAGATTTATTCATGAAAAGAGTGCATGTGAAAGGAGGAAGCGTGAATGTAGGTTTCTCATGAGAAAACAACGAAAGTGAAATGATGTTCAATGTATGAACAGACCCCCAAAAAAGTACCATAGCATTAGTAGGAGGGGCCGGATGAAGTGGGACGGGATGGTTTCAATGCACAAACAATTCCTTCGAGTGGAGGCAAGTTAACGAGGATAACCCATGGGTTTTGATCTCGAATGGGATGCATATCACTAGCAGAAGTTGGAGTAGGTAATGTTCTAGTTGGATCTAGGTGGAAATATTTGAATGGTTCGTGATCAACTAGGATTTTATATTCAAATCCATCATGTAATAATTTTACGTATCGGTGAATTGTAGAAAGCACTACCTGCATGGATTCAAGTCATGGCATACTAAGTAAGTAATTGTAGTGAATTGGGATATCGATAACAAATAACACCATAAGAACAGTTTTTGGCCCAACAATGATATGTAAAGTAATAGTGCTTATGCATGAATGCATAAAACAATCATACACATAGAGAGAAATGGAGGATAGGATAACATTAGATGAGGAAAGACTGATATTTTGAAGGAGTGATCATGTAAAAATATTGAGCTCAAATTCGTTATTGATTATAGTTTGTTTAATACCCATGCGATAGATGCGAGCCATATATATAGGGGATGATCATTGTCGAGAAATAGAAAGATTGGAATTTATATCGATGGAAAAATAAGCCCAAATTTGTTCTCATTTTCAGTATGAGCAGCATCAAAGATATGGCATGAAGCTTGAAGACAGATAGATCATGATGTATGTCATTTTGTAGCTGGGGATATGATCTAACAAACACTCAAATTTTTGGAGAGATGGATAACACTCAAATAGGACTTGATCTTGTCCTAACTGTTTTAGGTTGTGCCTTTCAACCAAGGTAAGAGGACCTATTTTGTAACCCTAAAATGGTGAAGGAGATGAAGATATCCCTCAATTTGTATAAATAGTATGAAAAGGCCTTGGGAAAATATGATCAACACTCCAAATTTGACTTTCACAAGTTGTCACTTCCAGATTATGGAGATACTTTCAATGCAAGGAAAGGGTTACTGAAGACATTTTGAAATCCTGATTTGTTATGCATACTTTGACAAATGGATTTTGATCTTCTGTGGGTATATAGGTCAAAAAAAGGGTAGTATGGGGTAGGATTAGTTGTTTAGAATGATTTTTGGTGGGATATTTACAAGACAAACTTGACTATGCCAGATCTTTGACAACCTCTAAAACATTTAAACAACTATTAGATAAAATGCTTCAAAATAGTCAAGATGTTCTTTCAACTAGAAGAGATACACAAATGGAGGCCCAAGTTTGCACTCTTCACACAATCTTTGAGACCTCAACACAAAAGCTTGAGTTAAAGGACTCAATTAAACATCAAAATATTTGATCAAATCACGCCTAAGGTACCCCCAAAGGCTTACAAGCAATCTCTATCAACAAATGAAGGTGAAGTGATTTTAAACTACTTATTTTCAATGCCAGATGAAAGCTCTTCTGACAAATGAAATTGCAAATGCCACTAAACTATCAATAAGGATGAGATATGTGTGATTCCTAAAGATTTCAATGTAAGATTGCAACAAGAACAAGGAAAATATTTTGAGACATTTAAACATGATAATCAGACATCATATTGCCCAAAATAACATAGATTAATTCAAAAGCTTGTTAGATTCATCAACAGGGGAGAGTTTCAGGAACAATCTCAGAGCTGTGTGATGGCTATACACTTGTAACTAACTCAACATGAATGAAGATCTAACACAGAAGACATTAACCAAGTTTTTGGAGGGTTTCTTAGAAGATGAGCTTCTCTCAAAATTTTCTCATGATTTTAAATTTCCGACCTTTTACATGTCAAAAACATGCATTATATAACATTTTATTACATCCAAGCCTTCTTTCCCAAGAGAAAAATATGCCAAGCATCAAGTTTGTTACCAAAATTCCTCATGATTCATGAGATGGACGTTTAACAAACATGTCAAAAAAGTTGCTAGTTTCTCAAAAAGAGATGAATCATTGCAAAATTTGCATCATTATCCATTGTGGAGGCACATTTTCATCTTCAAAGCATGTAGACCCCTTCCTTTCATTATTTCATCCTTATCCCTCCAAAATTTGACTCTGTAACTTTTGGATTTGATATTTCACGTTTTTGGACGAGTTAGGGAAAAAATTCATTTCAAAAACATCCTTGATCTTCAAATTGATCCTCAAAACCAATTGCATTGGTCCTTGCAGGCACAAATGACATGAATTTGCCAAAAATTTGATCAAAATCGATGCAAAAATGCATTTCCACACTTCCTGGAGCAAAAATGGTGACCAAACTGAAAAATGCATAGTTACCGTTGATTTTCCTTTCTCCCTTCAATCTAGAGCCCTCCACGTGTCACAATGTGATTAGAAATGGGTTTGGGATCACTTTTTGACATTTTAACACTTTTGGAAAAAGTTAAAATTTGACATTTTCTACGCCTCCACCCTATGAAATGAGAAACTCGACACGTGTCCCAAGGTGGGCCCCATTGGAATCGTGGCTTGATTCTTCACATTTCACCTTTTTTGGAAAAAGGAAATTTTTCCAAAAATATCATCAAAAAGCCTCGCATCTCCACTTTTGTCCCTAACACGTGGTGGTGATCAGTGTTGACATGAACATGGATTCGCTGTGGGGCCATAACTCCTTTTTTTGCTTCATACTTCCTTCACAAAATTTCAAAGTTTTTCAAAACTCATGCGTGGCCCCACACTCCCTTCGCCATTGCCATTGACACATTTTGACATGTGTTCGATTCGTTGTAGAGCCACGCTTCAAATTACCACTTTAACTCATTTTTCCAAAAAGGCAACATTTCCCTTTTTTTTCCTCTACATCAAGCCTACCAATTTTGATTGCCACCCGCAAGCTTTTAATTTTATTTTTGTCAGGGTCACGCCTTCTTTTAAGACTTTAGCCCTTTTTAGGAAAAAGGTCAAAAATTTCAAACTTCCTAGAAACATGACAAAATATTGTCCTTCACTAGCCTTGCCTCCATAGCTCCATTTCCCTAAAAGGAAAAATTTCTCTAAGTCCTCTTAGACCTTCCATCCGCTTTTGATGAAAACATGACACGTGTCCACCTCGATTGGTTGAGGACCTCTCCAACTTACAACTGGGACAATTTAACTTTTTGCAAAAAAAAATACTAAGTTTTTAGACCCTTTTTGGAATCATTTCCAACCACAAATGACCACGTAGGAGAAGATGTTTGAGCTAAAATTTGATAAAAGGATGCCCCTATATGGTGTCAAACAATAGAAATTGTCTCGATGCCCTAGAATGCTAAAGATGAAAATTGATGGGGAAAATGATGCCCGTTTCAAAACCATCAAAACACAAAAAATGCCAGGGATGCCCTAGAATTAGATTTTTCCACTAAGGACAACAAATTTCTCAAAATTGAACCAATTGAAACATGTTTTTAAAGCATTTTTTATCATTGAATTGGATTTTCAATGGCATATAAGTATAAAACAAACAATTTCGAGCTCCAAAGGCTGGGAAAACATGGGAAAAATGGTAGAGGTGTTTGAACAGGAAAAATTAGGGCAAAACACAGGGAAAACTTAGAGATTCCTCAAAATGGTGTAAGAATGGAGAAAAATGAACAACTCAAAGCATTAAAATGCAGATACAAGTTGTTTTTTCACCAAATGTGAAGGATGGGAGAATCCAAAGCCATTTTTTTCTCAAAAACATGGCAAAAACACACTTCTCCTTAGCAAATTAGGGAAAGGTAATGAGTTTGCAAACAATCTAATGGACAAGAATGGAGCTACAACTTCATATCATCAATTTCATGAGGAAAAAATGTTTCAGAGCACAAAGAGCAAAGGGGAAACATGGCAAAATGGCAGAGGATCAAAATGGGAACCAACATTTTCCTCCTCAGCTAGGGACAGGCACTCCCGGTGAGTGCCACAAGAACAAAAGTAGACCAATTGCCAAAATAATAATCCATTAGGAAAACAGAGTCATGAGCCAAAGCCACCAAAAACTAGCCGAGAAACCAAAAAAATGGATGCCACACACACCAAGGCAAACCGCGAACCAACAAATGAGCTCTTAAAACCCTCCCAAGAGGTCCCGAGCTGAAAATCAAAAGGATCTACTTATCAAATTCATCGCCAGGAGGAAAATCTCTATCCATTTGGGTCTCATATGTAGATTCCATAAATGGCCTAAGCTTTGAATTACCATGAATGGATAGCCAGGGATGGAGAGAAAAATATAAGGTAAGATTGAGCTTTATTCCTGTTAAAGCTTACTTCATTGTGGTCTTTGAAAGCCCTCCTTGTTGATGGAGGGATTTAATTTTTAGCCAACATTCTCCAAAATAACATGGGCTAAGTCCAAACCATGGTATCCATCCACTTTTCGACCCGTTAAAAGAGTCTTTTGATACCTACCCGATTTGGGTTCTTCCTTTCAAGGACAAATTTACAACTTTGAACTTTCAACATGATCTTGTCTCATTACTATAGGAGATACTCTTGGCTCATGTGTGGTTGAAATGATGTAACCTTAAGACCTCCATTCAAACACATACTACGTTTTCTCGAATCCTGGTCTGATATTGATACCTCCAAACTCTTACCAAAGCAAAAATCAATCTTGATTGGAGAAAGGCTCTGTGGACAGAGGCTTTTTGACTATGAGAGACTTTCCTTCGAACCTTGGATCACAAATGACCATTAAAGAAGATATTTGATAAAATTTAAATGGCATAAATGATGCCCAACGATTGTGAACATTCCAAATGCAGAAAAGACCAAAATGCCCGTGGTGGAAGGATTCTCGGGGAAAATGAACATCTCACAATTGACTCGATCAAAACGGTGAGGATTCTAGATGCCCTAAAGTGGAATCATTTTTTCTTCATGGGGCCAAATTACGAAAATTCCTACAGACTTTGGAAAAGTGTTTTTAAGCATGTTTAAGTGAGTAAGGGATATTTGAAGGAACATCCAGTCACAATCCATTAAACAATGCTTGAAAAATTGCATTAGATGAAAGGAAATCTGAGTGGAGTAGGCATTTGGATAGGAAAAAAGTAAAGTTTCAAACAATCCAATACACAAAAATCTAAACCCCACCATCATGACATCAGGTTTGATTCTTGTCGTTGTTAGTACTATTATTGTTAATCATGGGCACATGGCCATCAAAATCAAAGAGGATCAAATTGTGTTGCACCAACATTGTTTTTAGCTAGGATGAAGCATCCAACACTTTGTTTTTGTGCTAAAAGAAAAAAGTTTTTTGTTGTTATAAAAATACGGGGTTTCATTTGAAAATGGAGTCATTTAAAGCCACCAAAAACTAGGTATAGTCCCTTTCAAAAACTATTTAACAATAATTTAAAAAAAAGGCAAAACACAACAAAACACCAAAAACATAGCAAAATCCAAACACTATACACTGTATAAGTGGTGCATACCTCAAATTTGGGGATTAATCCAAGAAATGCTTCAGATGCCTGCCATTAATAGGTAGTTCAAGCAATTCCCCATCTAAGTCCTTGAGAAAAAAGGTATTTTCACCAATTCTGATATCAATGGAGTAAGGGCCCATCCACAATGCATCAAATTTACCATGTTTTCCCTTATCTTCATTCCTACTATCCCATAACAAAACCAGATCTCCAACATTGAAAGCCCTAGGAGTGACCTTCTTGTCAAACAACCTCTTCAACTTCTCTCTAAATCTGACATGCCTTTGGTGTGATGCTCTTCTTTCTTCATCCAAGCTCAACAATCTGATTAATCCTTGCTTCATATGGATTGACCTCTTGATCTTCAAGTTGTTGAACAAAATGAAATGAAGATAATTGTAGATGTAAGGGCAATAGAGCTTGAGTTCCATACACCAACTCAAATGGGCTCTTACCAGTAGCTCTTTTGGCAGTGATTCTATCAGCCCAAACTACAAATTTCAGTTGTTCACCCCATTTTCTCTTGTTCAACTCCAAGGTTCTCCTAATGATCTTCAACAAGTTCTTATTGTTGGACTCATCTTGTCCATTCCTTGAGGGTTATAGTTTGAAGCATAAGTTAGATTGGTTCCATACTCCTTGCACATTTCCATCAAGGGTTTAGCTTTAAAACACATGGCATTATCAGCAACAATCTTTCTATGGCACACCAAATCTGCATATGATATGATTCAACAAGAATTCCATAACAACTTGGTGTGTTGCTTTCTTGGTGGGGATTGCTTCTACCCACTTGGTGAAGTAATATGTGGCTACAAGAATCCACTTATGTCAGCACTAGAAGGGTTTGAGATCTCACCAATGAAGTCCATCCCCCATTGTTTGAAAGGAGCCTCAATTGATACATGATGCAAAGAAAGGAGCCTGAAGCTTTCATTCTTCCAAAGAAACAACTTTGACAACTTTCACATTTTCTAACCAGTAGGGTTGCATCTTTGAAGAGAGTAGGCCACCAATAACCATCTCTCAAAATTTTGTGTGTTGTAACCCTTCCAAAGCAAAGTGTCCTCCATAAACTCCCCATGGAAATCAACAACTATTTTGGGAGCTTCATCTTCAGTTATACATTTCAAGAGGACACCTTCAGGGTTCTTCCAAGCCATCCCAAAGTCAGTGATGATGTATTTTTGAGAAGCTAGCTTGAGGGCTCTTTTCTAATTTTTATTTAAATGATCAAGGTAGCATAGGTGTTTGAGGTAAAAGATTATATCCTTGTACCACTCAAAACTTACCAATTTCTCAAGAACATCTTCCCTTTCTTCCTCTACTTCATTCACTTCCACATTTTGCAAGTTGCTCTTAGCCATGAGCTTAGCAAGACCCAAACCTCTTACCAACTTTGTGGTTTGGATGTCCATGTCATACTCCTACATTTTGTTCACCCATCTACATCTTTTGCTTGAGATCTCCATCTCTGATAAGATGTCTTTTACCATGGTGTGGGGAACATAAGCAAAAAACTTTTGAACTTAAGATATAAGGCCTGAAAACCTTTGTTGCTTTCACCAAGGAAAATGCTTGTTTTTCCATGATTGTGTACTTTAACTCAAGCAACTTGTAAAGCCTTGCTAAAGAAGGCAATAGGCCTCTCAGCCCCATCTTCATCCTTTTTAGCAAAATAGATGTAATGGTATTTTTAGAAGTAAAGGAGAAGATTTGGAAAGGCTTCTTGTAATTCGGAGCTGCCAAGATAGGTGCATGTTTCAATGCTTCTTTGATTCCTTCAAAATCTGAATAATAGCCTCCTCCCATTTGATAACTTGGTCTTTCTTTAACATGCATGTAATAGGAAGAGTCAATTCAACAAAATTAGACACAAACCTTCTAATGAAATTGATTTTACCCAAAGAAGGATTGGATGCCCTTCTTTGTTCTTGGAATTGGAACCTTGCTGATTGCTTCTACCCTCTCAGGGTCAATCATGACACTAGCCTTTGAAACAATATGACCAAGAAACTTGGCCTTTTGCACCCCAAAATGGACACTTCTTTGGATTCAAAGAGATTCCAAATTCTCTACATCTGATCAACATTCTTTCCAAGTGTTGCAAGTGATCTTTTTTGCTCCTTGAAAACACAGTCACATCATCCTGATAAACTACAATGAAGTCATTTATGTAACCAAAAAAAGCAACATCCATTGCTCTTTGGAAGGTAGCTCCAACATTCATGAGACCAAAAGGCATTCTTACATAAACATATGTTCCCCAAGGAGTGGTAAAGGAAGTTTTAAATCTTTCTAACTCCTTGACAACAACTTGATTGTAGCAGAGAAACCATCCAAGGTGGACAACAATTCAGATCCAGTCACTAACTACAGCATGTTTTCCATGTTTGGAAAAGGATAATTGTCCTTCAATGAAGCTCTATTCAGATTTTTGAAGTCTACACAAAGTCTGATATCTCCATTTTTCTTTCTGATTGGCACAAGGTTTGCAACCCAAGATGAATACCTTGTGGGCTGAATGATCCCTCCCTCCTTTAGTTTCTTCAATTCATCTTGCATTTTCATGGAGAGGAGTGGATTAATTGGCCTCTACTTTTGTCTAAAGGGCTTGGCATTTGTTTCAAGAGGAATCTCATGTTGAAACAAGTCTCTCTTGTATGCTTTTAGCTCTGAATAAGACCAAGCAAGACAGTCCTGATATTTCTTCAATAGTTGAACATAGGACTATTTTTCCTTCTTTGTTTAGATTGCTCCCAACCAAAATTTTCTTGGTTTATCATTAGTGCCCAAGTTATTCTCTTCCACATCCCTTGAGGCAGACATGTTTCTATTGATGATGCAATCAACATTGTTAAAATTTGACTCAAGTGCAACAAGACCTCTAGGAATGGTGTTAGTTTTCAATTGGATAATATCCTTTCCAAAAAAGTCTCTCTTCCTTCAGTCACACACACCATTGGTTCCCAATCAATATTCTGATCTACAAACTCACCTTGATTTTGTAAGAACCTTTGCACTTGAGCATCATCATTAAACACTTGCCAATGCTTGATGTTGTCAGGGACAATTGGCCTAGTTAACACTTCAATATTGTACTCACAATAAGGTGAAATAGTGCAAATTTCCAAATCTTGACCCCAACACTACCAACTTGTCAAGCAAACATTGAAACTTCTATCATGATGCACAATATTGAAGGAATCAAACATCTCAATTAGATCCCAAACTGCATGTTTGTACTATTTCATCCGCTGATTTTTTGTAGCATATAGTTTTCTTATTTGTTTGACAACTAGCTCTGAATATCCTTTTGCAATGATGTCCTTGACACCATACTTCCATGCAATTCTCAGACCCAACAACAAGGCTTCATACTCAGCAATGTTGTTAGTACATTCAAAATTAAGCTTGAAGGAAAAAACAAACTCTTCCAAGCTAGGAGAAATCAGAATTATACCAGCACCATTTCCAAATTTGGAGCAAGCTCCATCAAATAGAAAGGTCCAAGGAGAACCTACCTATTCAAGGCACTTTGACTGATCCATCTTGTGCTCCTTACCATCAGCAAACCCAATAAAATTATCAACATCAACATCAGCAAATAATACTTCATAAGAAGCATTGTTTGGATCCTCAATTAGATGCAACATCTTCTTTTCTCCATAGAGCTTGACAAGGCTACCTTCAATGGGAATGGTGGAAAAAGACATATCCATTTGGACACTCCCTCCAACACTTGCAGCCCACTTTCTTGACAAAAAGCATACCCCATTTGGCAGGGCAATCAACAATCACAACATCCAATTTTAAATTCCTCCCAGGATAAGATGCAAGTTGTACCACCAAACCCTTCACACAACCAACTACCGCACTTCTCTTGAGTCCATGGTAGTACACTTTCCATAGGCTGTTGTCACTTTGATATCCAACTCATTCATGACTTCTAGAGGCATGACATTGCATGATGCACCGGAATCAAACATACAATTGTGAAGTAGTCTATCCTTTATGATCAAAGTTGTAAAGAATGGATCAACATTCAATTGGGAATCAACCAAGGATGTCCCAAGTATACCTCAGGTGTTTCTCCAAGATCCTCTAATGTTGGTGGTGTTTCAAGGTCTGCAATGATCTTGAGGAGGAGTTTCAACAACGTTTACATTTCTTCTTGGGGTACTCTTCTCCTCTTTCAATCCCAAGTACTCAAATGCTCTCTTCTTGTGCTCAGGAATCCTAAGCAACTCAATGATTGGAACACTCACTTTGATTTGGCTCAATACTTGGGCTATGTCATAGGGAACATTCTTTGGCAAGGCAGCATTGGAATGGAGACAAGCAGATTCATTAGATGGCATGGGATTCTTGGCAGTTTGGGCATGAGGAGGACTGTAATTTTTTCTTGGGACAACAGAGCTTTTGGCAGGTGTTTCTCTTCTAGGAGCTTCTTTGGGAATACTTGTAAGCAAGGGTGTTTTAGGTTTGGCTTGAGGCCCAACTCCCTTAACAACCTTTCTCCTAGTGTTATACTCTTTCTCTTGAGCCACAACAACATTCATTAACAATTGTCTATCTTCCTCCGAAGGGATACCACCATCATACTTCTTAATCATCAAAGCTCTTAAGTATTCAAAGTCATTGTTAGGAATTTCAAAAGCTTGCACTACATCAACTTCAAGAGTATGAGGGGAAGAAATACTTGTACCCATTTGATGCAATCCCAAAAGGTTACAGCTGTCCTTGCACTTATTACCTCAGTTGATGTTGCTCCTTCTTGTGAGCTTGAAGAACAACCCACCATGCAAATATCATCATCAGTACCATCATCATTATTAGCTTCACCATCTTGCTGGTCCACTTCACATGGAGGATGGGGTAGAAAACACCTATCACACCAATCAATATCAACAACTTCCTCAACAACAACAACCCTAGTAGTTAGGGGATCAGGTAACACTCTTCCTTCACGTGCTTGAGGATGTCTATTTGTAGACCCCATGGGTCCTTTCCCTCTATCATCAGATCTCTGATCACCCCTAGGATGATTGGAAAATCATCATGGTTTTGTGCTTTTTGCTGACCTTGTGAAGTCTACCCAATTCCCTTCTCATCTCTTGCCAACTTGTAGGAAATATCTTTGATAACCCCTGCCAAAGTTTTCACCACTTCCTCCAAGTCTACACTCTTTCTTGCTTGAGGCTTTTTTAGGGTTTATCAACTTTACACCATCTCTCTTGAGAGGTTTCCCAATGCCTTAATGTTATTTTCAATCTGCAGTGCCATGGTAAAGGCCTACCTTAAATTGGTAGGGTTCTTGTCTCTTAGGTAATAGGCTACCTTCTTATCAAATGCATCTACATATTTGATCAAGCATGACTGATCACATGGCCTCAAATTAACTGGAAGCCTTCTCAAAGTTTTGTTAAACCTTGTGTTGAAGTCATGAACTGATTCATTGGGGTTCTTCTTGATATTTTCAAATTCAGACAATAGAAACCTAGGATCAATTTTGTCACCATATTGCAATCTAAATGCATTGTTCATTTCATTCCATGAATCAATAGAATTATCAAGTAGAGCCTTGTACCAATCCCTTGCATCCTCTTCTAGTGTATGAATGAACAATTTAATATACACATCTTCATGCTCAATCTCAAAGTCCTCCATCATGTTAATAAAAAGTTTGAGATGTTGATCACCTGTTATGGCATTATTCCCTTGGAACTTTGGCAATCTACTTCTAACATCTTGTGGGACAACATTAGGATAACCATCCATTCCTCTAAAATTTATAGGACCAAAGGTGTTAACAACAAATGGAGGTCTAGGTGGAGGCTGAGCCATATTAGTTTTGAGGTGGTGATCTTGGAGGAGAAACAAATGATGAGGAGTGAGAGGTCTTTGGGGCTCAAGAATGTGGTTCACAAGATTGGTATTCTCTAGGTGCTGATTTTCTTGGAAAGTTTTACTAGAATTGAAACACACAGGTGTAGATTGAAAAAGGAACTCACCAGGTACAATAGAAGGACCTTCACTAGTTGAAGTAAACAAGTTTATGAGAGGATTGCTTGAATCAGAATCACTGGAAGAAGAGTGATAATCCTCTACTAAAGGTTGATCTCTCTCACCAATGGATATTCCTTTGCTTGATGTCTGACCTTCAACAACCTTCCAAACTTTTCTTTCCTCTAAAACTATCTTTCCCAATTCTTGAAATAACTTTCTACTTGGGTCCCTCCTGAAGAGAGATCTTCTTCCTTCCAGTTTGTAGAGATTAGCAACACAAAAACAAATGACATAAAAGCTAAGACACTGGTATTTATCAAGATCAAAACAACATGGAGTCGCCACTAAGGACTTTCACCCTAGTTGTGAAAATGCACTAAAATACTCTGTCAAATACCTATCAACACTGAAAATCTTGCCAAACTTTATAGATCAGACCTTCCTTTTCTTGAATCTATCAACCACAAATGCAAATGAAGTGCAAACTACTACTGGAAACTGATAAAATTATAGATAGAACTTAAACCTTTACATACACCTTACAAATATGAGTATAGAATGATGCTTTAACAATATATTTGTAGACAGAACTTGTAAGAGACATTACCAGGGTTTGATATGCATTCAAATATCTCAAATATGTATGCACATGGATCAGATTGAACTAAGAATCTCCCCAAAATGGCGCCACTGGTGTTGGTACCCAAATTTGTTCTCCTTTTCAGTCTGAGTAGCATCAAAGATATGGCATGAAGCTTGAAGATAGATAGATCATGATGTATGTCATTTTGTAGCTGGGGATGTGATCTAACTGGCACTCAGATTTGTGGAGAGATGGATAGCACTCAAATAGGACTTGATCTTGTCCTAACTATTTTAGGTTGTGCCTTTCAACCAAGGTAAGAGGACCTATTTTGTAACCCTCAAATGGTGAAGGAGATGAAGATATCCCTCAATTTGTGTAAATAGTATGAAGGGGCCTTGGGAAAATATGATCAACACTCCAAATCTGACTTTCACAAGTTGTCACTTCTAGATTATGGAGATACTTTCAATGCAAGGCAAGGGTTACTGAAGACATTTTGAAATCTTGATATGTTCTACATACTTTAGCAAATGGATTTTGATCTTTTGTGGGTATACAGTCAAAAACATGGGTAGTATGGGGTAGGATTAGTTGTTTAGAATGATTTTTGGTGGGATATTGACAAGACAAACTTGACTATGCTAGATCTTTGACAACCTCTACAACATTTGAACAACTATCAGATAAAATGCTTCAAAATAGTCAAGATGTTCTTTCAACTAGAAGAGATACACAAATGGAGGCCCTAGGTTTTCACTCTTCACACAATCTTTGAGACCTCAACACAAAATCTTGAGTTAAAGGACTCAATTAAACATCAAAATCTCTGATCAAATCATGCCTAAGGTACCCCCAAAGGCTTACAAGAAATCTCTATCAACAAATGAAGGTGAAGTGATTTTAAACTACTTATTTTCAATGCTAGATGAAAGCTCTTCTGACAAATGAAATTACAAATGCCACTAAACTATCAATAAGGATGAGATCTGTGTGATTCCTAAAGATTTCAATGCAAGATTGCAACAAGAACAAGGAAAACTATTTGTAGACATTTAAACATGATAACAGACATCATATTGCCCAAAATAACATAGATTAATTCAAAATCTTGTTAGATTCATCAGTAGGGGAGAGTTTTAGGAACAATCTCAGAGCTGTGTGATGGCTATACACTTGTAACCAACTCAACATGAATGAAGATCTAACACAAAAGACATTAACTAGGTTTTTGGAGGGTTTCTCAGAAGATGAGCTTCTCTCAAAATTTTCTCATGATTTTCAATTTTCGACCTTTTGCATGTCTCAAAAACATGCATTATATATCTCTATTACATTTGATCCTTCTTTCCCAAGAAAAGAATATCCTATGGCATCTTAGTTTGTTACAAAATTCCATCATGATTCGCAAATAGGGACGTTTAACATATTTGCAACAAAAGTTACCAGGTGTTTCAAAAAAGGTGAATCATTGCAAAATTTGCATCATTATCCATTGTGGAGGCACATTTTTCATCTTCAAAGCATGCAGACCCCCTTCCTTTCATTATTTCATCCTTATCCCTCCAAAATTTGACTCTACAACTTTTGGATTTGATATTTTACATTTTTGGACGGGTTAGGGAAAAAATTCATTTCAAAAACATCTTTGATCTTCAAATTGATCCTCAAAACCAATTGCATTGGTCCTTGCAAGGCACAAACGACATGAATTTGCCAAAAATTTGATCAAAATCGATGCAAAAATGCATTTCCACACTTCTAGAGCAAAAATGGTGGCCAAACTAAAAAATGCACAGTTACCATTGATTTGCCTTTCTCCCTTCAATCTGAGCCCTCCACATGTCATAATGTGATTAGAAATGGGTTTGGGATCATTTTTTGACATTTTAACACTTTTGGAAAAATGTAAAAATTTGACATTTTTCCACCCCTCCACCCTTTGAAAATTTGGCTGACACGTGTCCCAAAGTGGGTCCCATTGGAATCATGGCTCGATTCTTCACATTTCCACCTTTTTTGGAAAAAGGAAATTTTTCCAAAAATCTCCATGGGCCCACATCTCCACTTCTATCCCTGACATGTGGCGATCGTTGATTCGTTGCGGGGCCATAACTCCCTTTTTTGCTTCATACTTCCTTCACAAAATTTCAAAGTTTTTCAAAACTCACCATGGCCCGCACTCCCTTTTGCCATTGCTTTTGACACGATGTCTCCCTCTAATTCATGTTCATGGAGCCATGCTTCAAATTACCACTTTAACTCATTTTTCCAAAAAGGCAACATTTCCTTTTTCCTCTAGTGGCCCGCCCACCCTTGCAAGCCTTTAATTTTCTTCTTTGTAGAGGGGTCGCGCCTTCTTTTAAGACTTTAACCCTTTTTAGGAAAAAGGTTAAAAATCTCAAACTCTCCCTCCCATCCACTCCACTCTGATGATCCTACCACGTGTCCTCTCTTGATTGGCCAGAGTGGACCCTCGCGGCCTTTTTCACAACTTTTGCTCCCTTTCGCCAAAAAGAAAATTTTTCTAAGTCCTTCGCCACTAGCCTTCCATCCTACTTTTGATGAAAACATGACACGTTTCCACCTCTCGATTTGAGGGGCCTTAGGGAATCTTTTTTCTATGCATTTTCCAAAATGCCTAACTAAATGAATGGGGACAACTTTAGAACTTTTCCAAAAATACTACTTTTTCCAAAACACAAAAATTTAAGTTTTTCCCATTGACCGAATCATGTCCAACCACAAATGGCCATGTATGAGAAGATGTTTGAGCTAAAATTTGATGGGAAAAGGACGCCCGTATGACCATCAAACAATGCAGAAATTGCAATGATGCCCTAGAATGCTGAAGATGAAATTTGACATGGGAAAATGATGCCCGTCTGACCATCAAAACACAGAAAATGCCAAGGATGCCCTAAAGAATTTTTTTTTTTTGGTGACGAAATTTTTGAAATTGAACCAACTGAAACATGTTTTTAAAGCATTTTTATCATGGAATTGGATTTTCAATGGCATACAAGTATAAAATGAACAATTTCAAGCTCCAAAGGCCAGAAAACATGGAAAAATGGTAGAGGCATTTGAACGGGAAAAATTAGGGTAAAATGTAGGGAAAACTTAGAGATTCCTCAAAATGGTGCAAGAATGGAGAAAAATGAACAACTCAAAGCATTTAAACAGATACAAGTTGTTTTTCACCAAATGCGAAGGATGGGAGAATCCAAAGTCATTTTTTTCAGAAACAGGGAAAAAAACACACTTCTCCTTAGCAAATTAGGGCAAGGTAATGATTTTTCAAACAATCCAATGCACAAGAATGGAGCTACAACTTCACATCATCGATTTCATGAGGAAAAAATGGACCTGACAAATCACCCAAAATAGTGGACTTACGACTGAGCATTGCACTACATCTTAGAATCCATGTAGTTCTTGTGCGTGTGTGATAGGATTGTACCCTAGGAAGCTCTTGTGCAAGATGCACTTGATAGTGAGCAATAGCTAGATGTAGCAATGTAAATAGATGTGTGGATGACAAAATGAACTTCCCCCATTAGGGAAAATTATAATGGTGAATATTCATAGTTTGGAGAATAGTGGAATTTTGGGAATTTGATTTTGGCGAATACTACAGCAACGACAACACCTAGGTTCCGCCCAAAAATCCCATGAACATTAATCTTTCCCATCTGAATCACCAAGGAATTTCCAAGCCCAGTGTATATTTTTATATTAAATCTTTGCGTGATC
This sequence comes from Taxus wallichiana var. yunnanensis, assembly GCA_018340775.1. Taxonomy (NCBI): domain Eukaryota; kingdom Viridiplantae; phylum Streptophyta; class Pinopsida; order Cupressales; family Taxaceae; genus Taxus; species Taxus wallichiana. The sequence goes on from CM031243.1 coordinate 615,555,837, forward strand.
ATCATGCTGGGATTTTAAAAAATTAATGTTTCACCAAGAAATCGATGCACAAGGAATTGAAAATATTAATGTTTCACCAAGAAATCGACACACAAGTATTTGAAAACATTAATGTTTCACCAAAAAATCAATGCGCCAGAAATTGAAAATGTTAATATTTCACCAAGAATTCTACACGTAGAGATTTGAAAACATTAATGTTTCACTAAGAAATCGACGCACCAGGATTTGAAAACATTAATGTTTTCCAAGAAATCTATAGAACCTTATTTGGCCAAGAAAACATTCCCAAAATTTTCCCAATATATACACAAAGGTGATGTTCTCCCGTGATTTTCCAATTTGTGTATTTGTGAAGTAGTAGAAAGGGATTTAGCGAATCGGCATATTGCAATTTTCTTACAAAATTTCAAATAAATCTAAGTCTTGTCAGTGCTCACTAGTGCGTTATAGTTTACATCCTAGAAGCACTTACTGCAGGTGAGTCCTCAGTCTATTTGAGACTTGTTTTCTTTCATGTCGCATTGCTTTATCTGTGATTCTGCCTTTGTAAGTTATTACAAAGCCTAAACATCCTCATCCTCATAACCACTATGATTTTTTATGTCATCTAGAATAGTCCTCCACTTGTAGAGAATCATAACTAGTATTCCTATCTTAGATACATCTAGATTCTCTATATATATATATATATATATATACATATATATATATCATATCATACATCTATATATATCATATATATATTATATATATATATATATATATCTTTGAATCTTTTTGTTAATGTTCTCACTTTCCATATATATTATATATATACACACACACATATACATTAACTGTGGTTTCACTTTCCATTTATTCCACGACCAATACCATGACCATTTATCATTGTCCGCTGACACTGCCTCATCCCACAACGGACCTGAAGGATATATAAAATGTGGTACATTCCGTAGGTTTCACGTTTCTAGGGGCATTTCCTTGGGAGATTGACATGATGTGAGACATGTGGCATAGACCTCCCGGGAGCCGGGACCCACTCTAGACCCAAAACATATCAATTGTGGCTCATTCCATGGGGTTCATGTTTCGTTGGGAGGATTTGGTCGGGAATGAGAGGTTTAACTGAATGTTGATAAACAATAATGTACAAAATAGAGACCATACAGAGATGTCCAAAATGAAAAATTCAAGAAATGTAAAAGGGAAAAAAGTTACAACAATGAACCAAAATATGGATAATTATCATTTGGAAAAAAAAAGACAGAAAATATGATTTTGGGAAAAGTACAGACATCTTGTCACAAGCATGCTTCTTGTTACCACCATTTTCCTCATTACGATGTACTTCAAAAAATTTAAACCATGGAAACAAAATGTATTGGATGTACTCCAACCATAGATTTCCTTCAACAATCTGAGGAGCAAAAAATTCTTTCTTTATCTTCACATTCACTTTAGAAACTTGTGAAAATAATTGTGTTATAAATCCATCAAAAACTGTATAGTAATACTAATTCACTTTTATTAATGTTGAGGCAAAGTTGGAATCTATCTCTCCACAACAAGAATTTTCCAAAAAATAATGTAGGGGTTTACACCACCTCTTCTTCCTCCATGAAGATTGTAGAAGTGGGATCAGTCTTCGACATATTTTCTTGTCCTTGTCGTAGTCCAGAAAAATGTCTATAATATTTAATATAAAGGAAAAACATCAACATTCGGGGATATTTTTAATTCTGCATCCTTCAAGTTTCTTGAACTCATTTTCCAAGTAGGAACATGACAATATACAAAGAATACCCTTATCATGATTGTATCATATGTGAAACATCATATCAAAGCATTCAAGCTTCTCTCAAGAATAATGATACTTTAGTTAGCTTTGACACATTGACATTTCATTGTCAAGCCAAAGAACCCTGCATACATTCTCAACCTTGAATTCATAGTCTCATACCACAACGAGTCATAGATGGAAGACCATATATTTTGTCTCAACTCCTTTGAAATGATGAACACTCTTGGTAATTGGATTATGATAGACCTCATACCTCTGATGAATCAATAATTTCTTCATGAGTAGATGCACACCTTATTTGGCTTGATGACAACATTTATAACCTCTATACAATGAAAAACCTCTATACATTATGACAGAGCTCGGTCATCGAGACTCCTTCATTAATCAACTAAAGACAGATCATACCTTGGATGAATCAATGAACTTAGAGTCCTTCATGAGAAGATACATACTATACTTTGATTTCAAATTGAGCACAGACCCTTGAGATCACCTATTTCATGTTTGATTAGCTACAACAGAGACTTCTTATCACTAGAGTGTCTTATCATTAGAGTGTCTTTGGTTGCTCAACAAATCATTTAAAATTTTAAATTGTTTGTTCTCTTCTCAAACCTTTGATACATCTTCAGTTTGCTTGATGTATGCTCTAATTATTATTATACTAATGTAACACTCTTGCAAAAAGTAGTACATGTTAAGTGACACAACATTATTTTTCTTTATACATATTTCTCATGTTGAGATGTTTGTGCACATATCAATATCATTTAGTCTAACATGTTGTATCTTTTTTTCTTTCAATTCTACAAGATTCATTGATTCAACAAAATGGCACCTAAAAAGGGAAGCTCAACCTCAAGCAAAAATTTTATTCCAACCCCTCCTGGTAGTGGTACTGGCATTGAAAAATAACATCTTATTTTGAGAAACCATCTAAGGAAACCCATCCTTCTCCAGCAGGACCATCACAATCAAGGGATAATGATTACATTCAAAATGAAACTCAGAATGAGAATGTGTTCATTTTTTATTTGCCTGATGTTGTCAATGACAACAACAATGAAATGCCTCCCCTTGAAGACATTCCATTGAATGATGTTGAGTTTGACATTGTACCACCTGCCCAATTGAATGAAGATGACACTGCATCACCTGTCAGTGCCCAAGTGAATGTTGGAGGTGAAAATTTCTGGCAGTGGTAGTCAATAAAGTATAAATTCCACCAAGGAAAATACTCAGTGGACACCTATTTCTAGAAGAAAGAGAAAGGAAATAAAATGGGACTTGGGAAGGAGTTTGTGTTAGAGTGGGTTTCTAAGTTTCCATTTATTGAACCTATTGAAAATGAGAATAAATTTGAACCTCCCAAAGAATGCAAATGTACAATTTGTAGTTGGAGATTGGGTAGGGACAAGACAATGCAACTTAAGTTGGATACTATTGAGAAGCATGTAGGAAAGATATATGAAAAGATAATTGTAGATGGTGTTGAGAAGAATGTTGCCAGATGGAAAATACAAATGATTGTTTGCATATTAGGTATGAAAAATAATTTGAAGAGCACAAGAGAAATGAAAGAATAGTTGCAGCGAATGGAGGGACAATTACCTCTCAATTCAACAAGATCGTTCAAAACAGTCTTTTGGGTAAAACAGTTCAGCTAGCTACTATTTTTCACATTTTGAAAAGAGGTCATCCTATAACATATTTTCCTAAACAAAAGAAGATGTTTTTTTCCTTGGTGTCCCACACTTTCCTCATTCTCACTAGTCAGAAAGTAGTGGTTGGGATTGGGAAAAATGCCTAGCTATGGTTGAGAAAGAAGACTTGAAAGAGAAACTGAAGTCTACACGATACATATCTTTGTCTATTGATGAGGTTACAATAGTAGATAATACTTGCTTGGGTCTGTATGCATGTGTATACTATTCAAGAATTTGTGAGACAACCTCACTTACTTTTCATTCACAAGATGAGAGAGAACTCCAATGCTGAAAACCTTTGTGAGTTGGTGATAAAAAGTTTGAAGGAGATCGGTGACATGGATGATGTTGTAATTGCATCAAAGTTGGTATGTGTTGGGAGGAAGATGGGGCATCTGTAATGCAAGGTCATTGTAATGGCCTATGTGTAAGACTCCAAACATCTCATTTCCCTTATATGATTTTCATTCATTGTATGGCTCATAGAATGAACCTAGCTTATAGAATAGTTGGAAAATTTAAACCTGTAGAAAAAGTTGAAGACCTTGTTCGAGAGGTGCATGCTTATTTCTGTTGTAGTCCTAAAAGGTTCATGGAATTCCAAATATTTCAGAAGGACTAAAAATGGGCATAAATTGTTAAAATATGTTGACACCAGGTGGATCTCATTGTACCAACCGGTTCGTAGGGTGTACGAAGAGTATCAATCCTTATTAGGAGTGATGTGGCAGAATCACATGGAAGTGGACAAGGCCCAGGATTTGATACATCGTTTGACTGATATAGAGTCATTTTGATGTTGTGTGGTCTCCTTCCCATGTTGGAAGAAATGCATCATTTAATTAAACAAGCACAAGAAAGAACTATCTATATTGTTGATTTTTCTAGTTTGAGGAAATGAGTTTGTATGACAATAGAATATTTGTATCTCAATGAAACTACTTTTTACAGTCCAACGTTTGATGGTTGGAATGATTTGATAAATATTGGAAATGCAAGTAGCTTTCTGAAGCTCAACTTGTTTGGGGAAGTATGTGCTTTTGTATGTGGATATGAGATACCGATGTACATGTTTAAAGTAGTAGCTGGTAAGGTTGAGGAGGTAAAAGTCATAGGGTTGTTGTTTGATAACATTGTATCATCAACAAGGGCGAGGTTAAGAGAAATTGTAGTGTCCCTACTAGAAGAAATAAGGGAGTGATTTAGAAGGGATGCTTTACTTGAAGCAATGGCTATAGTAAATCCGACCTTTTGGAATCTTGTCCAAAATGAAAGACATATGCAGGAAGACTACTTCAAGAGGTTGACTACATTGATTCAACATTTTTGTAAGCTTGTTGATATCAATGGAATGAATATTCTAGGTATTTTAAGCAAGGATAGTTTGAGTTCTCAATCTCATGAATTCACCACTACAATGATTCAACAATTCAAATATTTGGATAATCCCTTAGAGTGTGGAGCAATAACCGACTATGGAAAAAAATTGGGGTGAGTACTATTTTACAAGCAAACCATGTCCAAGTTTTTCTCATTGGTGATCTATGTCAAACAATGATTTTGGGTTCAGTTGAAGATGAGAGAATTTTTAGTGCCTTGGCCTTTATAAAGTCAAAATTGTGAAACAAGCTTGATAAAAAATTTGGAAAATTGTTTGAGAATTTATACATCATGGTACGAAGTGGATAACTTTCCCTATGACAAGGCTCTGGCAGTATGGAAGTCGATTACTAAAAGGAGAGGGGCTGAAAACAATGGCACAAATACAACAGATGACCCTATTGCAACAATTGATTGTCAAGAAAGAGAGATTCAGTCTCAGAGATCTGGTGAATCAAATGATAGAGATGATCCAGGTCCATCAAGTTGGAAGCTTCCATTGGTGGATATCCCATGATATAGATGTTCATATAATAATTAATATATTCAAATATTCAAGTACATTGTTCTGAATCTCAAACAAGGATTAGCACTCACCCAAACTTACATGTGCCTAAAGGTAATCATATTGATTCCATTTCCATTTTGATTGTAGAAACATTACAAAGTCATGTTTTAATGAGTATTTAATATATTTCACATACAATGTTGTTGATCTCTTTTATAGAAAGCATACACTGTGGTTGGTTGGCTATTAAATCACAATGCATTTACATTATTATATACTTTAGGCATATAAGAGTTGTGGTGCTTAATTATGAGATAGAATAAGTGGCTTTGCTTGAATCATTACTGAAATGAAAATTTAAAAATAACACTATTCCTCATTCAACTTGCTTGAGACATGCCTTGTATGAAAAAATTGAAGATTGTCATTGCAACAAATGGAACAATTTTCAAAATGGATCTAAATACACTAAAGAGTAAATCCATGCACATATATATTTAACTTGTGCACCTCTTTGTAAAATTTTTCTTCAACCACAAGCAACCTAAATATCACATGTTTATTAATACAATAAACATAAAGATAACTCTAGTCTATTAATAAGACAATTTACTATTTTTATCCATGACCATGATTTCCTCCCAAATAATAGAAACAACAAAACCAAACTACCACTTCAACTTGGAATCAGGCTCCACAACTTTAACAAATTATATCATCTTCTATAACATGCTCCACTCTTCATCTGTTGGAATTGCAATTTGTTGTAAATCAGAGTGACTGACATGTAACTTTGTTAGCAATTCATAACTGATAGTGGAGCTTTCCTTTATTGTTGAATGCAAACTTACTGACAAGGTTATCAATGGTTTAATAGAGTAAAATTTTTTTTCTCATCTAGCTTCTCAGGAATTCGGTCCTTCTCTTGAGTCATTTTTTCTTTCATCTTCTTCTGGAATGCATCCTTCTTAATGAATTGGTGTGTATTGTCAAAAGGCATTGGAAAACCAAGCTTTGTGAACTCATGTACCTTTCCATGCAGCTCATGTAACATTCTTTGACACTTATTCAAAAATTCATGTGCTTCACCCAACATCACACACTTCGAATGATAGATGATACCTTTATTGAGGCATCAAACCCGGTTCTGAATTCCTCTTGGATGATGCTAGTTTGTGTCACTGAATTTGTAGATAGCTTCCAAAATTTTCTTTTTTGTATCCTCTTAAAGCCATCACTTTTTGCTACTACTATTACGTATTCACGGAGCTTATCAAATATTCTCTGTAGATCAGTCATGAATTCAAACAATCTAATCAAATCATCAATTTTTTTGGTTTATTTTCCCCCAAACATTATCTGTCATATTAATCAATGCCTTTTTATGAAATCCAGATAGTTTGATGTTGGAAGACTCTATTTCCTTTTTTTCTTTCACAATTTTGCAATATTTCATTTTGTTTTTTCTCATCATCTAGGCTCTGTTGAAATCTAGATAGTTTGATGTTTCTATTTATTTTTTTTACTTTTTTTCATTTTATTTTTTTTTCTAGGCATCTATTCCCATTTTTGACCTTTTCTTTCTCTTCCTTCACAACCTCTTTCAATTCTCCCAATGTTTTTGTAATCTATTATTCTTACTCATTGTTTCCTGTAAATTTTTCTTTGCATCTTCTAGTTCTACATGTGCATGTTCATTCACAAACTATGAGTCATAGAGGTAGATGATTTTATCTTCCTCTCCAACTCACCTGTCTTATTAACTGTTGCTTTTCCTTTTGCTTTCTCATTTTCTAGGTTTGCCTCTAACTTTTGAATCTTATTATTCAACTTATTTTTCTCCTCTCTACCTTTAGTAATGTTGTGTAAACCACATCATTGTTCCTTTTGATACATTAATTTTGTTAGAAGGTTTCATTTGCCTTAAGATCCATTTGAAGGGAGGTCACATCGTAGTCACTGGAAACCATTTCATTCTCTAGTTTTACAACTTTGGGCACAACATACATGTATTCCATGGTATCTGTGTTTGGGTTATATGTAGGCAATACCCTCATTGTGGTTGGATCTGAAGTTCCAGTAGCCTGTAGAATTTTCTTCTTGTTTCTTTTATCTCTTTTGATTTATTGGATCAAACTTAGCTAGGTAATCAAAACCTGAGGTGTTTTAGGAGTGAACTATTCCACCTTGAATGGAGAAGGAGTAATTGAATTTTGGGAGAATTTCCCTGTGGAATGGTAGTTTGTTTAGGGGTGGCAGTGGCACCACCTTATAAATAGTTTCCTTGAGCCAAGAGTAATTATACTTATGTCTTGCCTCTATCTTTTACCTCTTCTCACTTCCTTGTTGGACAATAGCCCTAACAACTTCAACTATCTCTATTGGCCTCTTTAAGTTTCCAACACTCTATTGACTACTACCATCATCACTAGAACTGCCAACTTAGCAATAGTAATAGATTCATGGCCAACTTCTCCTCTAGGATTTTCAACGTGTGGCTGAACTGTTTGCTGAGGATTTGACTCTAGAGTAAATTACACTGGATTAGCACTTATAGATGTTGTAGTATGCAGTGGTCCTTTCTCCGAAGGTGAAGCTCCAAGGCCGACCTATCAAAAAAATTTCTAGGTTGTACCTTTGGTGGAAGCCAAATGCCTTGTCCTCTTGAACCCAAACCACCACCACTAAAACCCAAACTTTTCAACAATAACTGCTCCTATAGTATATATTTCTTTCAAACCTTCATCGAGACTTGGTTTATATGTGCTACTACTAGGGGGATTATGTAATTCCTCAGAGGTAGTGTCATCATCACTACTTTCCTCTCGAGGATGCTCTTTCATTCCACAATTTGCTGAAATCTGCATCTTCTAGAATAGAATCATAGTCTTCTACAAATTTTGGATGGCCTAGGTCTGCCTCATAGACCAAAAGGCAGTAATTTTTGACCTTGTCCAATTTTTATCTCATAATTCTTGTTGTAATTCCTTTGGCATTTTAGAGGATTTTTATCAAGTTTTGTAGATTGAAAATCCTCTACCTTTTTATGGAGGCTCAGGCAATCCAAAAATTTGTTTTGACAACTCTTGAGAACTAATTCCTTTCTCAACAACAATTTCATTCATTCTATTTGTACTTCATCCCAAGAGTTCTTGTTTTTCAATTTTTCTAGCAAGGGTTTGCTTTCATGTTGAATTTTAGTGGTAGAGTTCTTGTTTCGCCACTACCCTTGCTTTAATCACCTCACATGGGTCATACACCTAGTGAGAGTCAACATCAAACTTAAAAATTTGTAAGATTTCATGTGCCACATAGAATGCTTTTCTTTCAAATGTGAACCCTCCACATGAGAATGTAAGGAAGGAAATATGCTCTTCTTTTGTTGAGAAACAAAATAGAGATTATTTGTGCTTTCCATCTGCCATATATATTCCAAGGAAAAAACTCTCTCTGTCACATGTATTGGAAATTTGTAAGGTTGTACTCCTGATCCATAAAACCTTAGCACATATATAATCTCTCGTGAAGTACCAGTCTGCTAACTGTATTTTTGATCCTAGTTGAATGCAATCTCTACATTTCACAAGAAATCTAGGCATTGTACTTTTGTAAATGCTTCATAAAATGGAGCCCAAAATAATCCACAAATTGATTGTAGTCCCTCTATTATCATACATCCTTATCTTGGGGCCCACTCAGTTAATGGATGCATGACTTTTGGCTCGACCTCAGCAAAATAGGGCTCAATTGCAAGTTTTTTTCAAACCATCCAACAAACTACCATAGAATTAAATAGCACAAGTAGGTAGTGAACCTAAATGTCTTAGTGTGCTAGAGCCTTCTTTGATTGTTAATAATTGTTTATGCATAGATTTTGTAATGTACCCAACAAATCTGTATTGACAAGGTGGATTAATGAAATGGATATTGTATACCATTTCCAGGAGGGTTTCATCCACTTCATCATGTTATCAAAGCCAAGGAAAAATACTAGCATAGAAATGGTATCCCTGACCCATGGTTTAAATATGTTAATTATATACGAGCCTTCCCTTTTGGTACCTCTGCATCAAATGTTAATTTTGTAAAAATCATCTCTATTTTTTATTTGTGGCATGATAATCACTAGCAATTTTTTCTAGGTTTATGTGGATGGTTCCTAAATATTTGCTTTCAAACCCCAATGCATTGCCAAGATTTACCTCCGTAATGTACAAAAGTTCTTGTCCATTTCCCTTTGCAACAATTTATTTTTTTGTCTCATTGTAATTTTGGGCACATATATTGACAAATTTAGGGCAGGGGAAAACCTCATGGAACATCATGCATCCCAATCAGACCCCCATGTTATCCAACCTAAAGCTTTATGTCTACCTGATTGCTCTAAACTTCTACTTTCCCTCATCTTCATCTCAGACATGTATCTAAGTTGTGAAGCTCTTGTGCCAATTACAGGATCATAAATATCATGATATTCATCAGTAAAACCAAGGGTTTTACTTTTAAGTAGTTTGGCGTATGGGATTTGGGTTTTACTTTTACTTTGGGATCCTGTGGAAGTAGACATGCTTGGAATTTTGGATTCTGTAAACCCTCAACCCTAATTTCTCAACCCTTATATTGAAATATTTGAAAGTGAAGGCTTATACAATGTTACTTATAAAAAGATAATATTTAAAGAATCAAGACTCAAATGCAAGATGACACTTACTCAAAAATATGAAAATTTTGAGTCTTACATGTTTGTAACTTCTATGAATCTATTTTCCTTCTATTGCAGTATGCCTTCCTAGAATAAAAAATTTCAATTATCAACATCACTATAAACGATTAGGTCTTTCACTGTACTTTGTAGACATCAAATTTAGTCATTAATCAAATTCCATTCAGTGGATGACAATTGTCACTTATCAGATGGCCACGTGGCAGGATTAGGGCCTCCTCAAGGCAAAGGCATTCCCAAACTCCAATCCCATGGAATGAACCAATTTAATAATAAAGTTTGGTTATGGACAGGGTTTGCATTTAATGACTTGGCCATTAAAATTTTTGGGGGCCATTGAAACATTTTAAATAATAAACCCCCACTTTTTCCCATGCCATGTGGAAGAATTACATGGATTTATTTTTTCATGCCTTATGGATGTGATTTTTGGTGACAAATTTGGCTGTGAATATATTATGTTCATCATTTGAGTAGATGCCTTGATATAGGATAAATTATCAACATCACTATAAACGATTAGGTCTTTTCTTAATGCATTCCCAGACATCAAGCCCGCATAATGAAGTTTTTAATAAATTTTGATTCGATGATGACATTTAATCACTTGGGGATGGAAATTTTTTGGGGGCAAATTTTAGGGGCCCATTTTAAAAATATACCTCAATTTTCCCATGCCATTGAAGAAAATAAACCATGGATGGAAAGATTTAGATGAATAAATTTTGGTCTTGTGATTAATTGTTTTTATTTAATGACTTGGCCATTGGAAATTTTTAAATTGAAACATTTTAAATATAAAACCCCATTTTTTATTTATGCCATATGGAAGAATTACATGGATTCTTTTTTTCTTAAATTAATTTAACGTTTTGAATTTAGTAATTTTAGGCGGGATGAATTTTTTGCCCTTTAAGATTAATTGTTCATAATTTCTATGGATGGTCATTGGAATTCGATCTAATCATCTAGCTAACGAGGCAATTGATGGCAGGGAGTTGAATTAATTTCTAATAATATAGAAGATTGATGGCACAACTTGGAAGATATTATCATTTATGATGGGTGGCACACACAAAGCTCAAAGAATTAATGGTGGCACATGCCACACTTTGGGCCTTTATTATTGGTGGTCACTCGCATTCCTCTCTCCCTACCTCTATTTGTTTGTGTTTTTGGGTTGGTGAGAGAATGGTTTTTTTGGGGTTTCCTTTCATTTCTCTGCGTGGGGAGAGAAGGGAAATGGCCTTTACTTTAGCCATTTTTCCCTGTAGGCAGGCGGCTTCAAGAGGTGTTTCACTATGATTTTGTGCTCGAGGTCGAGGCCATTGAGCATGTGATAGGAGATTCCTATATGTAGGACTCTCACAGGGCCAGAGTCAACTCTGAACTCATTGCGACATTCATTTCTAATTGCCTCTTACTCCATCCGGTCAAGGTGGATGTCATGGTTGTCATGAGTTCTTTATTTACCATGTCCATCGAGTTAGTTTTGTGTGAAGAAATGGACAGGTTCGCGCATCCAGACCCCTTTGCTTTCTGGGTGGAGGAGGCGGACACTCAGGAAAATGACACTGGGTGTGGGGAAGATTGGCTCTTGACAAGTGTATAGGGAGTGCTTCTACTCTCTACGAGGTTGTTCACATTTTTTGGCATGGTGGTCCGGACCCTAGCATATTACCTCCTTTGGATCTCACCGATGCTCGCTCACCTATCGACTCGACCATTGACCACCTCAATGAGTTTTGGGATAATTCCAGTGAGGCCTTTTTTCTTCTGCTAGGTAAGGCCAAACAACTGGAAGGTGGAGGTATTTTCGATGGCATGGCACTCGGTTGGGCATTTTAATTTGGGGGTGGTGTTATTTTGGATGAGGATTAATACTCTTTTCTAGCTTATTTTTTTGGTTCTGTGGCCATGTGTATTTGTTTTCTTGAAGCCACTTTTTTGTTCAAATGGTGTTTCCTTCTTCTTCGTGTGGGCCATTTAGTGGGGCCTTGTGTTGTTGGTTTATGTTTTTTTTTTTTCGTAGTATAGTTGTAAGGGTGGGGTCCCTTAACCCTCGGTTCATAGCTTGGTAAAAAAGTGTTTAAACATCAAAATATATATATATATATATATATATATATATATGTGTTTTCACATTTATATAGTGTTTACATTATTGATTTCTTAAATTAGATTATTTATTTCTTAAATTAATTTAAAGTTTTCATTAAATTCTTTAATAAATTTTACAAAGGAAATAAATATGAAATATAAAAGTCTTTTTATTTTTACTAATGTTTCCCCATTTTTCCATTTACATGGATGAAACAAAATATGGATTTTAATATTAATTATAATATATATATATATATATATTATATATATATATATATATATATATATTAGATATATATATAATTTATTGTTAAAAAGTGGTTCAAGGGTCTCATAAAAATTCCCTTTACAAAAGAGAGAGGACAAACCTCAAATACAACAGGAAGATGCAAAAAACTTCGTCAATCATGATATTTTAGGTATATCGATGAAGATGCAAAAATCTCATGAGCCAAGGAAGGAAGGACTATATATATACTATACTATAGACATTACAACATATATTTAGATTGAGGATTAATCCTGAATAAGAACATAAAAAAATAAAATTTAATGAGATCCATGCCTCTCAACCACACCCTCCTTAGAGTCCTGAGTAACAACTTCATTGGCCCAACCATGCCAAAAATGATTATAAGCTTCCCTATAGTTTCATGGATTTCCATCCACCAAAGTGGCACTGGATCGATGGGAGAATTGAGGGCAGCCAAATTAGGGAGTTTTAAAGTGTGTCCTTCCAGCATTCTTATCATGGATGAACACCTCTAGCCATAATTCTCTCGAAGGCCATCATCTCCCCATGGTGACATTCCAGTTCCTGAAGATGCTCAAATCCATGCCACCTAGAGCTTCGCCTCCTCCTCCCCTACTTCCCTAAAAAGCAACATTACACTTTTGCACTTCTATAACCAAATTTCCGTAGAAAGATGGACCGAACCCAACGAGAGAGCAAGGTTGACCGCATCAGGAGGCTTGATGGCTCAATTATTAGAATATTTTCCACAAAAACGAGGCCACACTGCTATTAACCCTACACCATCCATCCTCAAACATATATTTTCCCCAAAACCAATTTAATTGCCTCCAGATCGCTACCATTACCAATTTTGAAGATCCTTTGTTCAACGATTATCGGATATAGACGACTTGAAAGCCATTTCCCTTTTATTGAAAAATAAAGACAATATGGGAACTCGAGGGGAATCCATAGGTGCTCACTAAAAAAAAGGATGAAAATGAAAAAAATTGACCCACAATAAATAGGAAAAAAACAAGGCCCTTCACATGCTCAAAAATATTGGCGACAACATATATTTAAGGCCCTTCCATATTTAAGATGATTTCGAGACCATCCCAAATTCCAATATATATATATATATATATATATATATATATATATATATATATATATATATATATATATATATATATATATATATATATATATATAAATATATATATATATTATATATATATATATAATTATATATAGTTTTTTATTAAACATGTTTTAAATCAAAGCTTAAAATCTACTCTACCTCTCTCTCTTTCTTGTCATGGCTCATTTTTAATGGTGTTCAAGGTTTTCATTCATCTTTCTAAAGAACACGGCAAAGATGATTGGAGATGGCCTATCCTTAGCCATTTATGCAGATTTCATCCTCGAGATATTTTCTACTACTCCTCAAATGAGAAGCTAAAGCCAAATTGAGAAAATTTTAAGGTGATTCCTATCATGCATTCTTTGCATCGGTAAACAATTAGCTTCTATAAATTAAATGCATTTTGTATCCTTATGTCTTCTCATCCACCATGTTCCTATGGATTGAGCTTCATCACCAAAGACCTCATATACCTAGTTCACAAAGGTGGTCTACATGAAGAACTGGTTGATTTTTGACTTCTGGATCCCTTAATATGGGTTGAGGAAGTGGATGAAATGGTGATTAGGTTGGGGGGGGGATTCAAGGTGGCTCGATGAAAAATAAAAATAAAATTTAAACTCCATTATCTATACTAAAGAAAATGTGGATACCATTCTCATTACATTAACCCTTTGGATCCTCACCTTCTACCCCCCTTGGATATATCTAAAGCTCACTTCCCTCTACACTCTTCCATTGACAACCTCAATGAACTATGGGATCAGGCAAAAGATTTTTTGTCTCATTATTTGAAAAGTGGCATTTTATTTTAAGTATTAAAAATAGACATGAGTGGAGTGGCTCGAGGGGGTGGTGTTTGGGGAAGGGTGGTGGCGAATTAAACATTTATAGGAAAGCTCATGTTTGAAAATCTCTAACATCAATTTGGCATTGGCATGTTTCCTTTTTTCTTTTGTTGATTTCAAATCCAGTTTTTTTGTTTTAAAGGCTCTACCTTGGCTTTTTTTTTGGTCCTTCTTCATCTCTATTTTCTCTTCTCGGTGGGTCCTCGATATTTGTACATGGATTTTTTTGGTCTTTTTTTTATATACCTTATATTTTATATTATATATATGGGTCCATATATATATATATATATATATATATAATATATATATATATATATATTATATATATATATATATAAATAATTTACACAAGTTCAATTTTCAAAATACAAAACCAAATATCCATAGATTTAAGATGAGAATAGATCAAAGAAAGTCTTTCTAAAGAAAATGAATATGAATAAAATCAAATGTTGCTTAATATTATTTACTATTTGAATTGAAATAACTAATGAAAAATGTTGTTTTTAAATAGAATTCAAAATTGTTGATGTCATTACTGATGAAATATAGTGTTTTCACATTTATATAGTGTTTTCAAAATTATTTTAGATGTTATATATTTCATAATTTTGACATTTTTCATATTTATTTTATTCAAATTAATCAGATATATATTGAAAGAAAATTAACATTTTCATTTTTTTTGTTGAAGGGTAATGTGTTTTCTAATATCTCATTTACTGACGGGTAAAGCTTAACCTAGCCAATCAAATTAAAGTATGGGAGCCCTTCAAATTTGATCATTGAATGCAATGATGGCCATTTCAATATATTTTGTAGGCAAGTTGCCCTTTTCATAAAGCTTAGTAACTTTTGAATATACATATTTATTAAATATGTACTTTTATGAAATAAGTCTTTTCCATATTTATTAAATATGTCACTTTTATGAAATAAGTCTTTTCCATATTTATTAAATATCTCGTTTCCTGGACCTTCATGCTAGAAAATATAACGTCACCAAGAATTAAAATTGATAAGACATTTATTAACTGCGAGGGTACCGATTAAATCTTTGGCAATGGCACACTTTACATGTGTCATGAATAGGTAAATTGTAATTATTTTTTTCATATAAAACTCAGGTCGAGGGCCAAGGCTATCGATAATTGCTCACCGACATCACTATCATGATAAAAGGACATTTAATTTATCCTTAAGGATATCATATTCATCATGATAAAAGGATAGTGCATGACAGTGGGATAGTCGGTTTTAATTAATAATGTGAATTTTTTTGCCATGATTTGCATTTAATATTAACCATCAATTCATACCCGGGTTTGGTTGACACGTGTAAAGGTCCAGTTGAAGAACTCACTCGAAAATTATAAATTCAAGGCCCATGGTCATTTTTCTAACACTTGCTTTCTTTTGCAAAATCATGGGGGACCAAATTGAGTGCATCGAACCAAGTATCAAGCCATAAATATGTCGTGGTTTCTTCTAGTTTTGATATGGACTCAAATGAGGTTACTATGTTGGGAAATCCTTTTCCCTCTCTACTTCTAGTTCTCCTCCTGATGGTGCTTCCACCCCCTCTCTGGCCAGTCGACTGCTACCATTTTCCCCTTCATTCTCTTGGAACTTCTTCTGTAGAGCTCCAACCGATTCCCTGTCTAAGAGAAACCGATTTCATGAAGTATTACTAGAACTCTTGTTGTTTATCCTAGAATCCCCAAGACCCGAACCTATGGATTCTCCACATGCTGCTATAAATGATGTGGATATGGAAATTGATGGCAATCAATCAATCCCCGGTGGTGACCCCTCAGATGGATAGTCAAGTGAAATGGTGTCTTCCATCCTTGCAAGTTTGCAACGATCTTTTGAGGTGATTAAAACTTAGCAAGACTTAATCAGACACCTGCAGAGCTATCATTGATAAAGAATGTGTCTTGATACTAACCTGGCTGACACTCTGGTGGAGAAGATCGATACCGATGCAGTTAGGAAAGTGACACAAGAACTAAGAAATATATTATGATATGTAATATTTATGTTATAATATAGTTATAGGCTAAGGGCTTATAGATTTTTTGGTATGCCTATGTTATGATATGTAATGTTTATGTTTCAAAAATATATGAGATACTCTTGTGGAACTGGATGCTCTTGTTTCTGGATCTCAACAAATATATGAGATACTCTTGTGGATACTTGTTTATGTTTCAACAAATATATTTTTCCTTGTCAGACTTGTTCTTGTGGATACTCTTGCATTGCTACAATGTCACACCTTTTGATTTGTCTTCTCCTTCTTGAAACACAGAATTTGTTCTTCATTCTAGGTTATTTCCAATGTAAGTGTTGAAACCCTTCCTACCATTTAACCTACAACCCTGAACCCCTTGCTCATATTGTGTGCTTGTTGTGTGTTTCCCTTTAACATCATCAATCACCATTGAATTTTCTTTGCCTTTTCTTTTCATATCATCACCAAGAAAAGGAAAAAGAGAAATCCTAGAAATGGATGATGATTTAATGTCAAAGAATGAGGAGCAACATGGAAATTGTGTTTGTGGGATCATTCACTGCCTCAAGATGTTTGGGAAAATGTATTGCTTTGGCTTCCATTAGAATCCATATGTAGGTTCTCTCTAGTTTCTAAGGAATGGAAAGCACTCATGTCTTCCACCAGATTCTTAGGCATTACAACAAAACAAGGAACAAACATCCATGGATACTTGTAAATCATGATAGTGGTCATCATTGGATGAGATACGACTATTATAAAGTAGGACATGGAAAATTCTCAACTTTTCGTGGTTATCATGCTTTGATGGGGTATGGTTTGAAGATTCACATCGAGGGATAATCTTATTTTGTTTGAGTGAATCGAGTCACGTTTCAAGGGTATGTAATCCATTGAAGGTTGGAACCTCCTTCAAGCTTCCTCGAATGTTATCAGCTAATGAATGGCACTTTTATATTTATGTGCTGGGCATTCTAGTTGTGGATGAAAACAAGGGGTATAAAGTGGTTCAAGAAGGTGCTAATAGATCTGGAGTTAATGCATAGAAATGGTACTATAGAAATTTATGATTCTTCTATGGGGACTTGGAGGATTGTGGCACGATTGAGAGATTGTTTCTTCTATGGACCCGTTGTCTTCAAATAACAATTTTTCTTCTTAATGTCATATGAACCTATGTTGGGTGTGAGAATTTATAACACTCAAGATTATGCTACTGTGCATTTTGTGTTGTTACCTATAAGATATGGCAGAGACCATTTCCCTCACTACAGACCAAGGTTGGTTGTATCTGAAGAGAGGGTGCTACTTGCAACACCAATTGTAGATGGGGACCATTTGAAGGACATAATTGTGTTTGAGCTCGAGCTTGAGTTTGGAAGGAGGAGAGGAAATGTTTGGTCTTGGAAAGAAATTGCAAGGATGCCCCACACAATGTGCCAGTGTATTTCTGTGAGGAAAAGGATATTCTTATTTAGTTGCACTATGGTGGGAGAGTTCTTGTGTTTCAAAAAGGTGTTTTTGGAAATATCCTCATCCTTTGTTTTCATTTAAAGCAAGGGTCTTGGTCGTGGCTTCCAGAATATATAAACACAACTGCATCTGTTATAACGGTGGCATCGCCTTTGAGCCCAGGCTGATTTAAGACAACTACATATTTGTTTCCTAAAAAAACTTACAAGATTTGTAGCATCTTTTCTTATTTTTACTATTATGGTCTATCTTCTAAAATCCAAGCATCCAAAAAATGGAAAGTTCTATATTTAAGGCATGATTATTCTCTATTGGAAACTAATTTTTCTCTTTTAGTGGCATGATTTTCGGTTCGTGTGTTTTTGGCATGTTTTTAGAATTTCTAAATTCTATTGCTTTCCATAGTTGCATGCAAAGGCATACTCAACACTCATATTTATCCCTATTCCCATGCATGTGGCGCTAACTGTGCATTGAATATGACCATTTGGCATCTTTATTCGATTTGATCATCGATTATTGAATGATTTGTTGTTGTTGTTGTGATTAACGATGAGAAATTGCAAGACCAAGAATTTAAATACATGTGATTTTTAATTTTAGACATAGTAATTAGGCCCCCATACTATTTTTCATTATTTATCAAAAGACAATAGCTTTGGACAGGATTTTCCATATCATGGCCTTGTTAAAAAACACATTCTTACTGCTGCACATACTTGACATAAAAAAATTAATAACAACCAATGAGCGTATCCTTGATTATTAAATATAAGTTATTTTTGCCTTATTATTAAAGTTATTAATCCTTCCCTACCCATCAAACAGACACGTGGTAGGATTCAGGCCTCCCAAGTCAAAGGCATTCCCCGGACTCCAAGCCCGCAGAAATGAACCGATTCAATAAAGTTTCGGGTCCGTGGTGTCGGTGAGGCAAGGCAGAGTGGCAGTGAGTAATCAAAAGATACCACATGTCATTTTCTATTCCTCCGAGTGGCCAAGTGTCACACATTCCAGGAACTTGAGCGTAAAGGTAAGGCATGCAAAAGAAATGAAAATTTTGGGCCTCATTACAATCAAATTCGATAGAGGGTACTTGCCAAACAAGTTACAGGAGATTCACCATTCAATTTCCAACTATTTTTAATATTTTACCAAATTAAGCATTATTTTGGGGTGTTCTCCAAATTTCAACGGCCATACCCCTTTTAACTCTCTACACCTTTCTCTTGTTTCCCCTCCACTTCTTGATCTCTTTCAATAAGTATCTCTCAATGCTTTTGGTCCCTAAGACATGGTACACCTATCTTAGGGACCATTGTCTTTTCCACTTCTTGAAGTCATTTTATTTATACATCTTCTATTTTCAAATTTTTTATTCACACAATCTATTGTTGTTCATGAGGTTAAGTTTCACACATAAGGTCCTGACAAAACGGATGAATAGTAGTCTTACACTAGTCACTAACCCTATTACAAACCTCTAAATTCAATTCTATGTTACTTAAAATCTCTAATATGGCATATTGCATCAAATATTATGTGTACATATGATTCACAACTTGCAAATCAAAATGAAGAAACAAAAGATATGAAGTGAGTGAACCCAATCGTCAACTCAATATTTAGATTTTCGTTACATTTATTGGAAGTACCCCATCACTCCCGACACTAACCGAAGCGCCCCAACACTCTCGACACTAACTAGAAGCACCCCAATGCTCCCAACACTAGAAGACAATCATATCCATATTTCTAAATGAGTTTATAAGTAAGTTTGATAATACATTTTCGAAGTCAAACTTAGACAATAGACTTTTGACAATGTGAAACTACCGCTTTATGCACAAAGTGGCAATTTTTCCATAATCCTCAAAAGAGGTAACTCATTTATGAGAAATGGCTAAAAACATCTTCTTCTCCCTTTTCCTTAGCTTTTGATTTTATTCTAAGTTGTTGGTGATACTTCAAAACTATGTATAAGATTCCTTCACGTGTATAACCTTGCCATTAAGACGAAAAAGTGGCATAAACAAAAATACACATGCACAAGCATAGATAAAACTCGAACTCATGCTTTGGTTAATACAATATTATTTATTAACATACACACATGTGCATGTGCGTGCACACACATGTGTATGTGTGTACACATGCACACACATACACACATGCACACACACGTACAATGTATACATACACACACATGCATGCACACATGAATGTGTGCACACATGCATGCACATGTACATGCACACATCCACACTCAATCACACAATCTAAAAGCGAGGAAAGATGTAGACACCCAAAAATAATCCTAAAGCATTTATTAGGTGTTGTTTTAGGTACTTGATTTTGTAGTTTTCAAGGTACAAAACTCCTAAATATCTAGAAGTGTGTTTATACACACACACACAAAAATTAGAAAAAAAAATGGTAGTCACCTAAAAAAAAAAATCCTAAGGCATTTATTATGTGTCATTTCATGTACTTTAGTATACTTGTTATTTTTTTATTAGTCAAATTAAACATTATTTTGGGGTGGTTGTCAACTTTATATCATACCCCTTTTTAATTCTTTAGACCTCTCTCTTCTCCCCCTTTCCTTTTCGGTCTCTTTGCCACAAGTGTCTCAATGCTTTTGGTCCTTTTTTATTGGTCTTCCCTAAGTCGGGATGTACCTATCCCCGTTGCATTTTCTTTTCCACTAGTGAAGTCATTTCAATTATTGAAATTTTTATTCACACAATCTACTATTGTTCATGAGCTTAAGTTTCCCACATAGGGTTTTAGCAAGCAAGCAAATGATTAGGTAGTCTTACACTAGTCACTAACCTTAACTCAAAATCTAAATTCAATTATATTTTTCTTAAAATCTCTAACATGTTATATTGCATCAAATATTACATGTACATATGATTCACAACTTATAAAGTGAAGCAAAGAAATAAAATATATGACGTGAGTCAACTTAGTCGAATTAACTTAATTCACCGGTAGGTGTCCACCTTTGAAGTTGCTTTTCTTTGGAAAGTGTGAAAATTTGGAAATGTTTTCCGAACAAACTTTTTTGCAATATTATTTTCTTCTATACCAAAATAAATATATAAATATTTAGATTTTCTTCGACGTAATTTGCAACTCCTATGCAATTGCTAGTTTTTAGTTTATCATAACTTATTAGAAGTGCCCCATCACTCCCGACACTAGCCATAAGCGCCCAAACACTCCCTACACTAGCTAAGAAGCACCCTAATGCTCTCAAACTATAACTCACTCAAACTCATATATTTAAATGAGGGATAAGTATATTCACAATATATTTTTGAAGTCAAATGTAAATAATAAACTTTTGGCATGATTTATTAACAACGCATATTTAAAATTTATCTATTTACCTTTCTCATTAACTCGAAAAAAAAATTAAGCATTGAAGTCGGAAGTGTGGAGTGGGAGGAGGAGGATGTGGATCGTCTCATGTAAATTTGGAGGGTCGCCTCCACCTGGTTGTGAATCTTGGGATCGGGATCGGATGGATGGTTGGTCCCCCTCGCTGACGCGAGCCTAATACACTCAACATCATTCCGTCGAGAGATGATCCACCAACACCTCCAAGTGTTGTTGTTGTGTGTGCCTGACTATGCCTTAATGTAGTTTCTTTTTAATTGGTTTTGTGTCGCCCGTGTGGCCGATCTCTGTTGCCCTTGCGGCCACTTTTGTATCCCTCATGACCTTTTTTGGTGTAGTCCTATAGACATTGCTGGACTCTGGGGTGTGTTTATTGCCGACCACCTTTACTATATAACACTTTGTATTATTTTGTTAATATAATATAAAAATGATTCCAATAGTAAAAAAATTAAAGATTAGGTACTCTAACTAAATGTACTTTCGTTTTAAGTAATTTTTAATTTTTGTCGGTGGGGAGATCTCATGAATGTAAAGTACAACTCTTCACACATCCCAAAAAAAAACTTATGGGTTTGTTTTCTTTTAAAATTAAAAGTTTCCTCACGTTGTTTTCTATTTTATAAATATCTTTTTCTATTTCAATTTGTAAAAATATTTTCAGGAAAAAAATCATACCATTTAACATGACAAAGTTATCATTTTCAATAAACAAAATAGGTGGCAATCTAACATGTTAAAACATAAACATTAAAAAAATATAAAAAAACTTTTCTACTTTCGGTTGCACAAATATTGACTCATTTTTGTTAATGACAATGACAGAACATGAATTTGAAACTTTAAAATGCGTTGGCAAAGAAAAACACGACGTAATCCACTACGGACACTTTTGTCCTCCTTGTCGACAAAAACCATCATACCTATATTCTATTTTTTTCCTCCTTTTTTATCGTGTAAAGGACTTCCATTCTTTGTCTGCAAACTTGCGGGTTAAGAAACTTAATGGCCACGTCAATTAGGAAGAAACCAAACATACTTGATGTGACTTGTTTTATAGGGTCAAAATTTGTGGTTGTATGTATGTATGTGGTTTTAAATGTTTAATTCTATATTTATTGTGTTTATTGTTATAGTATCTAAGTTTGTGGTTGTTCAAGTTTTCAAAACTTTAGTTTCTTGTGGTGGGTGGAGGTGGTGAGAAGAAGCATGTAAGTATATACGTAGGTAAGGATATCTCTATTATATACAAGTAATACATCAATAAACTATACATTTAAAGAAGACATCCAAAAAAAGACGAGTTGTCATCCTCCTCAATTATTATAATGAATTTGATACTATCCACCAAACTATGTATGTAGAAGTGGAAGTCCTTCCATCGACGGTCAATATCATAAAAAAGTATCTTTGACCTTTTGAGTTTTCGCAGAATGTAAAAAGTGTCTCTACTCAAAATGCCCCATGAAGAGGTTAGTCACCACTAGTGAGAGTGATTACGTCATCGCTATTCCTTTTGATTGCTCAATTTAATTGCATAATTATGTTGAGTTTGAAATAATATTTTAACCAAAAAAAGGGTTCCAAATTTTAAACTTTTTGTTCTCTTTCTCTAAATAACAAGAAAACAAATTATATCAAATTTCAAGTACAAATAATCACATAATAATCAAAAAGATGTTAAATATAAGATCAATCAATTTAAAACTTCAAACAATTATAGTCACTCCTACCATCTCTTTTCTATCAATATCATTACACCTCTCAACATATTTAAATACAAAACTTCGAACATTAAAGGCCCCGCTCTTAATATTGACTTGCGATAAAAATTTAAAAGGCCTTTCTACTAACCCATTTATTATATTATAGAAATATTTATAAATATTAAAAATAAATATAATTTAATTAAAATTTGTTTTAAAAGTACGTGGAATCAATTAGCTTTTCACCTCCCAAATGGGGGAGAAAAAGGCCTAGTCCAATGGATGACCACTAGAAAAAGTTCTAAAGCTTCCACTCCCACCTTTAAGTATACCTTCTTTCGAATCTCTTCACACTTTTTATATTGACACGTGTGAGCCATCTACCATCACCTAAGCCCTTTTCATTTATGTGAGCTTTACACACGATTATTTTATAAGCGAGTTGCAACTTCTTAATACACACGGACGAACACTTTTCCACTCGTAAACCATTTTTAATGGTTTTATGTTGGAGTGATTTTTATATTTAACAAATATATGTATTTCATAGTTTTTTTAATGAGTAGTGCATTTATTTGGGCACTTAATTATATAGATTGTTGGTATCTCTACTCATGATTTGAAGGAAGTATATAGCGAATTTACAATTATGAATAAGTGTACAACTAAACTAGTGATCACCTTTAGCTTAAGTAATTATGAGTAAAGGACATCCACATCGTCAAAATCGCCACGACACCATCCCGATCTCAACTGTTATGACTCTCCGTGTCAGATATCTCTAGGCCTTGCACTCAACAAGATTTGATCCTAGTGGGTTCATTAAAAGCCTAACAACATCATAAATAGACCAAGGGCCCTTCATTTTGTTTTCCTTTTGACTTCAATTCCTTTTCAATTTAGACTCTTTATAGGGGAAGTGAGTCTCTAATAATAATACAAATACATTCATACAATTAAATTTTCTCGGGGCTAAAATAATAATATCATATTTAACCCTTTAATCATTTTTATTCTAAGAATTTTAAAAAGGGATTTTTAAAGAATATTTGATTTTACGTAAATTTAGAAATATTTGTTAATATTTTTTTTTTTTTGGGGATTATTAATACAATCTTCTAAGATCGTGAGTACATTCCTTTGGGTGTGTCAAATAATAGTTGTAATAACTATCATGTATGCAAAATATGATTTGATAATTATATTAATCAATTTTAGGGCTTCAAAAACCTCGCTTACATTTTTGAAATATTTTGCATTTTTTTAAAATTGGTCTTTTCCCCAAAACTTAATATGGCATCTAGGTTTGCAAGATAAACAAGACACATATTTGTTTTGGAGCGTAAGATAAATCACAAAAGAACATAACTTCGTTGATATTTATCAAACCACTTAAACCAATATATGATATCAAAGACATCACACCAAGTATGATTCAATGATTTAGTCTAGTAGTCCAATGCAATACAAGTGTCTACTTTGTATGACTTTCCATGCTAGAATGAATACTTAGTGAAGAAATAAATACTTCAAATAAGTTCCTCTAAGTGTTTGAATTAAATTACTTTGGTACATTTATTACGAGGCTCTTTATATGTCTTGAGCATATTAATGCACTTGTGTATATGTAGACTTCTTCAAATCAAATTAGGGCCCTATTCTCGTATGTTAACACCCAACAACTCAAAAAAATTGACAAAAGGTTAGAAGGACCCACACAACATACACTCGAAAATCATACACTCATGGTCATGGGGCCATACGATTATAGAACACAACAAAACACAAGGGGAGCATAGGGGAGAGATAGAAATGGGAAAAGAGGAAAAGATGGAGAACACCATGCATCACAACAAAAAAGAAAACCAACTAACAAAATACCAATATAAACTAATTGGCAAATCCATAAATACCTTACAAGAATACAATTTTATGACTAGTAAACGATACATACCAAATAAGGTGTCTCTGAGAATCCAAAATTTGTCTAGCTTTATATAATGTAATGTGAGGATTTTAGTTTTGTTCTTATGTTTTTATATTGGAAAATAAAATTGCTTACAATTTTATACTAGAATTGAGGGGTTTCCATTTTGCAAATTGATTTGGAATACAAATCTAGTCTAAACGCTCTTAAATATCTTAACAACACACTTTTACCATTATTTACAAATTATTCAATTAAACATTCTAGTATTTATTGCAAATTATAAACATATTAATCCCTCCATCAACTTTAAAAGCCTTTAGACACTACCAATACAAATAGAGGAGCTATTTTTTTAGAGGAATCATTACATGTTATAATTTAACACAGGTCTCTAGTAGCCTCGATGTTATTTATCTTGGCGTGAGGAGGGGACCACTAGGTGCACAAGTTTCACACTTGCCTCCGTTTAGTCGAAGCTTAAGTTTCGTACCGCCTTTATGTACATCTAGTGTACACTTCATACCGCCTTTCTGATTGGCGAATACTCGGGGACGTTGGCCAGACTACTGAAGCAACACCTCCGTGCATAATTGTCGCACACTCGGGGATATCGGTCAGACTACTCCGACAACACTCGGGGACATCGATCGACTATTCCTCACGCAACGTACATGCCAATGTGGGTGGAACCTTGGACCTCCTCTTGGTAAATGCATGTACTTTACTAATCAACGAAGACCCCATTGGTAGTAGAGAGAAGCTTTTAACTTACAAAACCAAAACTATAAGACTTTATAAAAAAATTAGATTAGAATTGAGGGGTTTCCATTCTACGAATAAACTTAGAATACGAATATCCCGCCATCAACTTAAAAGCCTTATAAACACTCACCAATAAAATTAGAACAACTATTAACTTACAAGACCAAAACTACGAGCCATTAGGTATTCATCAATTTCTCTAAATTACTTTAAAAAAACTTAAAAAAATAAAAAACCGAGCTAAATTAACAACCCAATAAACAACATCCTAGGTCCACAAATCATAAACCTAATGGTTTAATAAGTTCACATGAAAACAGGAGTGATATTTAATTTTATAATTATAAAACAATGCAATTGCATATTTTTATACTTCATTAAGCAATACATTGACTCAATCTAGCACAATCACTCCACTATCTTAGAAGAGAAAATAAACAAGGCCATGAAATGGCAAATCCTGCCGAAGCAAATACATTTAAGGGAAAGAATTGAATTGATGACGAATTGTATTTTATGAATGAGTGTGTTTGCATTGATGGCTAATAAGAGTGAAATGGCTATGTCACAATAGTTGTAGCCCATGAAATCACACTAGATTATGTTGTCATAGATTTCCATGCCCTGTTCCAAAGCTCTAATTTTGGTAGAAGCTGGGAGTGGATTTTCGTACCCTCTTATATAGCATAGACGAACTTTTTTGCAAGATCAAAAATGTAGACAATGAGAAAGAGTTTTTTATGAGTGAGATATTAGAGGATGGCACATGGAACAAGGTTAGAGAATTAGATAATCCTTGAAAAAATCATTTTATGCATATCATGTAATCATTGTTGTCAATGAGAACACATTTTCTTGAGGTATTTTGTCAAACAGTTCATGCACCTTGTGTATGCTTCCACAATTTGCATACACAACTACAAAAGCATTTGCAAAAACAACATCAAGTAATAATTGGATTTCAATTATGCTTTGACGGATGTCCATAAATTGTTCTAAAGTTGCCATATCAGTGGAGGTTGTTCTTATAAAAGAGTAGGGGAATAACTCTTAAAAAGAAGTAAGGGAAAAGCTATGAAACCAATCATTGTTTTGATGCTTCTTGCCACAGCTAGGCTTGCAGAATTTTTTTGTTATATGTCTTACATGGGACTGCATGCTGCAAAAGAATAGAGGGAAATTATATATTTTACATTTTTCGTTTTTGGCCAATTTTCATTTTGAACAGATTACATGGGGAGTGGGACTTCTTGCTGTAAGGGACCAGCAGCAGTAGCCACTAAAATGGCACCCCTATGTAGTCAAGTAGTTCTTTGGGTTTCCATTGAAATAAAAACTAGAAAATAAACGTAAAAAATAGATTATTTTAAAGATTACCTAGAATTGCAATGTGACTCAGGGGTAGGGTCCCATGGACAAGTCAAGTGACATAATAGTTATTGCAAAATTGGAAGCTAGATAAACTAACCAGGGCTGAAATGCAACTCTATAAAGAGATGGGATACTACAAACCAGTTGTTATCTATGAAAATCCCATTTATTCTCTGTGAAGACATGGGATACAAATTTACAAACTGTAAAATACATTTAAAACACAAACGAAAAAACATCCATATTAGTGGAAGAAAATAGAGGAGGGAGAGTCAAGATTGACAGGGAATAGCTTGGATAAACGACACAGGAAGACATTTACAAGAAGTATCGATAGACTCAAAATATGTGGCTCAGAATTTGTGGATTGGAATTAAGTGAGTGGTAGACAATTCCACGTGGTTTAGACCATGACGCGGTCATCACGAGAGTCTTTTTATCTGCTCTCGTTGCTCGGTTATCAGAAACTTGCACTTTTTATTCCTTTAATTTTTCTTCAGGTTTGGAAGGATATTGGAAGCAGTGTGAGAAGGGACACGGGTTTCCAAGGGTAGCTCCACTTTTACAAAGATGCCTACAAAACGTATACGGATGTGAAGATTTTTGAAGATCTCAAAGAGTGAGCACTGGACGCCCTCCCCAGTGAGGGCTTTTCCCTCCAGTTTTTTCAGGATATAACCTCCTGTTTCCTCGATGTGGACTAGAAAATTGCAAAGCTTATACTAGAAAACAAAAAATATATTTGGAATACGCCAGATTTGAAAGAGATCATTAAGGAATATTTTGACAATAGTCTCGAGACTTTGAGATTCTGTGATGAGCTGGAAAATTGCCTGAAAAACGTGAGGAGTGAGCAACTTAAACTTCAGATCACTTCGCAAAACATAACGCCTCAAGGATCCCCTCTCTGGAAGGAGCAGTACACCAAGATTGTTGAAAAATTGAATGATTTTAAGACGGCTCCGAACCCGTTTACACCCTCCAAACATGACACTCTTAGATGTTGGAGACCCTCGATGCGAAAAGAATGCAACTAGAGAATAGGTGCTGGTAGATCAAGTGTTTGAGCATTATTTTTGGTGCCACGTTTGTTGTTTCCATCATTTTATGTTGTGCAGTGTCCATGATCGTGCCAAAGTTAGCCAACTTGGCTATCACTTTATGTAACAACCCAAAAACATACACACACGAACAACACAGTAAAAGACAGGATAATTTTTTTTTGAACTTGCTTGACACGTAACATGACGCGACATGTCGTCACCAAGGATACAACTAACACTGTGAACAGCTTGTTACGGGGATGACCACAAGGTCAGCACGGAAACATTCACACCCAAAAGGACAATACACTTTTTTTTTTGACATGACAACATAGAGGTCCATCCACAGAACACACTAACAGTTAGGGCCATCCACAATGAGATATTCTTGAGGATTATTTATTTTAAAAATACATCTTGCAATTCTTAGTTTACGTTTTCAAGGATGCTCAAGGTATGATTCATATAATTCATCTTACCAAGCTAAGTTTATTCTTTTTACACTGAGTAATCATCTTTAATCTTCTCTATTATGACATTCATTTGCTTAATTCGTTTGTTTAGAGAAAGGGGTAATTTAATTTCACAAGGCCATCTATTAACACTTACGCTACTAGAACTTGTTCATGCCCATATGACAACATGGGTTTGCGTTTAACATACTTAAGAGAAGAAAGACAAGGCACCTTGGAGAAAGGTTAGAGGGAGAAGGTTGAGTCGAAATCATCTTCAAGACCTCATTTGTTATTACCAAGATTTAATTGAGGCTTGAGAACTTAACCAGAATTATTAAAGATTTTACTTAGGCTTGACTAATTGAGTTTTATAAAAATAAAACAATTTACCATCCAATGGCTAAGAGATAGATTGCGTGATTTCGAAACTGATTCCTCCTACTTATTAAATCTTATTATCTTACAACAACTAACAACTTGTTTCACCTTAGGACCATTTTAAGAATTCACCAAAGAAAGGATAATGTTCGCTAGTGTAGCTAGGGATATCAAGTTATATAATTTTTACTTCACAAAGGATGGTTTCATTTTGATCACTCATGGAATTATTTGATTTCAAATAGATCACCTCTACATTTATTTGTTGAATATCAAATTATTATTTTTGTTTAGCTTCTTTAAGGGTTAACCGACCCATTTGACTTTACTTATAATATATTGTCACTCAGTCTTAGAAAGATTTAACTTGACAATTTATTCTCAAGATCAAAGTTTTACAATACTCATATCAATGTAAAGATTGAATACCATTTCTTACAAAGGTAAGTTACCAGTTTACCTACAGAAGGACAAGACAACATCATCACGAAATTTCAGAATATCCCAAGGCAAGAGGTCTTCTAAACTCCTTTGCAAGCACTATTACAAAATTTACCTCACATTGGACATTTTTACAAGGAACCTCATAAATTGCACTGATGAAAACTTTACAACTCTTTCCTTTAATCTACTCGCATAATCCATCTGCACAAATACTAGCTAGAATCAGTTCGCGAGAACTGAGCATGTTAAGGCTACTCATTGCAACAGTAAGCTAACATTTAACAATATCAAGAAAGGAAAGTTCTAAATTCAGAAATGGATTAAAACACAACCCACAACTCCAAGATTAATCACATGAGAGAGAAATCTAAACCATCCAACAAGGAGAAAGTCAAAATACCAGTAAGAACAAAATTACATAAATCAAGGCAAGACCTTATGGGTTAGGAACAAGAAGGTCAAGAGGGTTGATATTTCCTTCATGTGATCCTATGGTTTACGTGATTGGAATCCAATACTCAATCCATCCATCTAAAGGGGTCCAAGAGAAGACAAAACATACTAATTATGATCGTAGGCACGAAACAAAATGACGTTATCCAATTCTCTCGGGGAAGGCTTCATAGTAATAAGGGTTCGACGCCCTAAAAGAAAACAACTATAGTTTCAGTTTTAACCAAGGAGTTTACCACCACTTCCTTATAGGATTTCTTAAACGTAGTACTAGTTAACAAAACAAATCCACCCTTCCAAACGCATACAAATGAGACACAAAAAGGGCCATTATTCTTCCAACAAACCTTATCTTAATCGTCAACTTCTCTTCATAATATAAGGGAAGGCTAAATCCAAAGTCGTTAATAATTTTTATATGTTTCCGACAATGCCAAAAAGTATTTTAAAATAAAAATAAAAATTGATTTCCTTAACAAAGCCACAAAATGAGACTTTTAGTAACCAAGTTCGAAGAATAAGATATTCGAGTTCGAAAACAAAGGGGATTCGATACGCAGAGGGTAAAACACCAACGATGCCCCAGACTCAAAAGACCCTACCACGAGTGCAAGCACAAAAAATAGGAACCAACACACATATCCATCAGGAAGGTTACGCAGTGCAGTCAGGCCTAGAAGTTCTATGAGCTCCTGGCCAATGGTATAGAAGATGGAAATTTTACCCGATCCATGTGGGCTTATCAAGGACATGTCTAGCAATTATCAAACAGATGAACATAATAACCACCTATTATATTATCACTGTAATCAGCTGTCATCTAACAGGAAACGAGTTCACGAGTCCAATACCATGGATTCACCTACAACTTTTGTTTCAGTCCAGCTATTAATAGCTTGCTCGCGACCCTTAATAAAATTGAAGAGATTTCCTTCAATTAAACCTACAATGTCTCCCCCTTACTTTAATCAAACAAGAGTTTGAACCAGGTAGTAGGTATAGTAATTTTCTCAACACGTAGAGGCCAAAATAGATGTCAGGTTATTCATCCCCTAGAACTGGGTACAAAAGTCAACCATGTACAGTTCTAAAACAAAACCCTAATGCCATTTTCTAATTAAACAAAAGTAAGGAATGCCCACAGGCTTAAACAAGTTTCAGAACACAATGTCACTATTAATGTACCTTTAGCAAAACAGGAGAGCCCTAAACAGGAAATACGTATTTATTCAAGCAAATAGAGATATGAAGGCTTAACCTTCCATATAGTAAGCCTTCAATTATAAATACCATCACAGAATTCTTTTAAAAGAGAGTCATATAAGCAAACGAAACTCTAAAACGTTTCCTTCCCTACGAACTAGATTGCATCACTCAAAATTGCAGTAGCCCATTTAGACAAATATAAATAGAGTAAGCTATAAGAGAGGAAAGAACATTCTAAGCAAAACCAACAAAATTGGAACGAGATTTAAAGGAACAACCAACACAATCAGGCAGTGATATAAACAACCACGAAAACATTTTGTCTAGGCGCCATTCAAGAGGAAAGAATATTCATTTCAAGATACTGAAAGAAAGTAGAAAACTATTACAAGGAGTAGATTTAACATGCCTGATTAGAATTCTTCCAACCAACAACCACGTCGACCAGGGCTCGGGCAACAGCAACACAACCTGTGCAACTTCTCTTCCTCTGCCTTGAAGATCCATATCCTGTTAACGGCCATGCTTGGCATAGGAAAGGGGGTGATTGAAACATGCCTTCTTGGAATCCTCGGGAGCAACTCCGGGAAGATAGAAGCACTCTGTTCTCTTGTGTACATCAATGTACTCATCTGTTTCGTCCACAATTTCTTCCTGCAACAGCTCTTCAAAAACATCTTCAAGTGTGATAATACCTATGACCTCCCCTTCTTCAATGTCATCCAGCATCCTATTATCTCCATTTCTCAAGTCCTCATGCCCTGGCAAATTCTGTTGCTTGTCTAGTGAATTAAGCTTGGTAGCGATTCTGCATTTCCAACTCGACCCTTCTCAAGGTCAACTGGCTCAGCCTGGTTCAGCAAAATAGAAGAATTGACATTTGAGTCTTCATTTTTTCTTGATACTTTCCTGAGAATTTATATCCTCAACATCAAGTTGAGGCTTTGGTTTTCTAGCTTTGACAACTGCAGCCATGTGACTGCTTCCCTTCTGAAATTCATTTAAGATATCATAAAGTGGCATGTCTGCTGGAACCCTGGGTATTCTCCTAATTGAAACAGCACTTACAGGAGTTTCTGTTTCAGCACGCACTGTTAGGAGACTCTTAACCAGGAGAAGACCTATTATATTCTTAGGGTTTCCAGAGTACACGGGAACCCGGCTATGGCCTCGGGCCAAGATCTTCCCCATTGCCTCCCTGCCAAGCTCAAACAATCCAGCTTAGAATTCACATCCAACGAAAAGGTTGATTCAATTGGTGTCATGGCCTCCTGAGTAGTCTTCTCAGTCAAATCAAGTGCTCCACTTATTATTGTTGTCTCATCATGTGTAAGCTCCCCACCTTTACCTGCCTCCAGGCCATGAATTGAAACCAGAGCTTTCAGTTTGCCCTCCTGAATAAAGCAGACTCGTTGTGCCCAAGAACACAATCCAGCACCTTCCCAACAGGATAGGCAATGGGATAGCAAATAATCATAAGCACGCGTACAAGCCAAACAAAGTTTGCACCAACAGCAAGGCCGTATCGTGCACATATTGCTTGTGGAGTAACCTCACCAAAGGCCAAGACAAAGGTAACAGAGAGAATCACAGCAACAACAGGGTGAAAAATCTTATCCAAATATATTGGAAGAGCCTCCATTTTTTCTCTGTTTTCTAATCTGAAATAATGCACACAGTGGCTACAAACAGAAATACAACACAGAAACAAGCACAATATACATACGAAAGAACGGCCACATTCACACTACACAGATGCACAACACATTACAAAAAATAGAACT
Organism: Taxus wallichiana var. yunnanensis; assembly: GCA_018340775.1. Classification (NCBI taxonomy): domain Eukaryota; kingdom Viridiplantae; phylum Streptophyta; class Pinopsida; order Cupressales; family Taxaceae; genus Taxus; species Taxus wallichiana. Next base: position 615,588,727 of record CM031243.1, read on the forward strand.
AGACAGAACGGGGTACAAACATGACCAGAAACGGAATGGACAGAACACATAAAATGATCCTCCCATTGCGTCAACATACGGTCTCCTTGTAACACTCTCACTGTCACTTAGTCGATTTTGAGAAACATATCTTGAAGGGGAAAAACCCGAAACTGAGGATACACCTGATACAGAACAGAAAACACATAGATGGACAACCTGCTTGCTGGGGCGCTCAAACAGGCTTCTACCAACTGTAAGATCTTGCAACAACTGATCACGACTGTGGTCGCGTGCAACCAGAACAACAGAATCAACACCAACGGTTCCTTGGGATCGCCTCGGCAAAGACTGTCGCACTTATCTCTTCTCGGAGGCCCGATTTTACGAGATAAGTTTACTTCTCTATCCTCGTAGCTCTGCGTACTGACCAAATACCTCCTCACCGTACTCCTAGCATAATTTGGTTCTACGCTCCATCGAAATCGCCCTGCACAAAGACGATTTCGAGAATCCACACCCACCCACGCAACAACAGGGCGACAGACCTTCATTTCACCATTAATGAAACCACTATCCAGAACACGCTGTAGCAATTCATCTGTTTCAGCATTTGATGGAGCGCAACAAGCATTCGTGGTTTTGGGCAAAAACAACAGGTAGACCCACGTGACAGCAGATGACAAGTCAACATTTTCATAAATGGGCAGGTAGGAGACAAACACACGGAAGATAAAAATCTGATCCTTTTGAAAACTACGCGGCCAGCAAGGAGGAAGGCATACGGTGGGTGGGTAGAAAACAGTTAGTTTCATTACTTCTCACCAACTATAAACAAGGCACTACATCTAGCATGTTAGCTTGAGCTTTCCTTTCTTTTCAACAAAAGGTTGTACAAATTTGCAGATAGAAATTTGGCGCGGTGCAGAGCTCAGATTTGACACTGAGTGTTGTGGTCTGTCTTCTTCCTTTTTATCTTGATTATGCCAGTCCTCTGTTCAGAGGTGTTTTAAATTTATGTTAATATACGTAAGACTTGTTATATATCGATTGGTATTTATTTGTTAAAAACAGTCAAAATTATTATAAGTATGATCATTCAATAAACAAGGCACTACAATCACTCACTCCACGATGACCAATTCCTTTTCCTTGATAGCTTCATTTCATTCTGATACATATAAGGAACAACTCAAGATTTTGAAAGAAATGGTAAACATGACTTTTGCCAAGCTTGAGGATCTGAACGCCATTAGGTTTCATGTGGAGAGCCTGGTGAACAGTCACCATTCAATTCGGGAGAACTTGGAGTTGTGTTTGGGGGATGAGCATGCTCTGCTCATGCAATCGCAAATGAAAAAACAATCTTTTTATTGAATAGATCACAGGATACTATGAAATCATGTGCTGATAAGGAGAGAGTTAACGAATGATAGTAACGCATTCAATGCCGTACTTTGAACACCACAGTCATTAGCTCAAATGTCATTCACATCAGCCTTACAGTCGCATGCATCCACTAGCAAATAAATGTCATAAATAAGATTTATATGATATTGTCAGAGTATTGGTGTAATGACTATGATATTTATGACATTTATTGTCTTTTCTAATGTTCAAACTATAAAAAGGCAAAAAATTCAGAAAATCTTGTTTTTTTAATGTAAAAATTCTAAAAGGCTTATAAAATTAATTCAGCCAATCAGGAAATTGAATTAGATGTTTTAAAAAGAATAAATAAATATACATTTATGGAAAACTATACAATAAATATATAAAGTGCCATGTGGAATATTGTAATTGGTTTCTTAATACAAATGAAATGAATTTTTGGTGCCTATAAGACCTGCCTACGGCAGGATAATAAATAAAAAAATGATGTAAGATAGTTAGAAGCTGCAATGATCTTTCACATCCGTATGTTCCCTCCGTGGTCCATCACATACATGGCTCCTCGTGGTGTCCCCCACTTCATTTTGTCTTCTAACTTTAGTGGCCTCCATTTACCCCATGTGAACATACATATAAAGCAAGACCAGTTGAAAAAATAAATATCAAAGGTAAAGTAGAGCAAAAAGAAGAGGCATGCTCAAGGATTTAAGGGCTTCTCTAGCCATTCATTTCTCCTCCAAACAATTTTTGTCCCATCAAAAATATACCCCCTTCAATTTGAGGGGTATTTATACATTTAGTGCAGAGGAATCCAAATCATTTAGTGCACAGTTAATCATTATGGACCCTGAATTCTGGGCTTCGCGCGTGACTGCCGTCAAGCGCAATTCTTCCGCCCACACAGGTTTATTCTTGTCTCCCTTAAAAAGAACGGAATTTTTAAGGTTCTAGATTGAATTCGCCAAAGTTTTCATGTTGTTAATTTTTTAAGGTTTTGGCTTGGATGCTGAAATTTCCGCAGAAACTTTTTTGGAGAAAATTACAGAAATTTGAAGTGCATGGATTTTGTAATTTATTTTTGATGTTTTTGTTCTACGAGGCTTAGCTTGCATTCTGAAAAAATTGCTCAAATTTATATGAGCAAATCGAAATGTGGAAGCTTGTTATGCTTTCAGTTTTTGTAGAAAGGTTTTGTCTTGTTTTCGGAAGAAATCGCTAAAGTTTTCTAGGCTCGGTATGGATCAAGAAAATAATTCTGAATTTTTCAAGCTGTTTGAAGGCTTTGCGTTGGATTCTCAATAATTTGCAGGACTTTTCCAGAAGAGCTCGAAAACTCTGGAGTCTTGTTATTCACTAAAATGAAATATAAAAATTTCAGCTTTTAGGCTTTTGACTTCCATTGTGAATTTTTTTCAGAAGAATTAGAGAAATACAAAGTCTTCTTATTTTCATTAAAGAAATTATAAATAATTCACTTTTTTAAAGCAATCTGCAAAAATTACAGAAATTTCTAGAGCAATTCCAGAAATTAAAAGCCCCTTTTGGGTTTTTTTTTTTCCCTAACATATTGAAGCTTTGCATTCTGAAAATTTTAGAAGTGGTTTCATGGGAGGGGCTCCTAAATTTTCTAAGCTGATGTTTTAGTAATGTTAGGAGCATTTATGGTAAAAGTGTCCTATGGTATAATTTTTTAAAGGTTAGTTACAGCTTTTAGGAAAGATATTTAAAATAATAAAAATGTTACATTTTAATTTGCAATAAAAATTTAAAATAAATTTGTTCATTTATATATTGAGATTTGGTGTAAAAACTTGGTGCTCCATATTTTAAGGAAAAATTCAGATTCCTAAATTTTCTTTTTCACTGGACCACCCACTCAATAAGAATAAGAGCAGCAGCCCCCTCCATGGGACCCTTTTTAGTGTTGCCTTACAAGAAAAAAATTAAATCTATATTTTCAAAAGTTTTAGACTTTGGCTTGGAGAAAAGTTTCAAGAACTTAGATATTTGAAGTTTTGTCTGTGGCTGCTTATGTTATGATAAAATTTTATTATCTTAAGAAGAAATGTTCCTCTTATTGCTTTTCATTGAAAAATCCTGCTTTTTTTTCCCTTTATTAAGACTATGGTTTGCATCCTCAAAAGTTCACAGGAATTTTCCAGAACTTGGAATCTTGTCCTAGGCTTGTTGTATTACATTAAAATTAAGAAAAAAATACAAGAATAAATTTACAAATGGTTCTCCTTAGGGAGCAGCTGGTTAAGAAAAACTAATTTATTAATTCTTACTTAATGTTACTATGTCTTACAAGGGTCGGGTTCTATGGCAGTGACTGCTGCTCTTATTTTTGTTGCCCAGTCAGTCCCACAAAAGCTTTTCTACAGGAAAAAGTAGAATCTCCAGGAAAACAGGGTTGATTTCTTTTTGCTGGAGGCTTTGAGAGGGTTCCCGCTTCCACATAAAGCCTTTATAATAACCTATGGCAGCCTGCATGTGGTCAAAAGTTTTCTAGCATTTTCCTTCCTAAAACTTTTATAATAATTTGCATACACAAGCTTCTTGGAATTTCTGAACAAGACCTGTTAGAACAAAAGTTACAGCTTCATGAGATCATTTTTCTACAAAACTTTCCAAGGTCTTGAGAAAATTGCTGTGGTTCCTCTTCATGAAACCACTGGTAAACTGTCCAATTTATGTCATATTTTAGGAGCTTATTATTAATCAAGTCAAATAATAAGTTTCCCTAACAGAAGTTGGCATATTTGTCGTAGCTGGTTATGGTTCAGCTAAATTTCAATAAAATGTGGTTGTTACTGATTCTTCCTCCATATATATGTTAAGCTAAACTTTATCATAAAATCACAGTTCTAACACCTAGATATGTTAGACAAATCATAACCATAAATTTAATAGTAAAACAAAATATAACCAAAATTTAACTGATTCAATTTGGCACTGAATAAACAAACATCGACATTTATCAAAACATGGATGAAGCTTATTTATAATTTTATATCAAGAAACATGCACCCAAATATCACCTGAACATTGATACCAGAATTCATATGAGAAATGATGGTAATACAAGGAAGATCCACAATGGTGTTGATGTTATGAAAAGAACATCATCATTGGAACTCTTCTAGCCTGAGCTGGTGTACTTTTCTACCGATTAATGGGATTGGGTGTTTGCTGATGCAAACTAAATATCTATAGAACATTCCAAGTGCCCTCAGTGTGTAACTATTATTTTCAGTATAGTTCATTGTAACCATAGTTCAGACTGCTCATTCACTTAAGTTTTGTCTCCATGACTAGGATCACATGTCACTTTATTCATATTCTTGTTTACTTACCTTACAATTCAAGTTTTGTGTTGTGTAGGTGTTTTTCTCTAATTAATTTGCTGCAACAGAGCACCAAATCAAAATGTTTTATTTATCTCACCATGTGTCTTTTTCTTCCGGTTTGGTAAGCTAAGGAAGGGCAGCTTATCTAAGAGCTCATTTGTGTTATATGCTTAGCGCCTTTTACAGTGTAGGTGTTCACCATGCTGATAGTCAATGATTTGTGTGTAGCTCCCATCTGGTGATGTTTAATTGAAAATTCATTATAGTCTCCTGATTAATGCATCCTCAAGAATCTTTGAATGTATATCCAGCTGCACGTATGAAAGCTCTGCTTTTATGGGCACACAGTTTAATTAGGAGCAGTATTTAATCATATAAGGCTATTTTTAATTAAATGCATAATGAATACTCTCAATTACATTAATCTTAAGCCTCTTTCCATTGCGTGTTTAGTGTTCGTGTATGATTTAAGGCAATTTTATTCACCTGATCATGTGATAAACTAAGCAGATTATTATTCTAGTTTTGTTTGAAGGATTCAGGGTATATTGTTATTCTTCATTAAACCAAGCCAGGAGCCCTTTTTTTCCGTGCTTTCCTTAAATGGAGTAGAGACACTTTTCTGACCATATATGCTTTTAGCTAGTGGCATTTACCCTGGGTTTGCAACTTTGTTAGATTTCATTCTAATAATAAAATGGATCTTTTGTATGTGGATACAGATCAATACTTTTGCATGGATGATTTGGAGGGAGAAGAGGACACACGATTAGACTTCCTTTGCCCATTTTGCTATTTGGATTTTGATATAGCATCCCTCTGCTGCCATGTCGAGGACGAACACTGCTATGAAACTACAAATGTGGTATGAAGATGATAAGTTTGTTTTCCTGCTTTATGATTTCCATTATAGAGTATAGTGCAAGTCATTACAAGTGAACTAAGAAGCCATTTAAAATCAAACTACCTTTTGGATTCCTGTCTCTTTAGTGCCAAAGCTCAGTGTGTGCTTTGGCTCTTCATACTTTCTAAAGAATTAAAGCAGCTCACATGAGTTGCCTATATCCAAGAATATAATATAGTTTTCTGTGTCTACGCATAGAATTTGTTTTCAAGTATGATTATTTATACCCTTCCACGGTCTATACAAGTACATGTTAAAAACATATATATTTCTATTTCAATCATCACAGGAAGCATTCCTATATTATCAACTTTTTTTATTTTTATTTTTTATAATTGGTAAAAAGAAGGTTTTTGCCAGGGTCCCTATATTATCAACTATTTACCACAGGTCATTTTTAGTTTAATATTACGCTACAAGATGATATTTTAACTCAATTAATTTTAGGGATAAACTCAATTTCTAGTCTAAATAGGCAGCAATTCTCAATGTTTATCCCACTTGTTATGTTTTCTGTGGTACCACGGGTGTGATGTGATTTCAAGAATTCAAGCAAGCCTCTTTGAACTGTATGAAATACATCTGTCCTCTAAAACTTTACTTGTGGTATTGTCAGTCAAGCTAATGACAAGGATTGCAAGAGGGAAAAAGTGTATCATCTACACATGTTTTTATCTTTTCATCTTTAATGAAGCTTCTTCTTTTTTTAAACAAGATGACATTTTAGGAAGAACAAAGTGTCAATGATGGGAGACTAAACCATTATTGCGCCACACTATCGAGCATGTTAGTTTGTTACCCTGCAATGAGGTCTTGCAGAGTTCCATCTGTACAGGTTTCTGATATATTATATGATGTCGAGGCTGATTTTTTTGATAAGTTTCCATTGTTACCATGCCTCTTCTTTTTTATACTGGAGTGGATGATGTAAAGATGGCAGATTAGACTCGGTGACTTGATTGTGCAGTAGATTTGTGGTTTTTCCTTTACTTTTTCTGTTAGGAAGCTTCTTGAAACAAGTCTCTGAGGGCATGCATAAAGTACCATACTTATGGCGTAGATCCCAAGGTCTTACAGGTAGGCTCTACTAAAATGTGCACAGAAATCACACTCAACCTCATCCATTAAACATTTTACACGTTGTAGCATAGCCCTCCACAGGAATGTTGTATAACAGGCTACTCAATTTGCCAATAGACCATGACCCAGTTGATACTTAACCAGATGGATCTCAAGGCAAGCATGGAAAGCATTGAGATCTATGATATCCACCCTATGGCAAGCATTGAGATCCATCATATATATCATCTCCTTTAAGAGAAGAGAACCTTTTCTATATGACAGAAATACTTTCATATAATTATCTTTATGAGAAGTCAAACCAATTTGTATGTAGAAATAGATGTTAATAACATTCTTAAGCTTTTGATTTTCCTTCTTTTCCTAGACATATTTGATCTCAAATACAGGATTCGATACGGTGCTATTAAAGGAACAAATTGCAAGAATGTTTTCCTATCCACTTCACATTTCATTTCTATGTAGGCTTCCTTATATCCGTAGCAGCATAATTTGAATAGAGGATAATAATTATAGTTTGATTAGCAATGCACTCTGCAATCTGTTTTATTTAAGTATTGGTTGTGTTATGCCACAATGTGATATGACAGTTCTTTTTGTAGTTTGATCTAATTGAGGAGTCATTGTATTTGTACTTTTTTTAATTCTGATTCTGATCTATGCAGGCATGCCCTGTCTGCATGACAAATATTGGGAGTGATATTGTTGGGCATATTACACGGCAGCACAGTCATTTTTTCAAGTTATCCTTGGCTTCATCCTGTACAAAATAAATACAAATAAAATGCCTATTTTTCTTTATAAATCTACTTAGTTTTTAAATTTCACCTTGATAAATCTAATCCTATTTTTTGATAGCTGGTGCCACATATTCACATCTTTTTTTCAGTTATTCCCGTCTCAATTACCGATTAAGACTGCAGGTTATGGATGAAATGCACAAGCGTAAGTTGGATATACCACATTTTAATTTATTCCTTAACCACAAGGCACATTCAGCGCAGAAAGAAATATTTTAAAGGTGGACTACGGTCTAATTCTATTGCGGCCAAGGAGCGGGCTTTTATGAGGGGAGCTTTCTCGCATTCAGATGCTTCCATTACTGCAGCGGATCCTTTACTTTCATCTTTCATTTGTGGTTTGCCTTCTGTTGAGACCCATGAACAACAAAAGACATGCTCCCCTCTGGAGGAAAGCTCGGCAAAGGAATCATCTGATTCACAGGCTTTTGTCAGGTATTTTATAAGTTTCTTGCATCTCTTCACAAACTTTATTTACTGGTGTACTTAATTAGTGATGTTTTTCTTTTACAATCTCTTATTTAAAGAAGTGCATTGCTCTGACTTGCCTTCTTTTTTTTTATTATTATTACAATGGAATTGGTTCATACCGTGTAGCCAATAATTCATTGCAATTTATATTTTTAATTGAGACATTGAGTTCCAAGCCATCTGAACACAAAATAAGATTTTCTATCTATGAAAAGATGTAATCTCATCAAGGATTTGAATTGCTGGAGTGTTGGTTTTAAGATTTTTCAGTCTTATATCTGAAAATGTCACATTTTCCTATTAGTTCCTTCCAATTTGGCTTTTGGAAAGGGCACCAGTCCCTAGTTTCCCTGTTGCTGTTGCTACAATATTATGTGTTCAAGAAATACACTTATTTATCCTCAGTGGAGACCATGATAAAAATAAATAAAATGCCAAGACCTAGTGTTAGGAATGGATGGGATTTGTTACAAGAATCAGGTTTGTGAAACTCAGCCCCTGTAGATAACTCAAAAGAGAACCAGGCTATCTGTCACCTGGTTCTGTTATTAAACATAAAATTTATATTTCTTACAGACATTTGGAAGCAATCACTTGTCAGCTGTAGATTGTTATAACCTATGATAGTATTTATCTCGTAAATGCACGTGTAAATGGTGTCTTTTACTTTTAGAATATTTGCATATGTGATCATAAATTAGCATGAAAAAGAAAAATAATGTAATATATTTGTATATTTTTCTTTAGCATCCATTAGTTTGTATTGTGACTCAGTATGCATCATTAGGCTTATCTTGTGGTTGGTAATATGGTATGCGTTTCTAATGAAAATTGGCCTTATAACTCTGATACTTTTAACATGGAATCTTGTAATTGTTTTTGTCTAGAGAAAGAAAAGGGTTTGAATTGATTTCTCAAGAGCTCATCAGTGATAATTTATATTTATTAAATAATGTGATTCCATCCCATTTCAAAGGAACTTTTATTTTGCTAAATATTAGCTCCTTGATGAGGTGCTTGGAAAACACAAAACATTGTTGAATCTAATTCATCTTTTCTATTTTACAAGTCAGCAGATTTCTGTGTATGGTACAAACCGTAAAATGATTTATCTTAAGATATGGGTCAGTGATAAGTGCCCCTTTGCTTGGTTGTTTGTATGTATATCATTTTAGTTATGAATTTGCATGTGTGATTATATGAGGTCAAAAATCATCTACAAATATTGCTTTTTTGTATAGTTTCTCTTCCTCTCTTCACATTTAGCATATGTCCTACAGATTGAAGAACAAATATCAGCCGAGAAAGATTGGGAACTGGCTTGGTGATTTTCGGAATTAAAGTAGCGGGTCTTCATTTTTATTTTTACATATTGGGTAATAAAAGTTGGTGGCATCAATTGATTGATTTTTGGAATAAGCATTTTTCATGTTTAAGTTGCCAGTCTCATATCTTTGAGACCTAGGCAGTGTACTGTTTTGTTTGATTCCCTATTGCTTTCTTCAGGACTTAATAACTTAAAGCAACTTATTTAGCGGGAATGTAATTTCTGCCTTTGGAAGAGCTGAGCCGAACTCTTTTCCATGTATTCTCTCAAGGATTTTGGGTACCTCTTCTGTCATTCTCTTCTTTGATTTTCTGGTTCTTGACGATTAAACCTTGTAGTACTGAAAGGTCTATTGATACTGCATTATATTTTCTCAAGAAGCTACCAGAATACAAGATGCTTGAGTTGTTCTTCATCAAATTTCTACAGATAATGTGATAAATCAAAACACTGCTAGTTCAATGCCAAAATTTAGGATCATCAGTTATGATTTTGGCTAGAATGAGCTTTTATTGAATCTGATCTTGACTTGCTATACTGTTAGCTTCAAATATTTATATGGTACTTGATTATCAGTGTTATGGTATCTTTTTACTTATGGTTTGGTAGTATACTTTATTTTATAAAACAGTGGGTAAAAACACAACAATTTTTAATTTCAAATTTAGTATTCACTATTCAGCATGATGTTATCTTCCACTTGAGTCATAATAATTGGCTTTATATAGTGGACCATCAAAACCTCTGATTGTTGTAGATTCACGGATGAGCCTGTGCCAAAATGTTCCCACAGCGAGTATTATTTTTCAGGATTAATAAATTGTAAGCAAACATTGTCATCTCATAAAGATGAAGGTTGTTGTTTAGGCCATGGCCAAGATATCCGCCAATTTGGCATATGATACCCCCTTGTGGGAGCACACGAGGGGACCTTTTCCATTCACCTTTTACATTGTTCAAATGTTGTACCCCAACATTTTGACCTCACAACCAAATTAGGGAGTAGACCAACCTTTGACAATCCACGCACACCTGGAGTACTAATAATTGGCATTAGGATTCAAGGAAAGTGACACGTCATGGAAATTCTTCTCCAATTGAAACAACAGTAAACTATTTGAAAGCCACATTTAATTGCTATACGCAAATACTATAGAAATTAAAAGGTAGGCATTTTGATAGATCTTGGTAAGTTTTCAGAGATTCCTGTGTCTCAAGCTGTAATTATCAAGCTGAGAGCTTCTCAGAAATTCTTTACAGGTTGAACGTAAAAAATGTTCGCTTTTAAGGTCAAAGAGTTAGTGGTAATTCTGTGATCAGGAAGTAGTCTGTGTAAAGTGTCTATTTCTTGTAATGATTGCTAGCTCAGCTGATGTCTAATTTCTTATTTAGAACTGCCAAAATTAAATAATCACCTTTTACTTGATTTGTAGGGGAGCTTTGATACTTATAAATTAATTGGATAGCAGTGGGAGCTAGAACTATGTCCTGTAATTTTGTTTCTCACTATTCTCATATTTATCTATTTCGTTTGATGCTGGCACACATCTTTCCTGGAATATATTATATTCAGTCTACTCTATCAACCTTAAAAGATCTCCTACTCATACACACATATATTTACAAGTTATCTTTTCTCATCCCTCGTAATGAAAACAGGATGTGAAGAACAGATTAGAAGAGCATGAAACAACCATTGAAGTCCTTAATATTTATTATTATGATAGATTGCTTTTAAAAATGAATCAAGTTTCCGGTTCATCTGGCTATTATGACTAAGTAAAATTCTTTGCAACAAAATTCTGCTTTGCTGGCCCCATCTTGAATGGAGGAACACAACTTGAACCATTTCCACTGTCTTGTTAAACTACTTGAGAGTTTGTCTGTTCCATCATCAGCATTCTTATTTAGGTTGAATGCCTTATTTATGTGTAAGAGAAACCGTTTTTGATACAATATCCATTTCATACTTTATACTCCTGGTTAATCTATATATCAATTGGTGACATGTCAAACTAATAGCTGACCCTAGGGAAGATATTTTTGTCACTATTCATGGCTGATTGTACTGTAAATTTGATTAGCATTTGTATCTAGTTTGGTTGCTAGAAAACCCTGTATCTGGTTTTGTTGCTAGAAAACCCTGTATCCCTAGACCATTGTCCTGTTTCAGGACTCAAACCTCTTTCCTATATTTATGGGCTCTTTAGAAATGACATAAAAGGGTTTTTGCAGGTTTATGTAGCCCTAATTTTCAGTTAAGGAAAGTGACAATTTAGGTGTGATTTCAGAATTTTGTTTTCTGGATATTTTATCAGATGTAAAATTATATATGTTTATATACTTCCAGTGTTCTCATGATTAGCTTTTTCATTTCTGCAGTGCTGATTCATCTGTTCCTGATGAGGAATCGAAGCAGATGCTTGAAGAGGGAATGCGGCGAGCTGCATTTGTGCAGCAACTTGTGTTGTCTACTATCCTTCCAGACGAGTTTTAGCAGGCAGGGTTCTTTCGAATGGCAACCCTTAGTGGACGGTCTCTAGAATCAGCTGCTTGAATTTCGTGACTATACAGTATGAAGCAGCAATGAAGTCCGTTTTTGACAAATGGACTACAATTACATTTGATTGTAAGAGCCAAATAAGGCAAATATGCTGGGTATAATAGTCACAAAGTGGGTTGCTTTTACAAATTTAGGGATCTCTCAATTCAGAGAACTGGCAATGTTACTGCCATGTAATGGTATGAGCATGCCTGCTGCCAGATGTATCTATAGGATATATGTAATGCTCTCCGAGCTTTACAGATGCCGACCAGGTTTATGAGAAACAGATGCTTCTCTGAAGCATCTTAATTCCATTTGATAGTGGTGTAAAAGGAATAACTCTTATCAGAGTAATGCCTTCATTCAGCAATGGTTCTCTACATTGGGTCGTCTTTTTATGCATTGTCATATCAATTTTCCTTGTTAATCATTTCTCACAAATGTTTCAACATGATACATATTTCTAGCAAATTTAATACTGTTATACCAAAAACATCAAAAGATGAAGTCCCTAAAAACTTTGAAAAACAGATTTTATTTAAATTGCGAAATTTCAAAAGCATAGATGGAATATCTTCCTCCAAAGAATTTTATTAGCCACAACAACCAAAGTAAAGCAGACAACCACCTTCAAGGCATTATTCGATGAGAGTCGCTCTGTGCAACAATATTCAAGGTATCATACTACTTTGACGAACCTCATAGTGATGTATATCCATAAGAAATCTATTGTACATTGTTGTGCTTTCCATCTTGTCTACCCTGTTTTTCACGCCTTTTTGGTACCTTCTCTTATACAAAGGGGCTTTGATGACCTGGGTAACAGGGTGGATAGCAATTCAGTTTGTGTTTTATGGACAAAAGTGTCTAAAATTCAAACTCAAAACGAAATTGATATGGGATGACCAAAAATTGGTATACACAAACATGATTGCTTAGTGTAGTGCATATAAATGAAGTACATTTAATTAAGCATCCACAATAGATGTACAAATAAACAAGGCCCAATTAATGAATGGAATAACAATACAATAAATATAAAGGGATAAAAATAGTAAAGCCATATAAGACAATATACAAATTTGAACATGGAAACATAGAGTTGTGATTAGTGTCAACCCAAAATATAATAAATTTGGTTATTTGTCAATATATAATAAATTTGGTTTAAATTGAGTGATATACCTAAGTATTGTTGTCACTTGGATTGTGCACCCGCTAGGTGGTTAGATAATCCAATGCAAGATGGGAACATCCCCAAGGTGTGAGACCTTGGTTCCTTTGGATGAACCTTCGGAGAAGGCCGACTTCATGCTAAACTATGTGCATCTGATGAAAGATCAGATTGCAAAACCTATTATACTGGAAGTAAACCGTAGCTCCTTAATTCTTTACGAGAAAAGAGAGGAAAGATAACTGAAAATAATGGAAAATGGTGATGCACCAATAGTTAAGGAACAAACTGATTAGCTTATATAAACACAAAATATTTAGAAGGATAAGAACATACAAAACTTCCCATTTACCTCTTAACATAAGTATTTTGTATGAAGGTTAGAAACTTAAACAATAATAGAAGGGACTCATACGATTCCACAACTATCACAGATAAGATTTGTTTGTCATAACATACAATTTGTCAAGAGAAGAATTAAATCTATATGAAGGTAAAATGGATTATGCAAGTACTAGGAAAGAAAAGATTCACAAGTACAACATTCACCATGAATATACACAACACATAGAAGTGGAAGAAGGTTAAGTATCAATTCTGCATAAATAATATTAAGGCTTAAGCCTGTATACAAAATGCTCAAAAGGGCAAAGCCTCCTTATACAATAGATCAAAAAGTCCCTAAATACATAATGCATCCTTCTATATATAGCTTAATAAGGTTGAGCAATATTAGCTACTCTTCTTAACTATTACATTCTAAAAATAGGATGCATTTACAATTATGAAAAAGTCTTCCTCGAAAATTGCCAAGTTGTTGTGCAACTTTAAGCTGGTCAAACCTACAACTCAATCGGTGGTGGCTAGAAGATTGTGCAAAAATGGTAGCCAAACTTAGCTAGGGTTGGTGCCACCCTTTGCCTGCGCGCTGGATCGAATCAATTTCTTTGGCTTTCTCTCCAACTTGCTTGTGCAGAAACTCAAGAAATCATTTGATGATTTCATGTACTTCTTTTTCATCTTGTCCACATGCACATCGATTCGGGACCTTAACAAAGTCAACTATTCGGTTCAATTTTCTAGGCATCTTCCGACTTGATTTATGATTTTTCGAAGTTGGCTCAATTTTTTTTATAAAGTATTAACATGTTAATAGACTCAAGACCAAAAGACCAGGTCGCCCAAGTATCTTCCTCGACCAAGCTCTTGAAATTAGCAACAATGTTTTCCGAGAGCACATTAAGATCATCATCTTGAAATTTGCAATGGATCTTATCAAATTCATCACTAATATCATCAAGGCCGTCAATCCCTTCATTTCTTCCATTGGTTAATTTTGAGGTTGCCTCCTTAAGCATTCGGATGCGAAACTCAATGGCCTCATTGTATTCAAACAATTTTGAAGAGTCATCAATGATCCCTTCTCTAAGGAGAAGATCGGATTTGACATTTTGTACCTCTCTCCAAGCCTCCAAAGTGAGTTCCAAATTATCACACTCTTCTCTCAGAATACCATACATCTTAGTCACCATATATTTTTACGCATCAAGTTCATTGACAGGCCACAACATCTTCGATGACCTATTAGGCTATTTTCCTTCCTAGATCAGACTTTCAATCCAAGCTCCAACTGCCCACCCTTGTTGTCCAATTTTCTCAACTGTAGAGAAAGAACTAGCATCAAAGCTTGTTGATATTGCAAGAGTAGTTGAATGTGTTGGCTATGTGATCTTATGAAGTTGTCAATTGTTCCACTTTACTTTTCATCTTATCCTTATCAAATTTGTCCAAAAGGTTGCCAAGAACAATCTGAACATCTTGTTTGGCTCCTTCATGAGTGGCCTTTCCTAGAGAGATCTTGAAAATCGATAGTCCATTCTTGTGATCTTCTTTAGGCTTCCGTAATTGGTGTCACGATCTCAACAAATCTTTCCTGATTGATCAATCGATTGGTGAGAAATAACCTTTGGCCTCTTTACTAGTGTCGGGAGTTAGATCCAAGGTGTTGAGATCGAAATCATCAACAATAGGTATCTTCTTCTTTTTAGGGGTCTACCTACTTAGCCATGAAGGAGTAGAAGAAGAAATCAACTGTTGAGAGGATGAAAAAGGTAAGGACATCATGGTGGTAGAATGCATTGGCGATGAAAGGGAAGTTGTCATAAAGTCATGAGTGGTGAAAAGGAGTGACAAGTGGGGAAGGGATGGAAAGGATAGTTGTAGGGAATGGATGAAACATGAAGGGTGATGAGAGAGGAAGTGGGAAGAGGCTGTTGAGGAAGAGGAGTCCTTAGAGGAGAACCTAGAGCTAGGCCATCCCCAGATGAGAGGGAAGGAAGAGAGGAAAATACAGAGCCATGGTAGGAGAGGAAGTGGTGAAAGTGAGAGTAGGGGAGATGGGAGGAGAAGAAATGGAAGATGTGAGTAAAGGAAGTGTGAAAGGTGGAGGAGATGGAGGAACCAAAAATGGGGAAGGAGGAGGAGGTGGAAGAGGTGACTGCAACACTTGGGTGGTGGATGATGGGAAACACTCAGATCTATTATACGTATTAGAAAAAGAAAAGAAGAAGCTCCAACACCTTTACTTACAAACTTGATTTTATGAGGATCGGGAGTGGGATTTTTTTCCTTTTGTAGATGTGGGATGGCCCACCTTTGGTTGTTCTGAGATGTGACAACAGAGGCTGTTCTAACACCTTTAGTGGAATTCCCAATTAAAGAAACCATTGGTGGATCCGGTTGAGAATGTTTGTTGTGCACTCCTTAGAGCTGGTACACTCTTGAAGCGACCAATTGATCGAAGGAAACATTTAATCTTTTATATTCATTTGTGTGTAGACATGATCCATAACCTCTTCATCATCATGGAGACCTTCGAGCACATCGTGATTTCGTACTTAGTTATCTCCTCAAAAGGAAGCCTGCAACAATATCTTTCGTGTACTACTACCTCATCCCTACAATTGATCCAAATATCTTCCAATTGTGGTATATGGACACTAGTTGGTCGATTCTGCCAACTACACCCTAATAATCAAAGATGACTCGTGGGTGATAGGTTTTGATTGTCATTTGTTGCATCTCACCCTTGACATTTTTGGCTTTGTATGATGATGCACATATGTATTGACCCAAATTCTTGAGGAACCGAACTCCGTCTTATGCTTGTTTTCTTTGATATTCATGGAGGTAGAGCAATTGTCGGACCAATTCCATTAAAACCCATTTATATGTAGGGAACCTTGGTAGTTTGTAGGGAGCACCCAAAAATCCTCCCACTCTGAGATACATGAAATTTGGAAATCGTAGGAATATACTCCCCCAGATCCAAACTACATTTCATGCGCTATCCAAAATTATGTGATTGTCTACAACTCTCCATCAAAAGTACACATAAGGGAAAAGAAGGCATCATTTACTCTCTGAAGTGCTTTGACCCTTCTTTCATCATCATCGAGGATAGAAATCATAAATTTGCGATGGTTTCCTTGCACCAACAGATGTCAATCCAGGATAATTCCTCATTCATGTTGTGGCATACACAAGATAGGAGGTAATGTAGAAGTTTCCCATGGATTGGACTTCAAATTGGGTGTGTATGCGTCACTAATGTATTTTTCCCATATGATGAGATCAATGTTCTTGCGAATAGTGGAAATATATTGATACATCCATTCTTGAAAATATTTTGAAGAAGGAAGTCCAACTACTCTACTCAACAATGTGATTAGATTATTTACTTCCTGTGTGAAGTCCAACCAAGGAATAGTTTTAGGAAATCTAGTTACCGTCAGCTTGGGATTTACAAGGTAACTTTTGTTAAGAACTTTATATGTCGTCGGAATTTCCTTTCCAATGCTCTAAAGTATTACTGGGAGAGTTTGATGCAAAACCCTCGACGTCAGGAAGTTTGAGCAAGTCCTTGAACTAGTTAGTGTCTGATTTGATCATGATTGCCCCATCTTGATCTTTTACCGTTTGGGACTCTAAATCGTAGTGTGTTGCTACTATTGGTATGAATTATGGGCATTGCATTGAAGGCGAAAAGGCAACAACCAAGGCAATCCCAAGGTTGTAAATGCTTTTGATCAAGCAGTTTTGGATGGGGCTCTGACTCTTTCCCAAAACTCTTACAAGTCTATGTGACCAAGGTCGGTATCTCCAATATTGTTGATGTCGATGTGATACTTAAAGGGGAGACACCCCTTGGAAACTATACTTCATTTTTCCTTTACCCTTTGATGAGAATTCAAACATTTTCCTTGGAAAGATTCTCTGAAAGCTCTATGGAATTTGAAAATGAAGGTGGAAGTAGAGCCTTGAAAATTAGGCATGTAAAACTCCGATATGCATAGGAAAGAAGTGGAGTGTTCAAAAACAACCCCGACTCTCAATTACTCTTGGGCAAAATTTGATCCTTGTAATTCAATACACGACCTCCAAATTGGCGAGAGGAAGCCAACACATGTTTTGTAAGCATCGACTTCCGATTTGGTCTACGGTGGAAGTTAAGACTTGATTTGCAACTTATAACCTCTAATTTGATCTACGGTGGAAGTTGATGTTTGTTTTCCACTGCAAACTTCCGAAGTGATCTAGTCGGAATTCGACACTTGCTTTTCACTACGGATCTCGACTTGGGATTTGCGATAAAATATTTCTTTTTTCGAGCAAATCAAGATCGAATCCTAAACCTCACAAAAGACCACAAGAAGTAAAGAAAAAGGACCCACGGGGACATTTAACCAAAAATACAAGGACAAAAGCCCCTTAAAACCAAGTTAAAACCAAACTTTAAACAAAAACACCTAAGAATCACGGAGCAAAATGGAAAAAATGCCTTAAAATATAACTTTAATCCTTACGTAAAGAACATTATAACACTAGATCTTACCAAAAGATGAGATGAGTTGAAGGAGAAAACGTGAAAAATCGTCAAAAATTCAAAAGGGTATGGTCGGAAGTTGGGGGATGCCAACAAGTCGGCATACAAAATGTTAGATAAAAATGACGCATGAATTATGACTTTAAAAAGAAAAATGGGCACATTAATTACACGTAGATGACATGTGTGGGTTGGTGGTATTAAATACATTGACTAGATGTCGTAAGTCAACCTCCCTTTTGCAAATTTGTTGGGTTTTGGGTTTTGAAAGTCAATTTACAATTTACATGTAATTTGAAATATAACCACGACACCTAAAACACTCTATTTCCTTTGTATTTCAAGTTTCAGAAGTCGATTTGCAATTTACATGTAAAGAAAACAGGAACCCGAAACTCAAAATATAAAGGAATCGGGTTTCAGAAGTCAATATACAATTTACATGTAAATTGTAATCCGATCCCCGATTCCTAAAGTACACTACTTTTTTTGTATTTAGGGTTTCGGGCTTTGAGAAACTATTTGCATGAAAATTACAAATTGACTCCCAAAACCCGACATCCGAAACACAGAGAAAATTTCGACACTTGTGGCATTTTTTTACGAATTATCGAAAAATAATATTTTGGGTAAAAAGAAAAAAAATTTGCAAGTATTCAAAAAGAAGGCAAATTGGCAAGGTGACTTGAAAATTCAACAGGTACTCTAGTTAAGTTTCAAAACATGAAACCTTTTCGATTCCTTAGACAACCCCCATCTCAACGGAGCTAATGGGCCTACAATTTTTTGATGGAGAGAAACATGTTGTTAGGGTTGTATAATATAGTCCCGATAGATGGAATAAATTCACAAAAAGATTCAATATGTGTGTGTGTGTGTGTGTGTGTGTGTGTGTGTGTGTGTGTGTGTGTGTGTGTGTGTAGATATATATAGATAGAGAGAGAAGAAAAAACCTACATAAATTGACATAAAATAAAAATCATAGGGACAATTTAGAATATTACACTTATTAGCTTATTAAAGGCGGGTATATAGTTTCCACTTTCACTATTTTTTTCATCCACCAATCACATTGCTCCATAAGGCAAATTTCATTATTTTCTAGTTTTTTTAAATATCTAGTTATTTGAGATGCAATTGTTCTAAATATTTTCCTCACCTAATTGTTATTACTATATTAAAATCACACAATTTTGATACCTAGTGTAAAGGTGTTTTGTGGCCAAATTTTCTCGGGGATATAATTTGGGGGATGATTTTATTTGAGGAAAAGTGGGTATGGTAGTTAATGGTTAATCCCACTTTGTTTTTGATGATTGGAATTTCAATGGGCATCTTGCTCTATAAGTAAGGCCCAATTCTATTGAATGGTGTTTCCCTTGATTTCTCAACGACATTTGTTTATCCTTTTTCATATAGGATATGATGATTTCTCCATTCTCTGTGGTTTGTCCTTGTTTTCATCTCTTCCTCAATGCGGTTTGCAATGTCTCCTGTTAGAAATAATCTAACACTTAATTCACCATATGTGGATTAATGTGTAATTATAATAAAGTAATTATTTAATTACTTTAGTTAGCTTAGTTGTTAGTGTGTTGTTATCATCCCTTAGATTGTGGAGGATGTTCTTTAGTTAGAATATTGTTCTTGGATGATTTCATGTAGAAGCTTTTTAGGGGCAATATGTTATTATTGAATATTTGCTTTGTTTAGGAGATTTGTTCCATGTATTGTGGAAGAGATAGAAGCTGTCCAATATCTATAAATATTGCAGCTCTCTCTTTTGATTGTAATGCTTCATTTTATATTAATAAAAATCACAAGAAGCTCCACTTGTTTATACAATTTAATCTGGTTTTGCGAGATTTCACTCCCTTATAATTAAAGCAATTTTATTTTCCTCTATTATTTTGTTAAATTTAATGCGCTCGGATGAAGCAACCTATGTTTTGTTTTCTCATCTTTGTAGGTAGTTGCGACCTAGATTCTTGATGTTCTTGTGTTTTTGTGTCTCTCAAAGGAAATAGTGTGCAAATTTTGATGTGTGTTCATGTTTCTTTGGGAAACATGATAGAATAAAGTTTTACTCATTTGTAGACACAAAATCGTACACTTTGGGTACATTTCTAGGTCCTAAAAGCATGCTAGCATTTACATGATTCCTAAGCAATAAAACTAGTGGTTGACAACTATCTTTGGCCTCTTTTCTTTGTCTTTTACTTTCCATTTGGTCTTATACACCCTACAACCTAGTCAAAAATTAACTTATTTATCTTTTATGAATACGAGACACCAACACCCAACTAGGACATAAGTGCCTAGGTGCTCATGTGCCTCACGGGTGTCCCGACCCTTTTCTATCTTACTCGCTCTTTTTAGGTCTCTTTTATCTTTTAGGAATATTTTCACTTGTGGTTCGGCCTTCCGGTTGTCAATTACGAAATTCAAACAAGGGAATCATATAAATACATAGTTATGTTTTCAAAATGAAGGACCAAGCACTAAACATTACTATCATCACCTAAGATTGCATTCCAAAGGCACTAAATCACTTCAAAGGCATCCATATAACATCCATTCAAGGGACAAGGGTTGCATCAACTTTGCATACACTGTATGGGAAGGGGAATTCTATTTTATTCCATCCACACATAATTTGACATTGCTTACATTCAAACTACAACCAAATATCATTTTCTGACTAACCTGCACAAGGGCATCCTAGGGTATTATTGCCACACACACACAAACTACATGGAGTATGAGATGTAGTGCATCTCTCGGTCATAAGTTCACACTCTTTGGGTGACCTCCGAGGTTAGTCTGAATCCCCATACTACATTTTCCTTTTTAGGTTTGATGTGGTTTGTGGGTATGTGTAGGTGAAATTCTCTTTTATAAGTTACAGGTACCTTTGATGATTAAGAAAGAGAATATCATGTGATCAATAGGGAAAAACTACAAAACTCTTGCGACACAAAAGAAAGCAAATACTGAGCTCCTCCACAGTCACCAGTGCTCAGATCCAGTCACCAATGCCTAGGTGCCTCTGTCCTACACTGAGCACCCCCGTCGGACATTATTCCTAAGTTCCATAATTTACAAGGAGTAGTTACGACCTTGTTTGCATCCTACCAACACTTTACCCTTCCAATATTATTTCCAAATTACACGAATATCAGCCAATTCTTCTCATCTCTCCTCCTTGCTCGGGTTTTATACTTTACATGTTAGTTTTCTTGTGTCCTATTGTATGTTAGAAATTTTACATCATTATTACAGTAGTTACTCTATAATCAAATTTAATTCAAATTAAATTAAATCATCATTGCATATGTGCATTGTTTAAGGTTTGGGTTTATTTGGGTTTTGCTTGAGATTCAAGAAAACACTTTTGATTTGTGGTTCTTAATTTTCACACCCATTGTATATATGTAATGATTATATTTGTCTCACAATATGTTTTGAGGGGAAAATGTAGCAAATGACATGTACGAACCCTATTTTCTAGTGCATTGGATACTCACACTTTGAATATTTTTTTCTAAAGTGCATGTTTGCGGAAAATGAGAAAATTTATCTATAATTTGATTCTTCGTTTAAGATGAGATTTAAAAAGACCAAAAAATGCAATTCTTTTATTTTCAATTGTCAGAAGCGAAAACCTTGGTCTATTATGTGTTTGCCATCAAATTCGTGAGCATCACGAGAAAAAAGCATTGATTCTTGTTTTATGACATAATTACAAACATTTCCTTTAAGATTTTGAGAAAAATTTTCTAATAAAAAATGTTATGGGTGTGGATAGGGGTTTTGGTCCTTTTTATGTGTATATGGGAAAAGCCATCTAAATTTCTATACTATTTATTTTTGTTTGGATGTATCATGAAATTAGATATAAGTGGTTGTAGACACCCTAAAAATATCCATTACACATTATAACCTCTGAAAATGCCCATATCCTCCCATAATTGTTGTACAACATTCACAAATAATATTTGGTTCATTACTCACCCATATCCCACTTCTAGAATTAATTTAATTAATTCTATTACACTCACTATACACTATACACCCCTTTGACTAATTTAATTAGTTATTTAAATAAATATAACAAATTTAAATGCCCCACCTTCCACTCATCTCCACTTCATTGGTCACTTCACTTGACAAGTTCTAGAATCCTAAAAACATAAAGCAAACATACACATACAATTTGGAATAATTAAAGAGCCAACTAATTTGAAATAAAGCCTCTTTATTTCTCATTCAAAGGGCCAATTGCACAAAATAAATCAACCATGCTAAATAAGGAAAATGAAATCAATAACTTGTAACTCAGTCAATTCCACCTTCCTCAATCCATGGCTTCTTCTACATCTATAAATAAGAATCTCCATTCCTCTCAAATCATCATTGGAAGCTTGAGGAATTTTCATTGTTACTATGCCAAATTGCCATTGGAAATCACTCTTGCATATTGTTATGTTGTCCATTTGATCACCCAATCATTTAACCACTCAATCAATCAATCTCCATTGCTCATAGCTTGGATTTATTCCATTCAGAATATCTTGGAGCAACCAAAAATAAAAGAAATCAACTTCACAGAAGATTCAACAAGAGTGTCACTTGACCCCACTTTACAATTTGATCCAATCTAAGGTGGCAAGAAATGTGCTTGGGAAAGTTTTGCATTTCATTTGTTTGTTTGTTTATCTTTGTTCTACATTTTTACTTGTTCATATTTTGGTACACACAGTGGGACCTCCACAATTTTATAATCATATTTTACAAATCTAACATCTTTTTCATGTTCTTTCTATTTTTGGAGATCACTGGAAAATTTTCAGGTCATTCCATTAGCTAGTTTGAGAGCAGTTTTAAAAAATCAAATGTTTTTGGTTATTTTTTTGACTTTTTTTGCGATTCTGAGTTGATTTTTGTTTCCATAGCCTTCTTTGTGCTAATGTAGCTCATGATCTACACTAACATGCTTAATATTTCTAATATTTTACATGTTTATGCTAGTGTTGAAGTCTTTGTGCTAGCATTTACGTGAGATATGTATGCATTTATGTCATCTACACTTCTTCAACCTCAATGCATTTCCATGCACTGTATGCGCTAGTGTTCTTCAAAGGTGCATTTGAGTAGTAGTCCATGTGTGTTTCTATGGTTCCAAAGTGTGTTTATGTGTTTGTTCTTTTTATTGCTTAGCGCTTATGTGTAAAAATTATTATTATTTATAAATCTCCAAATGTTTGTATTTTCTTCCTGTTGTTTTATTTGGAATAATGATACTATTCTACAAGTTATTTCATAGAAAATATATCTAACATTTATAGTTTATCATTTTCTATTATTCTCTTTCACAATAAAAAACCATGTATGCTCTTCTCTTGTGCCCTTTGGGTGATCTTGAGAATAAAAATCCTTTGAGATCCTTCTATCATTTGTTTAAATAGTTGTCTCTTTTCATTTCCACTTATCATTATTCATTTTATATGATCATGATAAAAATCGATATATGTTTTTCTCTTGTGCCTTTGGGTGATCGTGAGAATAAAAAAGCGAGATCTTTTGCATACATTTTTGGTAGGAAAACTACAATCATTTTCATGCAGGATTGTTTCGCTTGAAAATCCTTACAAAAAAACTACTAATCATTTTCATGCATGACCGTTTTTCTCGAAAAATCTTTGCCAAAAAAATTGCTAAAAATCCAAGTATAGCCTTTGTTTATGCTTGTCAATTATGTATTTATTTTCATCAAAGTTGGAAGAACATTGCATGTTAAACACCTCATATTGTATTTGCATGTAGTGATGTGGATTTCATCACCACTAGCTACATTAGTGATGTGGATTTTACCACCACACACCACTCATATTTCATTTGCATTGCACTTGAGACCTAGTCTCAAACATGGTTCAACACTTTCCTCGCCTCTATCCCCCACTTGGTAAAGTTTTAGTGATGGGTTATTACAAGCATATTCCTAAAAGTTACAGTAACAAATTTTTTTATGGCATCATCTCTATAAATCATCGGGGATAACTAAGAACACCATTCACATACCATTCCCTCATTACCCTACCACCCAATCATAAAATCCATCATTAGAGTGGTGATTCACTCCTCTAAGAGGGATATTATTGATTAGGTGAGTCTCTTTCAGTATTCTAAGGGTTCCCCATACCACTTTTCCCCGTATAGATTTGGTATATCAAGTTTGGGATATATCAAAATACACATATATTGGAAGTTATAAGAGCCTTTACATTCATTCATTCCATGACATTTTGCTTGATTGTATTATCATAAACTTTGCATTTCTCGATGATATTTTTACTTTAAGCCAAAAAGAATTAAAAAAAATCGTTGTTTTCTTGCTATTTGAAAACATTCTCTTTATAGATTAAAAAACTTGTGTCCCACAACATAATTGAAATCAAAAATCAAATCAAATCAAATCAAATCTACCCAATCCAAAATAAAGTCTTATTCATTGGCTACACAACCTTTGATCAAGTTAAACTTGTTTCCCTAAACACATTTAAAAGTTAAAAATGAGCAAAAATCCAAAATTATCCTCTTTGAGCTTACATAATATCTAACACTTATCAAACTTTTAAACTTTTCAAAACTACAAATCCACCCTTCACTTTAGGTTTTTTCCTTTAGAACAATGGTGATTACTCACAACAAAAGCCACAATATCTATGATAACTTTGATAAAGTCATTCATCTTGGAAAAGGTAGTTATGATGAAGAGAATGAATCTAGACAACCCAAACTTACTAAAGAAGAAACAAAAAATAGATGAACTATTAAGATAAAACAAAAACCAATACCTTATTCACATCCTAGAAAAGGGAGCAAAACTACCCTCGATTTCGGTGATGATAACTTGAAACATCTTCTAGACGAACCCGAATCAAGTAAAATAATTCCAAATTCCAACAATTAAAATAAATCATCAAACGAATCCTTGTTAGATACAATCCATGAGATGGCACAATTATTCTCCCATTTGGATTATAAAGTAATTGAAATCTCAAATGATGAAGAAAAAGAAAAACCTAGTCAAGAAACCAATGTAGTCATAAATGCCCACACAAACTCTCCATTTGCACAAGAAGAAGAAAATGAAAGAAATGCCAATGGGATTGCGAAAACAAACCAAACTAAATTTCAAGAGTTTTTTCCTTATTCATTTGATAAATATATGTTGCACATATCATTTCCTCCATTTGAAACTACGAAATTTGAAAAATATAAAGGAAAGAATGACCCAAGAGAACACATAAAAGAGTTCTTCATGACATGCCAAGAAGTAGCTTACAATGACATATAACTCTTACATCTTTTCCCTAAGAGTTTAGAAGGAAATGCTTTAAATTGGTTTTTACAACTTCCTAAAGGATCCATTACTACTTTCATTGACTTATTAGAAAAAATCATCAAACACTTTTCCTTTAACTTAGATTCCGAGGTCACTATGATAGACCTTTGCAACACAAAGCAAAGAAATAATGAAACATTCACATCATTTCTCCAAAGATGACAAGGGATCACAAGCCAATTCCCTTGTTTAATTCCTAAGAAACAATTAGTGAGAATTTTCATACCTAATCTCAATCCTAAATTATCATTCCAAATGCAAATGCATTGCTTAACCAACTTTGAGGAAGTAATCGAGAAGGGAACACAAATCAAGAGAGCCCTCATTTCTAAGGGCCTAATCATGAATCCTTCTAGGAATCAACCTAACAGGATAATAATCAAAATCAAGAAAATTCAAAATTCATCAATGAAATCGTAATGTTGTAATCGGTGATTCTTGCCACATTCAATAAAAATAAAACAAGTCCACCAATCATCCAATTATCTTTTCTAGTAAGGAAATCACTCCTTGTGAATTAAAATGAAGATAATTCACACCATTGAGAGAGATCCTTTCTAGTGTATTATGTCACTTAGCAAGTGTGGATATGATCATTTATCCAATATCAAGACCCTTTGAAGAAGGAAAAATAAAACTAACATGGTACAAAGAAGATGAATATTCATGAGTCTTTGTCATATCAAAGGACATCATATCGATCTTTGTATGAAACTACGACACTACATTCAAGATCTAATTGACCACAGAGACATAGAAGTCAAAAACACGTCAAACAATAAAAATCCTAATAAGAATTAAATTTTTTTACAAGGCCCTTTTATGAAACACAATAAAAAATAGCTCAAAAAGATAAGGGCCAAACATCCAATAACATTGACTATGACTCAATCATATCATCAATCAATTATGAACTCAACTTAGTTAGTACCATCATATTTACAACTTCAAACTGTGTAGTTACAACTAGACAAAAGAAGGTTTGGGTTCCCCTCGCTAAATAATATTTCACACCTATTGAAGCTTAAACTTCCGATAAAACATCTAATGTAAAACCCTTATCTACTATTAAACCAGTTTCTTTCTCTAACTCTTTCAATATAATTAAACAATCGGAAAAGAAAATTGTACAAATATCCCTCATGGAGTTTCTTAAATCCTCTCCTACATTACAAGATGTCCCTACTCGCGCCTTGCATGGAGCACATGTTCATAAAGATATTGATCAACAATAATTTCACATGATGGTTTCCAACCTTTCATCAAACAGTCCTATTATATAATTTGGTCCTCAAGACTTAACAGACATGGATCCAAAAATAACCAATATTTATACATTGAGGCCCTTATTACCCATCATAAAATCAAATGAGTACTCGTGGATAATGGAGTCACACTAAATATCCTCTCCATGAAACTATTGTGATGCCTTGGCTATATTGAAGAGAGTCTTCATATTGATGTCATAACTATTCGTGGGTATGATAATCATGAGAGATAATCCATGGGAACAATTACACTATCAATTAAGATTGGACCAATAACCTTAGAAACCTTGTGTCACGTTGTGGACTTAGAAGTTCCTTACAAAATCCTCCTTGGTTTCCCATGGATCCATGTCATGCAGAGTTGTCCCATCCACATACCATCAATGTATTAAATTCCCTATTAAGCTAAATAAGTCACATTGCACTCTGATACCAACCTTTCGAGTATTGTAGAATTCTTGAGGGAATGTATAAACAAGTAAATTATTACCCATTTGCAAAAAGATCTACCCCACCTTGTATCAACTCATTTTTTGAAACCACGCGCATTGATCTTGATACACTTTCAAAGTTTCTTTCAAAAAATGGCACGAGAAAAGCTTGATAGCGACCTTGTATCTTCTACATCCAATAATCCACCTTCTACATCCTCTAATTCACTTTCTACATCGTCTAAAATACCTACTACTTCATCTACAAAAACATCTATGCTCAAAATCATTGATAAAGGATGCGGTGAGTATCAATTTCAAACTGTTGAATATTTTCACATTGGAAACCTACCTTTATCACCACACAACTATAGAAAATAAAATGCTTACCATATATGAATATCTCCCATCTACAAACTTGGAAAATGTGTTTTTCGACAATTCAAATACTTATAAGATTAGAAAATTCTAGGTTATGAGAGATCTTAGTTGTATGATGATCGAGTTCATTACATGTTATCAATCACCCAAACATATCATAGGAAACAAAATATGAAATGGAAGGGTAAAGGTCTTGGAAAGAATGAACAAGGTCATCTAGATCCTGTTATCCCATCAGAAAAGCTTAACTCCTATGGTTTAGGTTACAACACCGATGTTTCCACGTTAAAAGTGTCTGCATTGATACAATGACTAATGGTGAAGATACTGAATTTGATGTTGAGACAGAGTTCCACACATGACATCTTTAAGGACCTCGCTGATATAATCCTTTTTGACCAAATTTCCATTCGAACCATCACCTTTGACATTGTCTACCCTACCCTTATCGATTAGGACCAATCAAATCACGTCTCTATATAACTCTTCCAAAATGACAAGGCCATTGAGGATTTTCTCAAAACTCAGGATCACATACCCCCTTTTGATCACAAGAAGGGATTCAATATTAATTTGGATGCTACAACCTACTTTAGTGAAGAGCTTACAAACCCATGTCCACCAAAATATCCCATCTAGATCATCTAAAAACAATTCTAAACTTTTCATTCCATTAGAAGATATCCCAATCATAACATCTTCATGATTCTTCACACTCTTCACCTATTTATTTCATGTCATCATGAGACAAGAGTTAATATTTCTCTTATTAGGTATTATGCATCTCATCCCTCTTGTGGTTTCTCCCATTTTGGAAACTTTCACCAATGGTATTATTTAGAAGCTTCACGATGGAGATCCTCCTTTAAAGAAGTTCTCTCCTTGACAAGAAAGCTCTAAATTATTCACTGGATATTTTGACTTCCCATCTCAATCTTAGGTGATGAGACCTTGTGTCCTACTAGTTGTGTGGGAAAAATATTTGGGGAAAAAATTTATTCCCAACAAGCACAATGTTAAAATAAGACAAAATTAATACACACACATACATGTGTTCATGCACACACGCATGTGCATATTACAAATAATTAAACCTTTAAACCTTCCCAATATTTGGTGATGAACCCACATTTCTTAAGCTGTAGCATGAGGTGAGAAAGGAGGAAGGTACTTGTTGGAGCTCAAAATTGTACCCATCCCAAATCAGATTGATCTAGTGCTTTGAGGAAACATGGGACTGTCTCCAAGTTGTGGGAATTGAATTGAGATAGACCTCAGGAGAAGGGCGGATTCCTCTACCTATTTCTAATGTTAAACTATTCTTAGGAAAGGAAATGCAACTACCTAACACTAATCTATGATTCCCAAGGACTAGGGAGTGAGGGAGATGCATAAAATGGAAATTCTACATCAAGGAGGTGATATCACAAAAAATAAAGGGGAAAGACACTTTTAATGAGAGAAAAATGGAGAAAAATGAAGGTGAACTTGAACTTTTCTTACCCCTAAGCCATGTGAAGCACAAGATGAACTTAACTTATCTAGAACAACTTGAATTGAGCCATGGAGCTTTGAATGATTTGTGAAACTGCTCCAACTATCTAATTCCTCCATAAAACGTCTTTGAGGTTTGGAAACAATTTGAACACTGCCTTGGTCTTCTCTTGGCGAGTTTTCATTACTTGAATTAACCATTCTCATTATAAGAATATTTTGAATTGAATCTTTACAGGAGTGGAAATTTATTTTAACTTAATGATTTCACCTTGTTTCTCTGAAAACCATGAAGAAACTGAGTAACAACAACCCCAAAATCAAATGCATACCACTTTGATCCTATAACTGATCCGTTGGGGTTGAATGAATAAGCTCAAAAAATGGCCCCAAAAACTAATTTTAGTTACTTTGTATTTGTCTTTATGAATTATTGCAGTTGATGCTTAACACCTTATAACTATTCTCTCTACACTTTCTTAAAACCATTATAGACATTATACGATAAGACCATCCAAAAACAACAAAACTATGCAAAGCACTTAGGGAAATTGAAACTACTCTACCAATAAGACAATGTTCTAAAAGAACTTATAGGAATTGGGAATTTTAAGATAAATCTCATTAACTGATATTTTAGTACATCTCCATCAATATTAGACAACTCAAAAGAGTTGGCTTCCTTTACAAACACTAATGATATAAGGCCCACTCCAAATTGCATCAAATTTAGAGTGTCTCCTGGTTTAGCTTTGTTAACATCCCATTTCAAGACCAAATCACCAACCTTAAACATCTGAAACCTAGCCTTTTTATCAAACCATTGTTTAGTTGATTTTTGATGTTGTTCTAATTTGATCATGGCAGAATTCCTCAGTTCTTCAAGCTCAACTAGTTCTTCCATTCTTATTTCTCTTTGATTTGCCCCTTCAAATTCCAATTGTTGGGCTAACTCAAGTGAAGGAAATTCAATTGACAAAGGAAGCCTAAATTCTTTTCCATGGACATGATTATAAGGGGAAGTGCCAATTGCCTTCTTCATTGTGATTCTATCAGCGCAAAGATAATTTTTCATCTTTTTTTGCCACTAACTTTGATTTAGTTCCATTGTTCTCCTCATAATCCTAATCAAGTTCTTGTTAGTGGATTCTACCAAACCATTACCTTAAGGGTGATAGTTTCATGAAGTCTTCAAATAAATACAAAGTTCAAGATCCCAACCAAAAAATTTAGATCCTAAGAAGGCCTTAGCATTATCAGAAATGATAGTTTGAGGGATACCAAACCTTATCACAATGTCCTCAAGGAAATCAAGGAGGAGATGATTGAGTTGTTTCCTTGATGAAATAGCCTCGGTCCATCTGGTAAAGTAGTTTGTTGTTGTCAAAACCCATTTTGTGGTGACACTTGATGGAGGGTTGATCATGCTAATGAATTTAAAACCCCATTGGGTAAATTTCTGATCTTCTTGAATTGGATGAAGTGGGAGGGAAGTCAACCTTTTCTTACAAGTGAAGAAATCACATTCCCTACATTTTCTGACCCATTTTTGAGAATCTGCAAATAATTTAGGCCAAAAATAACCCAATTTCAATATTTTCATTGCTTTGGCAAAGAAATGTCTACAGATAAACCATCATGGAATTCTGTCAAAACCTTGTTTACTTGTTCACCTTCAATACACCTCAACAAAAATCCATCAACATTTCTCTTGAACAAAATCCCATCAATTAGTGCATAAGGAATGGAATACAATCTCAAATGTCTTCTTTTTGTCTTGTTTAGGCCAAGAGGATATACACCAGTAGATAAGAATCTAGTCATATCAGTAATCCAATGTGATCATTGATTGCATCTCCTTCATCTGCTAAATTTCAATGTCATGTAGAAGTTCTTCATTCATGAAGGAGGTTTCTTGTTCATCTGAGCATCCAAAGCAAGATGCTCGCAAAGTTCTCTTCCTATTAATTGTTTTGTATCCTTAATAGTCACATCATATTCCATGATTTTAGTGACCCATTCAACTGTTTTCTCATTGATGTCTTCTCCCATAACGAAGTCTCTCACACTGGAATGTGAGACTAAAAATTTGATATGATTAGTGAAAATCATACTCTTGAATTTCTTTAGAGCTCTCATGATAGAAAAGACTTGTTTTTCAATGTGATTGTACTTCAATTCATAATCCTTTAGTGTTTGAGTGAAGAAGGCCCCTTTGTTTGTTCAATCCTTGATCCCTTTTCGAGTCAAAATAACAATAATGATGGATTCGACTCCATATGCATAAAGGATGAAATTATTGGAGTAGTCGGGGTTGATAAGCATAGGAGCTTGAGCAATTTCTTGTTTAATCTTGGCAAAGATCTCCTTCCCTTTTGTTGTCCATTTGAAAACTGAATCCTTTTTCAACATTAGAGTGATAGGCCTGACTAATCCTACAAATTTGGAATGAATCTCCTAACAAAGTTAATCTTTCCCAAGAATGATTGCAAGTATTTCTAGAGAGAGAGAGAGAGAGAGAGAGAGAGAGAGAGAGAGAGAGAGAGAGAGAGAGAGAGAGAGAGAGAGAGAGAGAGAGAGAGAGAGAGAGAGAGAGAGAGAGAGAGAGAGAGAGAGAGAGAGAGAGAGAGAGAGAGAGAGAGAGAGAGAGAGAGAGAGAGAGATTTTCTGAGATCAATGCCAGATGCCATCCTTTGAAATACTATGCCCCAAAAGCTTTCCCTCGGGGATTATAAAGTTACGTTTCTTGGGATTAAGAGACTCCCAAAATTCCCTACATCTCTCAAATACCTTCTCAAGATGGATAATATGATCCTTTCTTTGTTTTGAAAAAATGGTAATATCATCCAAATACACAAGGATGAACTCATTGATGTAACCTTTGAAAGCAATGTCCATTTCCTTTGGAATGTAGCACCTGCATTTGATAAAACAAAAGGCATTTTCTGATATGTATATGTTCCCCATTTGGTTGTAAATGTAGTCTTGTATTGATCCTCTTCCTTCAATTTGATTTGGTGAAACTTGAGTATCCATCAAACATGGAAAATATTTTGGTTCTAGCAACAGGTTCTGAGAATTTTCTCGATGGAAGGAAGAGGGTAGTTATCCTTTAGGGAGGCTTTGCTCAAATCCCTAAAATCAACACAAAGTCGGATTTCCCTATTTTTCTTTGTCATCGAATAATTTTTCCATCCATGTAGAGTACTTGATGGGAAAAGTTATTTTTGCCTCAATGAGTTTGGATAAATCCTTCCTCATGAGGGGCTCTATCTTGGGGTTAACTGGCCTTTGTTTTTGTCTAATTAGCTTTACATTAGGATCAAGATCAATAGAATGTTGGACAATGTTTTGATCAAACCCCTTTAGATATTCATAATCCCATGAGAATACATCATTGAATTTTTGACATAAGGAGATAAAATCTTGCTTCTCA
The DNA here is from genome assembly GCA_018340775.1 of Taxus wallichiana var. yunnanensis. Lineage (NCBI taxonomy): Eukaryota > Viridiplantae > Streptophyta > Pinopsida > Cupressales > Taxaceae > Taxus > Taxus wallichiana. The sequence goes on from CM031243.1 coordinate 615,621,052, forward strand.
TTCTCATCACATACCTTTCCAAGAAGAATTTCCTTTCCTTATGTAATTGTGATTGGTTGACAATCTTCTTGCCTTGTTGTTATGTTCTTCTCTTCACCCTCTGAATTCATCATCAAGACTGAAAATATTCTCCAAAGTGACCAATATTTTTGGAATTTTTTTGTCCTTAGTTGAATAATCCGGTCACCATAGTTGTCATGCAAATCAAATTTCATTGTTGAAGAGAATACAACTTCATTCTAGATAAATTTAACAATTTGTTCATCACTTTCCAATACTTCCTAGTATGTTTCATTATCCGGAATAGATGGTCTGACCACTACCTTCATGTGTTGCATATTTCCTTTAACAAGATCCTTAATAGGTGAGAATTGTGAACCAAGGGTTGCCATTTGGTCTACTTATTTGTTCAATTTCCTATGCACTACTTTCATATCAAAATCATCAAAAATCTCGAAAATATCCCAGACTCTGTGTTTATAATATTTCAAAATCTTATTCTTTGTGGCACACTTCCCTCTAACTTGGTGGATGACTAGCTCAAGTATTCCCAAAATTTTGTTGGGTTTTGATTTCTCTCTTCTCAAAAATTTGAATACCATTCACTAATGCCTTGTAATCAGCCACATTTTTATAACATTCAAACTGCAATCTATGAGAAAATAAGAAATTCTTGTTGATTGGAGAAATTAGCACAACACATGCCTTAACTCCATTTCTACTTCTATACTCATCAAAAACAATTTCCAGAATCCAGAAGCATTATCCTTTTCTTTCTTAAGTGGTGTACGTAGAGAAGATCCTTCTTCAAGAATACATTTAGTTCCAAGTCCAATTTGCAAATCTGTATCATATGGGTCAAAATCATAGCGTATTTTTTCCGATTCATCTAATAAAAGCTCAGGAATTGAAGGAGGAATAGGTTTCTCTTTTAAAACTAATTCTTGTTCATGATATTCTTACATTAAGAAATTTGATTGGGGAGGGGTAGTATTATAAGACTCAAAATGATAGGAAAATACATGATCAACTTTTATGGTAAATCTTGTACCATATCTAGCTCTTAGGAGCATATGAGTCTAATCGAAGACAAGTAGCCACCCACTTTGGCAGTGAAATCTCTTGATAATCAAATGGAAAACATATGAGGAAAATTAATCAATGATATGTCATGGGTTATAGCTAGACTTGGATAAGCATGAAGGGTCAACTCAAGATATTTTATCACTCCTAAGATGCCAACGGTTGAGCCATCAAGTTGAAAAACACCTTTAGAAACAAGGCTATACTTAAGGCCTAGGATATCAAAAATATTTTTGGGTATTGCAGAGGTATTATCCCCTGATTCAATCATGCAATTACGAATTAAATGATTTCCCAAAATTTAATAATATAAAAGGGTAGGGTTTTGACAACTTTGTTTACCTGTTTTTTTTTTCTTGAGACAAATTGACAAAAACATGAGTCTTTTGATAAACTGGATCAGTTTGAGGAAGTTGTTTGAGAGATTCATGTAAAATAGCTAGTTGTGATGGAATATCCAAGGCATCCCACATTGTCACATTGAAACTTGTTTTCTTCATCTGCTCAATAATGTTGAAAGGAAGTCCCATGGAATTGTTCATTTATGGTACAAGATTCTCTTTCCTTGATTGATGTAATGTTGGGATAGGCATCTTTTGTTGGGAAGCATCTTCCTTGTCTAAAACAGGTCTACTAATAACCTCATGCAATTTGTTTTTATTTGGATCTGCTCCTACATTCTTTTCCTTGTTGGTAACATTTCCTTGATCAGAAGAAGATGAAGGTTGAGAATCCAAAATTCTCTTCTTAAACCTTGTGTTATCAGCAATATGAGTATGAGGACTGTTAGAACTTCCCATTGCTTGATTCATTGCACATAAGTCATTAGTCCCAAAGAACATAAGATTAATATCTAGATTTACTTCTTGAACTCCTTCCTCGTGAGGTTTGGATGTTTTTATAAATGGTTCCTGTTGATTAGAAGAGTTCTGAACCACAAAGGCCTAAGTTTGCAATGCATTTGTACAAACCAACTAATTATGTGGTTGCTTACATGGGAAACACCATTTTGTTTCTTGTATCACATTATTTTGCATTGGAACCAATGTTTTACTTGCACTAACAGTGGGAAGTGGCTGAGTAGGAGTAATTGTCTAGAGTGGGAGAGGTGCATTTGGACCTTGCCACCTATCATTTAAATTTTTTTCCCATATCTTTGGTTAGGGTATTGGTTTTTGTAGGGTTGGTAACCTTGGTTGAATCCTTGGTTAGAAGATTTCCCTTGATTAGAATAATTTCTATAAGGTTGGGCTAGCTATTTTTCCAAGGATATAACTTTTTCAACAAATTTTTGACCAAGGATTTCATTTCATCATCATCCTTTTGATTTTGAGTAGAAGATGATGTGGAGGGATTAATGATGAATTTTCTCAAGAATAGGAGCAATGGTAGGTTGCGGAGCTTGAGGTAATTTAGGGAACAAAGGAATAGACATCCTAGGGGCTATTTTCTGGCTTGTATTAGAAAATTTTAAGGCCTAATGGCTATTGCATAGGCCATAGGAAATGTTCTACCCCCATAGACTGAATCATGATAGAAATATCAAAATTTAATGCTCTTAAGAAATAAAGAAAAGCACCTTGTGGAGTCGGTTTCAAGAGAGATGGAATTTTGTCCCATGTCCTTGAAATCTGAAATTAAAGCCCACTATGAGCTCATTTGGACCCCTCTTAAAATTGGTTAGCTTCATAGTAAGGAAATATTGTCTTCCTTTTCCCAAAATTGGTTTTAAAGTATAGTGCCAAGATCATCCCAATTGGTAATAGAGGCGGGTCTCAAGCTTCGTACCATTGGAGTGCTTTACCTTTGAGTGAAGAAGATAATAATATAACTGTTCCATCATCTTCTATAACTAGATAAACATAGCATACATTTGCAACATCTTGAATGTGATCAACATGGATAACTTGATTCTCACTAGTGAAGTATGAAATACTTGAGTGCAGTTATGGGTATGTCATGTTGTGCATTAAGAACAAGAGGGATTCCACTAGTGAAGTTGAAAAATGGTAAATTAATTTGTTTGTCTTTGCCATAATTAGAATAGGTCTCAAAACTTTAAATTACTGCAAGAAAGGCATATAAAGAGGTGGTGTAGATAGAACTCTATTTTGTGGAGATGGTGATCTATGAATTAGTCTACCTATTCTCCTTCTCCTTAGTGACATCTACGAGTAACCAAAGGATCCTCTCTTCTGTTGTTCTTGACCTTGTCTAAATTTTTCTCATGAAACTGAGAACTTTGACTATTGAAACCAATTGATATAGAGCTTTGAGTCACTAGCTATGTTGTAATGAGCCTCCAAAGGCTAGAAATTACTAAGTTACACACCAAAACTTAACAAAATACTGAAAATAAAGCTTTCATACTTGTCCCATCGGGTGTGCCAAAACTATTGGAGCTCAAAATTTCACCCATCCCAAATTAGATTGATCTAGGGATTTGAGGAAACATGGGATTGTCTCCAAGTTGTGGGACTCAACTGAGACAAACCTCTGGAGAAGGTCAACTTCCTCTACCTATTTCTAATGTTAAAATACTCTTAGGAAAGGAAATGAAACTACTTAGCACTACTTTATGATTCCAAGGGACTAGGGAATGGGAGAGATGCATAAAGGGAAATCCAATAGTAAGGGAGATGATAGTACCAAAATAAAGGAAAAGACACTTATTAATGAGAGAAAAATGGAGAAAAACAAAGGTGGAAAGGGAAGGAATGAAACCCACAGTCTAGAGCAACATTTAAACTCACATTTTCTGACAATACACAATAGAAATAAACCCTGTAATATGAAGAAACATACACAACATACCTACAAGTAAATGAAGAGGAAAGAAAATGCAACAAATCACTAGCTAGGGAAGAATAATAGCCACAAAACAAGTATTTTATTGCTTTAAGATTATGCACAAATTGTAGTCACAAATCATGCACTTTAGACATTTATTTATCTCGGTCTCATACTACTATTTAGAAGGTTCTTGAGGGAAGAAAGTACTAATTAACCCCCGTCCTTTGGCCACTTTATTTTATTTTATTTCATCATTACGAACCTCTTACACCCATATGCCCAATCAAATTATGTCATCTCGCATTATTTTAGCCTCGATTGGGGTGCCTAGATTAGTATTGGCACCCATGGGTGCCCTGGTCCCAGCATGGGTGCCCGATCCTTCTAGAGATTTCCGCCACTTTTTGGGCTCTTTCTAGCCATTTGAAATCTTTATCTTTCTTGTGGTCGGGATTTTGGGGTTAGTTATGAAATTAGACCAAGATAACCCTATAAATATAAAATTATGAGACCATAATGAGGGACCTATTATCACTCACTACTATCACTCCATATAGAGTTGAATGCATCTATTGCATAGGAGATCACTTGCATCCACATAGCTCCATCATCAAAACACAAGGCTAGGAACATCAAAATTCATAAGGGGAGGGATTCTATTATATTCCTACACACATTCTATTACATATTTATATACAGTTATTTCTCGCTACTTTCACAAAGTGCGAATGACACAAGAGCAACCTAGGTCATGTTCACACACACTTTCACATAAAACTACATCAGGTTTGAGATGTAGTGCAAAACTCAATTAGTAAGTCCACCATTGTGGCAACCAAGGTTAGTCCAACCCCTTCATATGTATTTTTATTTTTTAGGGTTTGATTTTTGTTTTAGGGTATTGCAGATATTTCTTCCATCTTGAGTTATTGGTGACATCCGACATGGTACAACAAAGTTGATGTGACAAATAGTGAGTATTTTAGATTACCTTTTACCCTATAAAGATCATAGTTAGACTGTTACGTAGACCAAGATGCCATGATTTCATACCATAGTGCTGCAGGCCCTAGTCCTCCTCTCAGGCGTTCTAGTCTAGCTAGATCCTCTAGTTCCATCCTTTTTGGGACTTCCGCATAGTCGTTCTTGCTTTTGATTTTCTAGTCTCCTCATGAGAGCATCCTGCTGACAGCATCATTATTAGCTAAATTATTTCCTCTTCCTTCTTGCACATTAGGGTTATAATTTAATTTTATATAGTTACTTAGATCATTTACATACTTTTTTATTGCATTTATTTACTTCATTTACGATTGTTCATAGCTTAGATTAATTATCCCTTACTATACTAGTTAAGTTAATTTTAGTTAATCATTTTGGTGAACCTAACTCATTCATTCACGCTTCTACCTTCTTCATTCCTAGGGTTGAGTCATCATGAATATCTCAATCAATGATTACTTTCTTACAAATCCTGATTTATTACATAGAGTACAACATTTTCTTACTACTACCCATATTCATGTTGACATGCATCCTAATTCAGTTTATCAAGCATTTGCTGATGCATTTTCTCCACATCTAGTTTTCAAGTCTAACCTTCTCGCTGATGTTCACACTTTTGATAATGACCCACCTTTGCATATCATATCTTGCATTCATAATGTAGTTGTTAAGCACACTCTCATTGATAATGGATCGAGCTTAACTTGTGTCCTATGTCATTCCTTGAAGTTTTAGGTATTTCAACTCGTGATGTTATCCCATCTAGTATCTCACTTCATGATTATGATGGTTCTATCCATCCATGTCTTAGGCACATTACATTTCTCATCTTTCTTTGGTGCAAAGACTATCCACACTATCTTCTTTGTTGATGAATTCCCGGTATCCTACAACTATCTCCTCGGTAGGCCATGGCTTCATGCCATGCAAGCGGTCGCCTCCACTATACATCATTGTGTCAAATTATTACATGAAAACATGGAGTATACCATATTTCGTGATGCGAATTCTTCTAGTATTTTGACCGAGATCCTAATACTAATCTTCCTATCCCACACATAGATATTACAAATGAGCCCCAACCTATCAAAGAACCACCTCACCTACCACCACTTAATGTAGTATTTGTGTAATTAGATGCGAGTTCCTTCTATGCCACTGCTACTACTACTACTACTATGATTCCTTATCGGGAGCCTATCAACATATGGACGTCACTCTATCACATCCACCTTCTCATGCACCACCTACTTTAGCATGCCCACCTTTCACTTGCAAAATATTCATGAATGATTCATACTAGGAACACATTCTAGTTAATCCTACATGTGATGACACTATATGTACACATGAGGGCTTGGATCGCTTAGGACTTGCTTTAAAGGACCTCCACCCTACACCGTATGCTTCTCATCTTTATATGGGTATGTTATCATCATTATTGCCTATGTTATTTGTATCTTTCATCTCACGATATTTATCACACGCGCCCATGTTCTTCACTACTAACATTAGGGAAATCTTGGCTTACTTATATTGGAGGCACCTTAGATCCTAGTCATATAAACATTTCATTTCCTATACCCTTGATTTGTTTTCATTTGCTATAGGTCTTTCCTAGGATACACTCAAAATATCACTCATTGGTATGCACATGGTTTCCCTTTTCCTCGATTTACTTGATAAGGAATATGATACGGGCATGTCAAACTTATGCCTCAATAGCTCACTATGCAATCAACCGGACATTTTTGCTTATGAGGCTACTAATGCTTACTCATTCGATTATGACACGGAGGATGAATATCTTCTTGATGGCTTTACATGATCTTATTACATACACTTGGGGGCATAGCACTTCACCTTTCCCCCACCTCATTTTAGCATTGCTACACCTATCATTGCTACATTTTCATATATTCATTAGGCATACTCATCATACATTCTGGCATCATTACCCGATGACACACTCTTATGCTTTAGTTCACACTTGACTATTGAGGGTTTACTACACATGAACCCCACACACTACACTATATGCATTACACATTGAATTTTGTCACATATCATGCACCATACACCATATCTTCTACTGGGTCATCTACCACATTTTGACATTTGCATATTTACACACCATATATATCATACTAGTCTTCATCACATAGGAGTCTAGCATTGTATTACTATTCTATCTACATATATTACATGTCACTTTATACATTACACCTTACACATTTTACACATCTAGCATTACATTCTACATACTATATGCTCTTAGGCACACTACACCTATTATGCATGCTACACTATACATTGCATTACTATACATCATGCATAATCACACGTTCTATTCACCTTGCATTTTACACATCTTACATTTGCATATGTACACATTCTCCTCATATGGTTGTTCGTTATTATAACCCATTGTCTTCTATGTGCTGCACTCACTACCCGATGATGCAATTTAGTTCCTCGGTCCATACTCAATTGCTCGAGGGTTTACAAATCAAATGGACCTTACACATTTACTACTCGACCTTTCACCATGTGACATTCCTAGGCTAGTGACATACACTTTAGGCTAAATCATCACCTATTCCATCATTTTGTAGTGGTATACACCTTAGGTTACATCACCACTCCCTACTATTCATCTAGTAGTGACATACGCTTTAGGATAAATCGTCACCTATTCTATCATTTTCTAGTGGTCTACACCTTAGGTTACATCACCACACCCTCCTTACATTTTGTAGTGATATACGTTTAGTGCTAAATAATCACTCATCCATTCATATTATAGTGATATACGCTTAGGATAAATCATCACTTATACATTCATTTTTTGTGATATACGCTTCAGCTATAGGGTTCATGAACACATCATCACTAGGTCACATCTCATCACTACACTTACACATTCATCACAACATGTTAGACACAACACACACTACTCGACCATTTCCGATGACACACTCTCATTTACAGTTCATTCTTGATTGATAAGAGGGGGAAAAAATGAACCTCACTACATACATTTCCATTCACTTAGGGGGCACATAGCTCCTATCACTCCATCTTGCATTCCATTCCATCCATCCACATAATACTACATATATGGTTTACTTTATTCTTTCTTACTCTTTCTTGTTCATGGTCACTTTATTACACATGCTAGTTAGCTTACTTGTATGCCATTTATCTATATCATACACACATGTGTGTTCACACATTTGTCTAGTTGTGATCACATATACATGTCTCTTACATGCAACATGAATGCTCTCCTTTTACCCATCCTACACTAGTTGTTGGGGTATCCACATTCATCTCTCTTACATGTGCTATTATTTCATTTTGTACTTAGCACTTTACATTCCTTGATTATACATGCTTTTAAAATACTAGTATCTTTCGACATGCTAACGGGTGCTTTATGTGCACCATTGTTATGCGGGGATATTGGTTTCCATACTTGTTTGATTACATTATTTGTTATTGTTTGTGGGCCTTGCCCTATGTTTAGTGTGCACACTTGTTTGTTGTTTTTGTCCATGATGACCTTGCATGTCTTACGACATCGTGAGTGATGTCCCATGTTTGACTCACTTTTTGTGGATTACTTGTAGTCTTGTATGTTTACACTACTTTTGTTGGTAGCTTACACACTATTTTCTATGCACATTTACAATTGTATTCAAATATCCTTCTTGTTTTTGCGTGCCTTTGTTTCTACCAAGAAATTTTTAGGGTTACAACGTACATGCGGTTGGTCCTCTTTTGGGGCCACATTCTCCTATTAGTGACATTGCATGTACCCCAAAGAGGGGGACATCATTTAGGGGTTTTTACATACTAACACAAAAATTCTACATCGGTTCGGTTCAGTTATATTCAACGAATGGGTTCGGACTAGTTACGAAACCCATACACAACAACTTTTATAGGACATGGTGTCCTTAGCATTCTGGGAAGCAATTACTAGGCTTGGAGGTTATAGTGGGTGTGCCTCTCTACACTACTTTGGCCAGTGGCATTGGATCACCAAAAAAACCAGGACATACAAAGATCTATACACACATACTCATGGAAGCGGTTAAAGGTTGGAGGACACAGATAATTTCCTCCCTATACTTCTTTGGCCTATGGCATGAGATCTCCCAAAAACTTGTAGTACAAGATATCCTTCTACACTCTCTTTCTCGACATGGATCAGGTGCACATGTTCCATTTACATTTTCCATTTACATTTGCATATTTTACATTTACATGCTTTCATATACACGTCTTTTACATTGCATTTTTTGCACATACATACATATTTGAATACTTGTCATTTTCTCCTTACGAGTCCGTCTGTATGAGAAACAAGCGATCAAATGAGGGCAACAACAAGCAACAACAATAACAAACAATATTTGGGACAAAACACACTTTACTAACCATGCAGGTACATCACACACCACAATATCTACACACGCATTCCATCCTAGGTTCACTCTCATCACTTTTTCTTTGCACATTTTTCATCTTTAGTTTTCACACTCCTCCATATTTTTGTCATTCCACACTTTTTCTATTCCTTCGGTATGCTTCTACTACACTCTTCATGGACATCAGGTACACATCTCTATCTACTTTATGTTACTGAGCTTTCCGCTCACCAACATAAAGTGAGGGAAAATTATAGTCACAAAATAATGCACTTTAGACATTTATTTATCCTGGTCTCATATTACTATTTAGAAGGTTCTTGAGGGAAGAAAGTACTAATTAACCCTTGTGCTTTAGCAACTTTATTTCATTTTATTTCGTCATTACGAACCTCTTGGACACATATGCCTAGTTAGATTATGTCATTCGTGTCTTTTAACTTTGATTGGGGTACCCAAATTAATATTAGGGAACCCATGGGCGCCCCGATTCGTCTAGAGATTTCCCGCCACTTTTTGGGCTCTTTCTAGCCATTTGACATCTTTATCTTTCTTGTGGTTGACCTTTTGGGGTTAATTATGAAATTAGACCAAGAGAACCCTATAAATATAAAGTTATGAGACCATAATGAGGGACCTAACATCACTTACTACTATCACTCCATCTAGAGTTGCATCTATCTATTGCATTGGAGATCACTTGCATCCACATAGCTCCATCATCAATGCACAAGGCTAGGACATCTACATCACACTTCATAGGGGAGAGATTCTATTATATTCCATGCACACATTCTATCATATCTTTACGCACGTAGTTATTTCTCGCTATTTCACAAAGTGAAACTGGAACAAGAGCAACCTAGGGCATGTTCATACACACTTGCACATAGAACTACATCAGGTTTGAGATGTAGTGCAATGCTCATTTAGTAATTCCAACATTGTGGTAGCTGAGGTCAGTCTGACCCACTCATATGCATTTTTATTTTTAGGGTTTGATGCTTATTTTTGGTTCTTACATGCATTTCTTCCATCTTGAGTTATTGGCGACATTTGACACGGTACAACAAAGTTGATGTGACAGACAATGAGTATTTTTATTTCCTTTTGGCCTGTGAAGATTAGATTGAGAGTTGTTACACGAGACTAAGGAACCTAGATTATAGACCGAGATCACCGACCCAGGTGCCCAGTCCTCCTCTCGGGCATTCTAGTCCATATAGATCCTCCAACGCCATCCTTTTCGAGACTTCTACAAAGTCATTCTTGATTTTGATTTTTCCAGTCTCCTCTGCTGACACGATCCTGCGAGCATTTGTTATCAACTGAGTTCTTTCCTCTTCCTTCTTGCACATTAGGGTTAGCATTTATTTTTATATAATTACTTAAATCATTTACATACTTTCTTTATTGCATTTATTTACTTCATTTACAACTATTCATAGCTTAGATTAACTATCCCTTACTACACTAGTTAAGCTAATTTTAGTTAGTCACAAATCATTACAATGGAGGAAGAAGGTATAAACACGAGTGTAGAATCACAATATAATGCACAGTAACTTAAAAAAATTTGTACAACACTTTACAATAATGCCCTTGCATTCTAAAAGTATCCAACTCTTTACAATGAGCATTACTCTACTATTTATAGAAGAAGACAAAGAGAAGAGGGTGAGAAGAAGAGGGAAACTCAGATATCTTCTTCCAATCACCAAAAACAAGCACTAAATGCCTACAAATCTAACTACAATTTTATCGAGATACACCTCCCCATGTCTGGTTTGCTTGTATGAGAAGGAAGGAGGCCAAATCGGATCAAATTTGGGTAACCGAGCTAATTGAATCTACGCATTAATGGCCTGATTGATGTTTTCTTATTTTCCTCCTATCATACTCCACCAAAATATGATTTTAAATTATCCAAAATGTGACTCATGTTAGCAACTTTCCAATAAGACTAAAAAAACATGGATCTGATTGCTATAACAAGAGTTATGGTGGTTTGAAGATTATAACACAAATTGAACATGAAATGACATGTGCCACACTATAGTTGATCCAAGGGTTGGCTGATTGTTTTTGTGCATTAATGGATAAACTATTTTTATATTTTCTTCCTATCAAACAACATTAATATCTAAATCAAATGATTTGAAATTTAAGGTCTTAAGGAGAAATTTCCAACGAGATTGATTTTGCGTGATTAGGACTCTGGAGCAAAATTTATGGCCATTTGAATTTTTGTATGTCGAGATGAATAAGAGAGTGACACATGGAATCCTTTGATTAGATCAGGGATTTCTATTTGTCTATGTGTGTATTTATTTTCCTTTTCCACATTTGGTCTTTCATTGGTTGTGAGGTCGAGTCTTATGAGAAAGCTCCACGCTCTTCACAATGTCGGACTTCGAGTTATAACAACTTTGTTAGAGTGCAAAGCACAAACCAATGAAAAATATCCATACTTCTTGAAATTTCAAACTATTATTTTACCTTGATAGATAAATGTGAAACATGAGCCAATGAGAAATCTCCATGCTCATCGCAATGTCAAAACTTCGGTTATACTATATCGACCCTCACGAAGCACTAACCGGCAAGAAGGCTCCATGTATGTCTCATGTCATATCTCTCTTGATTTCATGCTTACCTTTCATTGGTTGTTCCTTCACATTCCAAATTCTATATTGAATACTTCAAACTATTTTCTCTATAGAAATGCAACCATGTATAGTTCCTTAACTTTGTTAGAGCACCTGGACATGAAGCTTTATTGAACTCGATTCATTTCATGGACTTGAGGTCTGCTGAGACTCCATCGTCTTGAAGTGTGATGGAATGTTACCACATGTTCATCGTCGACCATTGATCTTGTGCCATATTTCATTTCCTTCACCGCCACGTGTTCTTTGACTTGTCTTGACCTAATATTGGACTTGAAATCCTATTCAACATAATTAATTCCGAGACTTGAAGTTCACGAAATGCTTGGACCGTGAGGAGCGCTAGAATCCTGCCAAGTGGCCTACTACTTGGCATAGAAATTGACATCCAATGAAGCGTCACACGACCTGTTAGTGCAAATTCACAAGCACCCCCAAATAGACCCTCGGATCTCACTTTATAGACAAATGGTCAATTTGGTGTGAATGCACAACATGGAGTTTTCCCTAAGTGTGGGACCTTGCAAATTGGGAAAACTCTCCAGATTGAGGCTGGTTCTTACTCCTCTATTTAGGTGTATGCATGCAATTTTTGCAGAGGTTCGATTCAAAATTCCTACTCTAAAACTACCAAGGAGACAGGGTTAAGAAGAAGCATGGAAATGGAAACAAAACTAAGCAAAAATAGAACGGTGATACACCAAAGGAGTGTTGAACTTCTTGTTTTGCAAAAATAGACACAGATCATGAGGATGCAACATCAAAACATGCACAAATTGCCAAAATGCAATGAAATATCAGAAGGAAACAAACCAACACAAGAGAGGATTGAAAACTCATTCATAGAGCATGCATTGTCAGTTCTAGATTTAATACGATACATTACAATAGCAAGGAGGAAAAAAACGTGATGCAGTCCATATGGGAGGTCTAAAACTCCTTCAAATCCACCTACTAAGGAGAAAAGAAGAGCTTGCAAGAGCAAGAATGTCTAACCCTTTACAAAATGAGCCAAAACTGGCTTTTAACGATGAAGCAGAAACGAAGAAAGGTGAAAAAACATGGGCAAATTGATTCAAAATCTCCAACCACTGACAAGATTCATTAAAAAAGTAAGGGCACCCTCAAAAATCCATTTTTGATGCATTTGGCCATGTTGGAGAAGAAACAGACGCCATACTTCATCAATTTTGGTGGTTGGGGGTCGGTTCTGCATTTTTTCCCGTGCGGAGACGTTTCTTCAATTTTATCCCTCTAACTTTTCCCAAAACTCAAAATTGAAGCTTCCATGGCGTAGAGGGCATTGATAGCTTTCCAATGGTACCAAATTTGATGAATTTTGACCATTGGATCGAAAGATATGACCTTTTGAAATTTTACGGCCAAATTAGGGCAAAAATGGTGAAAAATGGGTTCGCGGGGCAAAATCCTGATTTTTTCCCTCTTTTTTCAAATTGGGAAAATTTCCCAAAAACTCTCCATGCCCCACTCCTTCAATGACACGTGGTGCCCTCTAGTTGATCCGTGGGCCTCAGGAAAAAATTCTGCCCAATTTGCCCACCTGGGAAAATTTTCCAAAAGTCCTCCGGCCCGAACTTCATTGCTAATGTGGACATGTGGCACTTCCAATACGATGATGGGATCATGCGCTCATTTCTTGCCTTCAATATTTTTGACCAAAAGGAAAAAAACTTAACTTCTTCTCGACCCTCGCTACGGCGTTGCTTCCCTTTGTCGGGCCCACGGGCCAAATATTTCCTTTGCGCCCTTTTTCCACAAAAAGGCCTGAGTGCCCGAATTTTCTCCATGTCTCCACCAACCCACCAATTTCCTTAGAAAATTTTCCAACTCCACTCCGCCGGCCCAAGACTCCCTGGAAAATTTTCCTTCTTACCTCCGTGGGCCCGCCCAAGGCAAATTTTCGCTCCAAACTCCGCCAAGCCATAACTCAAAAAATACAAGGAGTTAGGAGGACTTCTTACCCTTTCTGGAAAGGTGAGAAAATCCTCTATCTAATGAAAACACATCCAGAAAATTTTGAGTCCCTGAAGCATGAAAAAAATTCATTTTTAGTACTGAGAAAAGGAAAAGGAGGAGGAGTTAGCTAAAAATAAGCATGGGCTTATTTTGGATAACTCCTCCTCCTTATCCTTTGCTGGTACTTTTAAATATAATCCTCTAATGGATTAGTTGATCCTCCCATGGGTTTTTAAATGCCAACGATCAATGCTTTGGTGGTGTAGACCTTTAATGTGATTAGAACATCCTAGACTTGTTTAAATGGCTAAGTCCATTTTAGAAGAGTTATCCAAATTAACCTGGGGGTTAATTTGGGATAACAATACCCTTACTAACCTACATTTTTCTTTGGTGATGAGCCCTTTCCTCTTCTTGGTGGCATGGGAAAAAAATGTAGGGGTTTATTTCAAAATAAAAGAGAAAGAAAACCTTAAAACAATGTGAATCAAAGGTACTTAATTATACAAAATTCCAAAGAAACAATTTTTATGACCATATTAGGAGTGATAATCATTCCTTTAATCAGATCTTTCCAATCATCATGCCACCTATGAGTCCAAGTATAGTTAAAGATCTATAAAGTGAAAATCATCTTAGAGTCAGTCAAGTACTCTTAAGCTCGGAGATGAGTCAAATTTCCCACATGGAACATTGTTAAATCTAATGTATTTACATCTATTCACTACCACGTCTCATGTCCTTATTGGATCTTGGTGTTAAGTATTCACATCTTCCTAGTTACTTGGAGTCAAGGGTGTAGTAAGATTTCCTATCACTATATCATCTACAATACATTCTGCCAATATAATGAAATATTTAATATTGTCTAAAAATGAGATTCAAATGTGCAATATTTACACGTGTATGTTCCTACATCTCCTTTTATCTATCCTATCATATCACCTCTCATGTATTATACTATGCTATGTTCCAAATATTTAGGATGTTTACCATCTATTATATCAACCATATTTAGTCTATCCATCTCGATGAGACTCTTAGTTCTTATGTGAGTTCGGAATGGGTCCATGGTTACTAACATTTCTCATGATCACTATCACAACTAGGTCCCTCACATCAATACCTAGTCAAAAATCCCAAAAAGTAAATATTCCAAATCTACCAAAAACACATAACACCAATAAAAATCTACAAAAAATTGAAAAGCCATCCAAAAACCCAAACATTTGCAAAAACCTAAAACTCAATACTCAACACATTGACTCTATCACGGTGTCCATTCCAAATATCCGACAAACATCAAAACATCATAATCCAAGTGATTACGAAAATATTGAAATAAGTAAATTATAATATAAATATGTAATAAAGTTGTAAATATATATGCAATGAAATACAAATTTGACCCAAGAAAATAAGCTATAAAAATGTTAAACCCTAGTTGTAAATGAAGGGATAAAATTACTTAGCTAATTTTTAATTAAATTTGGATGTGCTAATCTGACGAAATGATGAAAAAAGTGGAAAGTGTTGTCTTGAAGCTCACAAAATTGTGTGACCATAGAATCTGCCTAGACTGGGGTGCCTAGGTAGAGTCATGGGTGCTTGAGGCACTGCAGACCTTCTCTAGGTTCTTGTGACTTCTCATAACCTTATAAAACCAACTTCGAATGGTCGCGAGATGTACGCTAATGTTTGTCTTTAATCGCATGTATTCCATTGTACTTATTTGTTATTTTCTGCAACATGTAAGAATAAAGAGCACATAAAAAACCCCATGGTGCATCAAATCTTAAAAATAAAAATAATGCAAATGGGGGTCGGACCATCCTTGGTTTGTCAACAAAATGAACTTATGGTCTGAGTGTTGCACTACATCTAAGACCCCATGTAGTTTTATGTGTGTATGTGGAGAATCGTGCCCTAGGTGGCTCTTGTGTGTGTTTTACTTGAATAGTGAGCAAGTAGATACATGTAGAAAATGTAGATAGATGTGTGTATGTAGACACTAAATTACACACATTTGGTAACTATTTAGTCCCGATTACATACTACTATTCATATGATTCCTAAGTAATAAAAGTACCAATTAACCTATGTCTTTGGCTACCTTTCTTTGCTTTCTATTTCCACTTTTGGTCTTGCACCCTTATTTTCTCAGTCTTCCTTTTTATACCTCGGCATTTATCATCCTGGACTCAACGAAAGGTGACCCCATCTTCTCTGGGTGCCGTGACCTCAATATACTTTATTCACATCTTTTGAATCTTTCTAGCCATTTGGTCATCTTATATTTTTGGTAGTCAGCCTTTTTGGGGTTAATTACCAAATTCAAGTAAGGGAATCATATAAATATAAAAGTTATGTGATCATAATAAGGGGCCAAACACTAAGCATTAGCTATCGCCACCTTACATGTGTCCAGTATCTAAGAGCTTCATTGCATCCATGTAGCGCCATCCAAGGGACACAAGGGATGGTTATTCTACATATAATTCATAGGAGGGAAGTTCATTTTATTCCATGCACACATTTACTACATTTCTTTACATCTAGCTTACTTGCTTACTATCAAGTGTGACATGCGAAAAGAGCCACACCTAGGCACAATTCAACACACACATAAAGCTACATTGGGTCTAAGATGTAGTGCAATGCTCAGTCGTAAGTTCACCATTGTGACAAATGAGGACAGTCCGACTCCTCATTTTTCATCTTTCTTTTTTATGATTTGATGTACTTTTTTAGGGTTTTACATGTCTTTATTTCATTGTGGGTTTCAACGGCATCGATGATCATAATGCAACCACATAACAACTAAAGGTGAACAAAAATGAACATATTGCAACCACTCAAAGGAGGTTTTGCTAGAATTTCCACAGACAGGATGCCTAGAAACAAGCCTAGGGTATCCATAGGTATTATTGTCCCTCTCAGGCGCCCCATTCAAACATATTCCTATGGATATGCATTTTTCTGAGCTTCGGTGTGACAATGTGTGCTTGGTATTTTCTAGTTCTCCAACTCTGTACACATTTAGGATCTATGCAAATTAGCTAAGGTTTCTTACCCTCTCTTTGTACTTATGGTTTTACACTTTATTTATTAGTTTGCTCGGGTTAATTTATGTATTTTTATTATTCATTTATTTCTACAATAACATCATATTAGACTTAGATATCCACATTTAGCTTTATCATTTTGGTGAACCCGATATTCAAATCCACCTTCTCCTTAGGAATCTTATCCTCTCATCACTATGGTTCAATCTTATGGTGAATTCACTGAAGACCATCTTAAATCCCTTAATGATCATATCGCTGAGCATCCCCGGGATCTCAACTTGCTTTTATATGTTGCTTGAGTGGAAGCCACCAACCTTGCAGAGCTTAATGCTTCGACCACTATTCCCTTCCCACCTCCATTTCTACTCAACCACCTACTTCCACATTTCCACCCACTTCTACCTACAGTACCCGTTTCTATTCCTACTACCACTAACTACTTTACTCCACCTCTTTTTTCTCACACGTGGCATGTTTCTTACAATAACACTCAAGATTTAGCCTCCCTTTATTAAGACCTTCAAGCACAAATTCATCAATTACAACAAGCTACTTCTCATGCATCTCCATCTTTTGATTCAACTCGATTAGTGCATACTCCATTTGCACCCTCCATATCCGCTTACTTGTTTCCTCCTAAATTCATCACCCACAAGATTCCCATTTTTAATGGGCATGGTGACCCACAAGAGCATCTCCGAGCATTCCATGTGGCTTGTCTAGATTTTTGGATGATCAAATTCTTCTAACTAAGCTCTTTCCTCATAGTCTTAATGATTATGCGATGCATTGGTTTTATAACCTACCTATCCACTCGGTCACATATTTCACGCATCTCACCGATACTTTTCTTACTCATTTATCTATTAATATCGGCTCTAAGATCTCATATGATTAACTCACTCATCTCAAACAAGGATCTAACGAACATCTACTAGATTATTTCCTCCGCTATAAAAACAACCTAGCAAAGATTTCCAATGTGCTTATGGATTATGAACTCTAAGATTTATTCATTCAAATTTTGTTGCCACCCCTTTAGGTAAATGTTCTATTTGAAACATCTCCATCATTTGATTAACTATGTCACACTCTTAAGATAAGTGAAACCAAACTCTTATCTTAGGCAAGCTTAATTATCAAGAGAAAGCTTCATCTTCTACACTCTTCTAAAGTAAATCAACTTTTAAGCCAAACGTGAAACCCACTAAAGCCAAGGTCACTATCAACACTGTCTCTAACATGCTTAAGCATACATATAAAAATTGACTATTTCTCTCGCATCTTATATTATAATAGCTTCTTGAGAGAAATCTTGTTACACTTCCTCCTCTCGCTCAACTTGGATCCATATCATCCTAAGGTCGAAATTAGAATGAGAAATTCTGCTACGAATTTCATCTATGTGTAGGACATACTACGGATAGGTGTTTCAAACTTCACACTATCATCTAAGATCTTATCGATAGTAACAAACTTGAGCTTCTAGAGCCTATGACCTCTACACTTGTCAACGAGAATCACAAGCTCAAAATATTCAGTAATCCTCTTCCAAAACATGAAAAATAAGTGGTTGACTCCTCAAAAAATCATACATATTGCATAGTGCCTCCTTTTGCATAGGGGCTCTCAATTTTCTAGTTTAAATCTTGACACATCCCCACCACTCATTACATTTTCGAAAATGAATATCATGCTACATTTTATTTCAACCACTTACACATTAATGCTTCTATTGGCTCGATTTGTATAAAAACAATCGAGTTGATCCATCATGGACCATTAATGTATGATCCATTGCATTCGAGTGCTATTGGATATACATTATCGTAAATATCATATCCAATTCCTAACTCATATGGTTTTGTCCAGACTTCCAGGTCATTTTGGTGCTCTCACCTTACATGTGCCTTTTCTTGTGGCACCATTAATTGAAGGGTGTGACATGCTCTTAGCTATCGCTTGGCTCCACAAAACTAAGGTTATCATATCCATGAACTATTTTTGTCTTGAGTTCATTCAAAACAAGAAATTAATTTATATAAATGATATTCCACCATCATGCCATGGCCGCAACTCCTGCCCTTGAGGTTGCCAATGCATCCGTTATAGCACCTACTTCCATGCGGCCTCTTGAAATTAAAGCACAATCTACTCCTAGATCACATATATATACTTGACGTACACAACCTTATCAGGCCTCTAGTTTGATTCATCAAGTATAATTCCATTACTCACACTCCTTCACATCTGTATAATTCACCACCTTGTACTCCTACACATAAGTGACCATCACCTCTACATGCAGATACACGTAGGTGTTCATCACCTCCCGCCCTCCTACATACAGGGGTCCATCACCTTCGTGTTTTGTTATACATAAGCACCCATCACATCCACCTTCTATTACACATACTCCATATTATACTCATTGGTCACATGAATATAGGCTTCACTCACCCACGCAAAGGCTCTGTCTCATGTATGTTAGGAAATATATCTTAGTGCTCCATTTGTATGGGTGAATAATAATTACATGTGTAATTATTATTATGGTAAATTAGTGAAAGTACATTTACTATGTAAATGTAAAATGTGGTTAGTATGTGGTAAGTTAGTAATTTATAATAATAACACACTTAGTGTTGTTTTATTATTATATTGGTGAGAGGTTGAAACCATATGGGTGTATAGTTGTATATGAAGACAAAGGTTGTTGTGAGGATTGTTATTATACATCTCCTATATAATGGAGTGTATTGAAATAGTGAATAAAAAAATATAATATAGAGTTGTTGATTTTAATTATTGTCTGTGTAGCTATTTCATGGATTCTTTGTATTAGATAAGAGTAATTTCTACATTTGGTACCAGAGCAGGTTAAATATGTCTCGAATAATATCTTGTAACTTGTGTTTCGCGATCTATGTTTCTCCAAAATTTTACATGTGCACTTATATTTTATGTAGGCAGCTACAACAAAAATTTCAGCCAAACCCAGTTTGTCGTTTGGGAGAAAAGTGCAATTTACTATACAACACATTGATCATTTGTTGTTTTTGAAGAAATCAGAGAATCAAAGGTAATTCAAATCTACATTCAATTTTTTTTGGATATTTAGATTCAGAAAAATGGATACACCATTAGATAAATTTAATGGGCTGAAATTCCATACATGGAGAGTAAAAATCCAGATGCAGTTAATGAATAAAAATCTATGGAGGATAGTAGATGGAAACGAAAAAGCACCTACAGATGTAAGCAAAATTGTAGAATGGGAAACTAGAGATGAACAAATAACAAATGAAATTGACTATAATTATGAATAATTTCTATACTAAGTGAATTTCTTGGAGGAAGGAGGCACAGGAGGTTGGAGGTCATTCAACGACCTCTCGTCAGTCACCAACGACGGGGCCGTATCAGCTATGGTGATTATTTTTTTATACAGTGTGTTCCTGTTGTTTCTTTGTATTTTTGGCGAGTGTTTGGTTGTAGTGTTCCTATTGTGGTTTGCAGAATAAAGGAAATTTCACATTGAGGGGGGAACATGATCTCAATGTTCCATTTCTAGTTTTCTACATTTCTGGTATTTTCTATATATGAGCAGAAATTTCAGCAGAATTTCCTATGTTATTCCCTGCAGTGAGATGTGATGAGGGCTAATAATAGTACTTGGCATATCATGATGTGGTTGTAGGTAAACCACTTGAAAACCTTCATTTTTGGTTTGTGGTACACCAGTTGTAAAACCACCATTTTCGGTTGTTGGTAAACCCTATGCAAAACCATCACCCTTTTGGTTTGTGGTACACCACTTGTAAAACCACCATTTTCGGTTGTTGGTAAACCCTATGCAAAACCATCACCCTTTTGGTTTGTGGTAAACCAGTTGCAAAACCATCATTTTTGGTTTATGGTCAACCCTGTGAAAAACCATCTATTAGGTTTATGATCATCCTATAAAATCATCAGATCATGAAAGTAAGTGCAAGTACAAAGGCAAGTTTTCCCCATGTTCACACTAAGGGGGGGAATGTTAGGAAATATATCTTAGTGCTCCATTTGTATGGGTGAATAATAATTACATGTGTAATTATTATTATGGTAAATTAGTGAAAGTACATTTACTATGTAAATGTAAATAGTAAATGTAAAATGTGGTTAGTATGTGGTAAGTTAGTAAGTTAGAATAATAAAACAATTAGTGTTGTTTTATTATTATATTGGTGAGAGGTTGAAACCATATGGGTGTATAGTTGTATATGAAGACAAAGGTTGTTGTGAGGATTGTTATTATACATCTCCTATATAATGGAGTGTATTGAAATAGTGAATAAAAAAATATAATATAGAGTTGTTGATTTCAATTATTATCTGTGTAGCTATTTCATGGATTCTTTGTATTAGATCAGAGTAATTTCTACAATGTACTACCATTCTTAGAGCATGATCACATGGCTTCATCACCACAAGCGTTGGGCGGAGGACCCTCATCCTTTAATTTCCTCGGATAGCCCATTCATCATCAAACACTTGGGGGCATCGCACTTATATTCCCCCTTCTAACATCGACACACATATTATTGCCTCCTCACTTCACATTTCATTTCTCACATACCACGAGACATACCTTGATACATACATATCATCATTTCTGATGAAGCACTCTCGTGCTTTGGTTCACACTTGATTGTTGAGGGAATCCTATACACATGAACCTCACACATTACACATTAAATTACATGCTATAAATGACATACTTCTCACACACTCAAAACCCTCTTATCACAATGTTTCCTATTATGCTTATTATTCATCTTAGCTAATCATTCTATATCTCTCCCGTCTGCATTTACGCATTGAACTCATTACCCTATGAGGCACTCTAGTTCCACAGTCCATAGTTGAATGCTAAGGGTTTATATCTCCAATGGACCTTCACCACATCCATGTGTTCAATCACTCACTCATTTATTCATGAGCTTACACTCTATGCTTTGTGCTTTGACGATCACATATTTCTAATACATAAAATTCAAACCATTTCCAGATGACGCACTATCATAGTTCACTCTTGTCCGGTGAGGGGGTATGTACAAATGAACCTAATTTCATACATATACATCCACTCAAGGGCATGCGAGTTCCTATCATTCACACTGCATTCCATTCCACCTCGTCCACAACATACTACATATCTTGGTTCTATTTCTCTTCTTGCTTACCTATGCTTTTACATGTACACTTTATTACACATGCTAGATAGATATCTTATATTTCATTATCTTTATCATACAAACATGCACGTTCACTTTCCTTTCTAGTTGTGATCACAGATTATACATGTCTCTTACATGCAACATGGATGCTTCGCATAGTACCTATTGGTAGTCCCACAAAGGCTCCTGGGGGCATCCAATTTTGTACACTATAGGTGTTATTGTTTAATTTTGTTTCATAGCACACTACTTTATTAGATTATACACGTGTTGATATACTTATTATCTTTCTGACATGATAATGGGTGCTTCATGTGCAACATTTTTATGCAATTCTATATGCTTCCATGGTTGTTTGTTACATTGTTTGCTCTTTATTTCTTCTTTGTACCCATTGTTTGCGGGATTTTACCTTTGTATTGTTTGCATAGTATCTACTTTTGGATCCATCAACCTTGATTATCTTGTGATATCATGAGTGATGTCCCATGTTTGAAACCTAATTTTTGTGGTTTACATTGTCTTCTTGCGTGTTTACATTATCTTCTTTCATCTTAGCTTACACATTGTCTATGTAGCTTACACTTTGTCTTTTACATGTGTGTTTGTATTTTATCATACTAACACTTGTCTCCTAGCCACTTTGTTTACGTGTTCCTTTGTTTATACCAAACAAATTCCCTTCCCCTTGTAGGGCATAATTTTAGCTGTGACAACAGTCGGTCCTCTTTTGGGCCGGATACTCCTTCAGCGACGTCACAGGCACCCTAAATGAGAGGGGGCATCATTTGGGTGAATCAGTCACCCCATACAACATATTATAGTCATAACATTGTACAATACAGTATCAAATAGGGCTCAAAATAAGACTTGGGTCCTTAACACGGTGTAGACACTAGTGCCTGGACCCGGGACACAATAGCGCCTGGACACCCTTGACCTTTCCTAGACGTCATGACTAGAGGGAAATTACACTATTTTTGGAAGTTCAACATAGTATAAAAACTCCACATAAAGGATTTTATAGGGCATACATGTTAGGAAATAAAGGACCAAATATGTAGAATAATCCCTCACAGAATGCAAAGAGAAACTAATATGCAAAAAATATTACAGATCTCAAATAAAAGTGCAGAATAATAATAACACAACACAAAGAGACAATATTTAACGTGGTTCACCCAATTTGGGCTATGTCCACCAAGAATCATTTTCTCATATTTTATTATAAGCCACCACTCTCTCAATACAATACCCAGATCTGTTTGGAGCTATGCTCAACAAACTCTACAAAATTCACACCCGAATTCAAAACACATATGCAATGTTACCTCATACCTACCATATGCACAAAACCACATAAGTAGACAATTGCTTAAGAAATTTTAAAAAACCGTGGGTATCAAAACCATGGGCCAAAACCATCCCAGAAACCTATGGGTCAAAAATACCGCCCACATGAAAAAAGGCTCCACAACCTAACAATCTCCTACTTGGAGACTAGTTTTCCTACGAACAAACTTCTCAACCCTTCACTAGTTTT
This sequence comes from Taxus wallichiana var. yunnanensis, assembly GCA_018340775.1. Lineage (NCBI taxonomy): Eukaryota > Viridiplantae > Streptophyta > Pinopsida > Cupressales > Taxaceae > Taxus > Taxus wallichiana. The sequence goes on from CM031243.1 coordinate 615,644,848, forward strand.
CATGAAGACCAACTAAAGCTGAACACAACTTTAATTTTTCCTTGTGACCACCTTAGTCATCATGTCTACGGGATTATGACTAGTATGAATCTTCTCTAACTTCAACTTCTCTTCCTCCAAAGCTTTCCGATGAAATGATACCTTAACTATATATGCTTCGTCCTAGAGTGGAAAGTAGAGTTCTTAGCTAGGTGTTTAACATTATGAATATCAATGTTTCACCTTTTCTTTATGTTTTAAATGTGACAAAATAGATAAGGGTGTGAGAAAAGGAGGAATACTGCTGCAATGGTTGGTTTGAAGGTTGTGCGCATGTTCGACTTCTCGATCCAATGCCGATTGTTAGAGCTTCCTTTTGGCTAGGAGGAACTACCTGGAATAGAAAAAAGACCACAAAAGAGAGTTAAACAATATATGGTAGTGGAATGCCTAGCGTGTGCTAGATCCGAGAAGTACGATACTTCCTAGATGGTTGTCAATCCATTGTTTAATACAACTTAATGCGAGAAATAATGTAAGTAAACAAAGTCCTACTGTAGTTGATATGATTTAGGTATCTCATTTAAATACAATAAGAAAATTGAATATAACAGGCTAGGTTATAATCAGATCTGGAGGTGGGGTAGTTGGTCAGGGTTCTGGTACTGGTTAGGGTCAGATTCTGGGTCACTTAGGTTACTTGGGTGAAGATTCTTAGGTTTTGTTATTGATAGGATGGCCAAATATAGAGACCGGTATCGGTCAGATATAACCAATGATGGTTTAGAGGGAACTAACGACGGTCATGGGTAACCGACATCGATACGGTCGGGATGATAGGAATTCAATAAGATTTGATTGTGGAAATTGGTCTAAGGTTAGACAGAGATGAAAAGGGGAATGGTGAGGTCTGTGGGGATCTTAGGAACACTCAGAGATGTATAAAGGTCATGTATAGATGATCTAATGGTGTGGTGGTGAAGGGTTGAGTTTGTAGGAAAGTGAATGGTGGGGAAATGGAGATGCTAATAGAAAATGATAACAGAGATGAAAAAAACCTTTAAAACAGAACAAGGATGGAAGCGACACGGTGATAAACGCACCTACTATTGTTGCAGGTCCAATGGATGGGTGGTGGTGATGATTTATCAGTGGGATGGAGCTTGGTACCATGGAGGTGCTTCCCGGAATCCTACCATGTGAGTGATACCTCTGGATTTATCTTGATCTTGGCTATGGCTTCTGGATGTGTGAAAAATTTCTGGTTCTTGCTTGCATGTAGATCTCCTTTTATCAAAAAATTGAGAGTGTCTCTAACCTCTCAAACAAGGTTACAAAATTTTTATATGGTAATGTTATCCCAAATTTTCTCCCCTAGAAAATTTGGTCAAGACAACTCCTGCACATAAGGAAATTATGAAGGAAACGACTTAGACCTGCGAGCTCACATTCTAGGATGACAAACAAGGTTGCAGGGAGACTCTATAATGGAATGGCGGGGCCTGCAAAAGTTTAAATGACCCTATGCAAGAAAAAGAGAAGCTCAAACAAGCGCCACATCTCCACGTGTCTCAAGATGAAACGGAGGTAGGGGAAAATGGTCAAGTAGAGTCAAAAGGCGGAGCTTCGGGGCGCTGGGTTTTCTGATTTTTGCGTTTCGTGAAAAGGGGAAAAGATAAATTACGGACCCACGAGCCCAATTTTTTCTCTAATCGACTGCCATGTGTCCCATATCAAAGGGGACCCATTTTTCAAGCTATTTTCCCACCCTCCTGTACGGACCTGATACAAACTTTGAAGGCTTGAAATATTGCGAATCTGACACCGTTGAAAGTGTCTCGATGTCCTCTATGCCATGAAAGGATTAAAAATAATTTTTAGCCCTTGGTAGGTAAAAAATGAAGAAGAATATTCTAGGCCATTAACGCATAATCTAATCTCTTCAACTACCAGATCTGATTCGATTCAATCTGCTGGGAAACCAAAAGTGACATATTGTGGGTGAATTTGCAGAAGGCATTGATATTCAGTGGTTGAGATTTCAAAGTGGGATATGATGCATATCTCGGGGTGGTTGAAGAAAGATTTAATTTTTTTCCCTCTTCTCTCTCTCTTATTCTTTCTATATATTGTAACACTTCTCATTTTGAAAAGGAGAGACATTCTGGGCATAGAGAAACTCTGTCAAATTTGTTTCTCGACACCATTTTTGAGTAGCAAACCTTCTCCAGTGCATGGAAAATATATTTTTCCTCTATTCTAGAAATGTAATGGTTTGTGCACCTTCTAGAGCAATAAAAACATGTTTTTGTGGTGTTCTTCAACCCTTTACATCATTTTGTTGTTTCTTCATGCCTCTCCTTTCTAGTTTTGTTTTTCTATGCATGTATTTCACATTTGTAGGTGGAGGATATTGTTTTTCATGGAGTTTAATGGTGAATTTGAAGATCTGGGTTGTGTCACTTCATGCCTAACCTCCCTCATCTCCATTTTTCTGTTTCTTTCTCCCTCAAATGAATATATCGTTCGCTTTTCTTGATGCTATCACCTCTGTAGTGTAGGATTTCTTTATTTTCATGCTCTCTCTCTCTCTCTCTCTCTCTCTCTCTCTCTCTCTCTCTCTCTCTCTCCTTGGTCCCTTGGAATTGTTAGATTAGGAGTAGATAGTCGCATTTCCTTCCTTAGAAGTAGTTTAGTGCTAGGATTAGGAAGAGGAACCAACCTTATCCGGATGATCATACCCATTTGCAAGGCCCATGACTTGGGAATGATCCAATGTTATGCAAATCACACCAAATGACCCTGCCTTAGAAAAGAAAACCCATAACTCATTTGGGGGTGTTGTGATTTCACACTAATAGGTAATCGGCGATGGTTTAGGGTTGGACTGACGTCGGTTAAGGTGAGATTCCCTAGGTTTACTAAAAATGACATATCTTGGCAATCATTTGTGTCAGGTCTTTCCATTTATCACGGATCAAAATGGATGTTATCTTTTAATGAGCGAGACGGTGGTTAGAGGAATAGTAGGCATTGATTTTTAGAGTTGAACTAAGTCTTAGTTAGTTATGGTGAGTGGATAGATACTAAAAAAATGTTCATAATGAGGTGTCTAGGTGAGGTGGAAATTGATTTAATTAAGATAATTAAATAATGAATAAAGTGAACATGAGTTTTAATTTAATTAAAGTGATTAAATTAATATTAATGTGTAATGTAAGGGTCATGGTTAGGTAAAAGTGTTTAAGTTAGTCATTCGAAATGGGACCAAGGGGAGTGTGACCCAATTTTGGTATCTACAATCACTATCAAGATTTCCTTCCTCTTTCTTATGCCCCAACTCCTCAAGAAATTGTTGTAACCAAATCATTTCTTAGCTTGCCTCTATGAAAGTAACATACTCAACCTCCATGGTTGACAAAGCCACTAGCTTCGTAGTCATGAAATCTAGCTCACTTGCCACCTATAGTGTAAACATAACTCATTGTGCTCCTCATGTTGTCTACATCTCTAACCATATCTCGAATCTACATAACCACACAAAGTGGTGTCTCGATCCGTTGTAGCAAAAAATGGTTCCCATGGTCCCTCTCAAATACCAAAGGATCCACTTTATCTGCATGCGGTGATCTCTATCTAGATCACTCATAAATCTACTCACCGCTCCCATTGCATGGGCAATATCAGGCTAGGTACCATGACATACATCAAATTTCCAACCGATGATGAGTAAGGTACCTTGGACATCTGGTTTCTCTCCTACTCTGTCTTGGGAAACTGCTCCTTTGATAACTTGAAATGGTCTGCCAAAGGAGTCCCAACTAGTTTAGCATCCTGCATATTAAACCTCTCCAAGACCTTATTAATGTACTCTTCCTAAGATAAAGTCATCTTACGTTCCTTCCTATCCCAAGATATCCTCATACCAAGGATTTTTGTGATGCGCCTCAAATTCTTCATAAGCAAAGAATTCACTTAGTGCTTCTTGAGTACTTTTATTTCCTACATGTTTTTACCTGCAACCAACATGTCATCCACATACAGACACAGGATAATATAACTACCATCCTCAAATTTCTTTGTATACACGTAATGGTCATAATGGCATCTAATATAACCTTGCTCCATCATAAAGCTATAAAATTTCTTATACCATTGACGTGGAGCTTGTTTCAAGCCATACAAGCTCTTCTTTAGTTTGCACACCATCTCCTCTTTACCTTTGACCTCATAGCCCTCTGGCTACTACATATATAGATCCTCCTCCAAATCACCATAGAGAAATGCAGTCTTTGCATCAAGCTGCTCTAAGTACAAGCCTTCTACTGTAATTATTCCAAGAATAGTTCTAATAGAAGTCATTTTTACTATAGGAGAAAAAATATCATCAAAATCTATACCTTTTTCTGTGCAAACCCCTTGACCACCAAACAAGCATTTTATCTTTTCTTGCCTCCTTCTTCCTCTTTGACTCTGACACCCACTTATTCTCGTAATGCTCTTTTGCCTTGGTAGCTTCACCAAATCCCATGTCACGGTTCTCCATGAGAGCTTGATGCTCCTCATCCACGATTTGCTCCCACTTCTTCCCGACATCTACCGCATTGCTTCATCAAAGATCTCGGCTCTCCACTTTGTCGGTGAGTAATAAATAATAAAGAGAAATAGAAAACGTTCAAATTCTCTTCTTACCCTAGAAGACCTCCTCAATATAGGAGTTTGGGGTTCCTGTTGAGGAGGTTCCTGAATTGATTCATGTGTCACTTTCCCATCCAAAAGATCCTCTACCATTGCATATTCTTTCTTGGATTCTTCCCTGTTTTCATGTAATCTTGTTTATACATGATTTTCTCATTAAAGATCAAATCCATAGATCGAATGATTTTCTTGTCCTTAATACTCCAAAATTTATATCTAAAGTCATCACCACCGTAATCAATGAAAGTACAATTTTCTGATTTAGCCTCTAGGTTAGTCCTATCATCCTTGTCTATATGGAAAAACACTTCACATCCAAAGACTCTAAGAAATGAATAATCAACTTTCTTACCATACCAAGCCTCCTCAGGTATGCCTCCATCCAAGGAACTTGAGGGTCCTCTATTTATCAAGTACACAACTGTGCTCACTCGCTTTTGCCCAAAAAGAAAGAGGCAGTCATGCATGTAACCTCATGCTCCTAGCACATTCTATTATTGTTATGTTCATCCTTTCTAACACTTCATTCTACTACGGAGTTCCTGGAACCGTATTTTGCATGTAAATTCCATTCTTAGAACACAGAATCATCAAATTCATTGCTACAATACTCCCCTCCATTATTTGACCTGGGAAATTTTAGTTTAAGACCTGTTTCATTCTCTACCAAGGCTTTCCATTTAACAAAAGTGTCAAATACATCAGATTTGTTTCTAATACAATAAACCCAAACTTTCCTTGTTGCATCATCAATAAAGGTAACATAATAACTTGAACCCCTAAGAGATGATACAGATGAATCGCCCCCACACATCGAGAATGCACCAGCTCTAACTTAATCTCTTTATTCATAGGTCCAACCTTGAGAAACCTTATTGCTTTTGTTTCTGTATATGCGCAGTCCTCAAAAAACTCCAAACCTATTTCTATATATCCGGGAAAATCCTTCTTTATGATCTCCATGCCCTTATGGCTCATATGACCGAGCCTATAGTGCCACAATGTTGTATCTATCTACGAAGCCACAAGATTACAAACATTAGTGCTATAAGTGGTTAAATACAAGGTTCCAACCTTATTACCTCTTGCCACCACAAGAGAACCCTTGGTAACCTTCCAAGATTCCGTTGTAAATATCATAATACAACCATCACTTCCCAACCTGTCCCGCCAATATCAATTTTTATTTTTTTTTAAAGTAGGCATATGTCTCGACATCCTTCAATAGCCATGTATTCCCATTCTACATCTTAACCCAAAAAAACTTTTCCAACTATCTTTGTAAGGCTCATCATCACCAAGAAAAACATGCCCAAAATCCCCTTGAACATAATCAACAAAATAATGCCTATGTTGAGTAGCATGGAAAGAACCCCCAAATCTAAAACTCAAGATTCAGAAATATTATGCAAAGAAAGAATCAAAGCATCCTGACATACATTACCCATTGCCAAATTTTCCTTGTTTTCTTCTTGTTGTCTCTTTTTGTCCCGAAGCTCCCAAAAATCCTTCTTTGCATGCCCAGACTTTCTATGGTCAGCAACATACTATCTTGATTTTGGATTTTGACCTTGCCCGATCTTTCGATTTTCCATGGCTTCCTCTATTCTTTTGTCTCCCTCTAGTTTCAACTATCAAAGCATTCCCTGAAGTAGAAGATTCCTAGAGCTTTTTCTTTGCATTTCCTCGCTTAGAATCACCCCTACAATATCCTCAAACTTCAACTTTGAGTTAGCTAGAACCGAGTTGCTTACCACCATTACCAGGCTATTCCAACTCTTAGGTAAAGAGCACAAAATTAATAAAGCCCTAACTTCTTCATCAAATTCTATTATAACCAAAGCTAGCATATTTACAACCATATTAAAATCATTTAAATGATATGCTACCAAACCATTCTCAGACATCTTCATATTAAAAAAAATTTCATTAAAAATATATTATTAGAGGCGAGAGGGTTTTTCATATAACTTCCTAATGCATCCATCAATTCTTTTGTAGTCTTTTGCTTTGAAACATTAAATAACACCGGAGATGCAAGACACAACCTGGATTGTCCCAAGTGCCTTCCTATCTAGCAAATCCCATTTTGATCTGTCATGCTTGAGGGTTTTTTCACCTTATCGACAAGGGAATATAAAGATCCTTCCGATAAAGGTAGTCTTCTATCTCGCATCTTCCAAAGACTGAAATTCAACCCGTTAAATTTATCAAGCTAAAAATTTCCCTACGATTCAACACTTCAAAGAAACCAAACCAGATCTCGATACTAATTGTTAGGAAATAAGGGATCAAATATATGTAAAATAATCCCTCATAGAATCGCAACAAAGAGAAACTAATATGCAGAAAATATTACAAATCTCAAATAAAAGTTCATAATAATAATAAAACAACACAAAGAGACAATATTTAACATGGTTCAACCAATTTGGGCTATGTCCACCAAGAATCACTTGCTCAGATTTTATTGCAAGCCACCGCTCTCTCAATACAATACCCAGATATGTTTGGAGCTATGCTCAACAAACTATACAGAATTCACACCCAAATTCAAACACATCTACAATGTTACATTATATCTACCATATGCACAAAACCACATAAGTAGACAATCGCTTAAGCAATTTTACAAAACCATGGGTATCAAAACCGTCCCATAAACCTATGGGTCAAAAATCCCGCCCATATGAGAAAAGAAAATGTGGAAAGTGTACAGTACTCTTAGTGTACAATCTTCAACACTTTCACACATGAAAACAAGCTCCACAACCTAACAATACAAGACTTAACACTCGGCTTGCTTGCACTACACAACACTTTTTACTTTCACGTTACATTGAATTGTTTGAATTTTGGACAACATCTACGGTGGTTTCTGCATTGAGAGCGCAAGTTAAAGCTTGGAGGATAACACCAAACTTTTCTCCCTACACTTATTCGATGACTTGGAGTGAGATCACTCATAAATATCGTGCCCGATGCAACTAGTGTGAGATCACCTGAAAAACTCGTTTGTCTACAACAAACCTCGGGATCCTTTCTACACACTTTTTCTCATCATGAATCGATTCACACGTTCCTTTTTCATTTTCACATTTTACATATTGTTAACACATTTTTTTATCATATAAATGTGTATTTGATTAATTGTTCATTCTTCTATTTTACATGTCCATCTTTATGAGAAGCGGTAGTCACATCACATCGACATCATCACGACATAAAAATACAATATTGACATCAAAATAGGCACATTGCGATATCTACACACGCATTTACACTTTTTTTTTCCTTAGCATCCACGCTTCACATTTTTTATCACTCCACACTTTTCCATGTCCTTGGCACACTCTTCTACATCAATCTACATGGTTATTAGGTATGCATCTCTATTTAACTTATGTTACTGAGCTTTCCATTCACCAACATAAAGTGGGGGCAAATGTAGACACTAAAACATGCACTTTGGGTAACTATTTAGTCTTGATTACATACTACTATTCATATGATTCATAAGTAAGAAAAGTACTAATTAACACATGTCTTTGACCACCCTTTTTTTTTGTTGCCACTTTTGGTCTTGCACCCTTATTTTCTCAGTCTTCATTTTATACCTAGGAATTTATCATCATGGACACCAATGCCCAACTAGGATGGCAACGCCAGGCACTCTCGTCCCCTCTGGGCACCCCTAACCTCAATATATTTTTTTCACATCTTTTGAATATTTAATAGCCTGTTTAAACATCTTATCTTTTTGGTAGTCGGCCTTTTCGGGGTTAATTACAAAATTCAAGCAAGGGAATCATATAAATATAAAGTTATGTGATCATAATAAGGGACCAAGTACTAAGAATTAGCTATCATCACCTAAGGTTACATTCATCAAGCATATAAGAGCTTTATTGCATCCATCTAGCACCATTCAAGGGACACAAGGGATGGTTATTCTACATACACTTCATAGGAGGGAAGTTCATTTTATTCCATGCATAAATTTACTACATTTCTTTACATCTAGCTTACTTGTTTGCTATCATGTGCAACACACACAAAACCACCTAGGGAACGATTTCACACACACACACAAATGGAACTACATTGATTTTGAGATGTAGAGTAGTTCTCAATCATAATTTCACCATTGTGATAACTTAGGACAATCTGATTTTAGGATTTGATGTCTTTTGGAGGGTTTTACAGGTATTTATTTCATTACGGGTTTTTAGTGACCTCGACAATCATAGTGCGACCAAATAGTGACTAATGGTGAATAACAACAAACATTTTGTAACCACTCAAAGGAGGTTTTTTGAGCATTTCCATAGACATAGATCTCCGTAAACCCTAGTCCAACATATTCCTCCGGATCTACATTTTTCTCGAGCTTTGTTGTGATAGTATGTGCTTTGAATTTTCCAGTTCTCCAACTCTACAAAACTTTAGGATCTTTGTGAATGAGATAAGGATTCTTACCCTCTGTTTGCACTAATGGTTTGAGACTTTATTTCTTAGTTTGCTTGGGTTAATTTATGTATTTATTTGATTATTCCTTTATTACTACAATAACATCATATTAGGATTAGATATCCACATTTATCTTAATCAAGTGCATGAAAGAATGAACTTCCTATCCTATGCATGTATGTAGAAATAAGATTCCCTTGTTCCTTGTGTGGGGCTATAATGGATGCTTGAATGATATTAGAATGCTCTTGGATGCAACCTTAGGTGGTGATAGCTAATGCTTAGTGCTTGGTCCTTTATTATGGTCACATAAATTTATATTTATATGATTCCCTTGCTTGAATTTTGTAATTAACCCGAAAAGGATGACCACCAAGAAAATAAGATGTCCAAATGGATAGAAAGTAGAAAAAGATGTGAGAAAAATACATAGAGTTCGGGGTGCCTAGAGGGGATGGAGGCACCCGACGTTGGTGTCTCTGGTGGTGCTGGTGTCAGAGTGAGAAATGCTGAAGTATGAAAAGACAGGCTGGGAAAGATGGAGTGTAAGATAAAAAGAGGAAATAAAAAGAAAGCAAAGATGGCCAAAGGCATTGATCAATTAGTACTTTTATCTCTTAGGAATCATATGAATAGTAGTATGTGATCGGGACTAGAAATATACCCAAAGTGCTTGATTTAGTATTTATATTTGCCCCCACCTTATGTTGTTGAGTGAATACTCAATACCATAAATTAAATAAGAGATGCATACTTGATAACTATGTAGATTGATGGCTAAAAGTGTGTTGAGAGGGAAAAGAAAAAGTGTGGAATGATAAAAATGTAAAGTGTGGAAGTAAAAAAAGTGATGATGATGATGAACCTAGGGTAAGAGTGTATGTGTAGATGTCAAGATTGTACTTGTTTTTATGTCGTTTGATGTGTGATGATGTGTGCTTGATATGACTACCGCTTCCCATAAGGATGAACCTGCAGAAGAGAAGAATGAAAAAGTAGTCAAATACGTGTATATGGAAAATTTGACAAAAACACGTAAAACGTGTGTAAGGAAGTATGTAAAAATGTGAAAAGGAACACATGCACCTAACCCGTGATGAGTGAAAGAGATAGAAAGGATCCTGAAAATCTTGTAGAAGAATGATTTTTTTGGGCTATCTCACGTTAGTTACATTGAATACAATTTTTTCAAGGCGGTCTCATGGCATACGCGCTAAGTATGGAAGAAGTGTAGGGAGAAAATTATAGTTAGTCATTATCCAACCTTTAACTACTTATTGAAGTGTAAATACCACTACAGATGGTGTGTAAAAATATGATCCAGTTCAATCCAATGCGAAAGTAGAAAACAAGGTGTAATGCATGCATGCCGAAAGTCTTTGAAGGACTATATCTTTCATGTAAAATCCGATGTGTAAAATTCCAAAACATATGTTGAAATAAGAAAATATGTGTAGCTTTCCTAGTCACAAGCATCCGGGAAGGGTCGGGGCACCCAGTGCTATTTTATGGTGTTGGGAGCTGGTGTTTGTGTTGTGTTGAGGACATGTTATCACGTACCTAGAAAATGTGCAATTTTTTAATAAATTTTTTGAAAGTTTTGGTCAAGTGACCCCTTTGAATTTTTTTTTGGCCTTTGTGAAGTCCCGAGAAGTGAAAGTGTTCAAAATAGTTTGTCATTTTTTAGTTTTAGGGCTAATTTGTGTGTATTACGGTGATTATGAGTTCTTCAGGAATAGGAGGAACAAGTTCCTTTGGGCCTCCAGTTCCCCACATTTCTGATTTACCCATAGTACTTTTGTTTCCCTTTATGTGGATATTTTTTGTTTCATGGAATTGTTCTTTGGAGTCTTGTTTCCCACAAGGCATTTCTTTTACAAAATCCTTTGTATTATAGGTTTATCGAGGTCGGTGGAATAAAAGGAAATTGTTCCTTTTGGGTCTTTGTTCTTTGCACCCTCTTATCATCCACAAATCCTTATTTTTCTTTATAGTCGGACACTTGAAGATTTGGTCCCCTAAGCCTCTTTTCCCATTTGACCTTGTTTTCTCCGAATACCGATTTGTCCACACTACCTTGGACCATCTTCATATTTTAGGTACTTCGAATGGTTTTAGAACTTGTAACCCTTGTGCCCTTTGGCTCTCCATTCCCGCAACTCCGATTACTCGAATTTTCCCTCCACTCACATGAATTTTCTTTTGTCCACGTGATTTTCCTTTGTAATTAAGATAATTTGGATAAATCATGCTCTTTTTCCCCTTGTTCCTTATGGCCTCATGTTCCCGCAAACCCGCATCTTCCACATAAAATGGAATTTTTTTATTGTGGGTATTTCGGGATTTTTTGGCACATAATTGTTGAGGGTCATCAATCCTCACCATTAATAATGTCAATCCATGGATGGTGTTCGATGGTCAGTATGCATTAAGAGAAGAAGATCTTGGTAAACAACTCCTTTAAACACAAACCAAACTTGCATTAAATAAAAACACACATGCAAAAATGTGAACACACTTGCATAAAGGAAATCACACTTCACACTTGTAGGAATAAAACACACTTGCATACATTTAAATTTTTGAATGGGAAATAAACAAAATTAAATGAAACACCTACGGAGTTTACAATGATGAATTTTCACAATACGAAGATAAAAACAATACAACATAATGAATTAAAGACAAATGAATAAAAATAAATACAAAATCCATCTTCCTTGGAATGAGTGGCCAACTCATTCCTTGGAAGAGGATTTAAATCATACTTCTAAGATCTTAAAACTACAGAATATTTGAGAGGAAAGAACAGATCTTTATTTCTTAGAGAAAAGCATTACATATATGAGTGTGGAAGGTTGCATTTTTAATTTATGTGTCCAACCAAATCCTTATTTTAGAAAATACAATCTGATCTTATCTTTATTCCAATCCTAACAACTAAGATATCCATCTCCACAAAATATGGAGAGAGATATATTATTGAAGTCAAAGTCTTATCTCACTTATTTTAGGAAGATTTGCTCCCAAATCTTCTCCTTGCTTTTTTGATAACAAGAATCATAATGATTTTATTCCTCTACATTATTGGAAGGAGGATTTCCTCAAAATATGATTTTGACCAAATACCTTTCTTGGATTTTCCATTTGACTTTGTTGTTTTTGATTGTGGAACTTTTGACGCTTGTCTAATATGCTTTTTCCTTGGATTGCAGTTCACTAAAAGTTAGATTTATCTTCATTGGTAAAACCTATTGCAAATCTGAATGATTTTTTTTTAAACACATTGCTATGAAAAAAACCTCTCTCATATTTTCTATTTGACTTTTCTATTTTTGTTTATGGAACTTTTAGCGCTCATCTGATACACTTTTCCTTGGACTGCAACTCACTAAAAGTTAGATCTCTCTTCATTAGTAAAACCTATAGCAAATCTAAATGAGGTTTTTTTAAACACATTTCTATGAACAAAAACCTCTCTTAGATTTTCCATTTGAATTTTCTGTTTTTGTTTATGGAACTTTTAGTGCTCGTCTAATACACTTTTTCTCGGACTGCAGCTCACTAAAAGTTAGATCCCTCTTTATTGGTAATACCTGTAGCAAATCTGAATGAGGTTTTTGTTAAACACATTGATATGAACAAAAACCTCTCTCATATTTTCCATTGGATTATCTAATCTTTCACAATTCCTCAAAAACTGTCAAAATATGCTTAGTTCTGGAACTAAGCTCGCAAACTTAAAACAACCTGAACTTTTGCATACGATCTCAGATTGAGATGATTATTTTTTTGAACTTGCATAATTTTTTGAGAGAAATATGAATATGAAATCATATTTGAGTTTAGATATACCATCCATGATCAATTCCACTTTTCTCAATACTAGCATTATCTTTCCTTTATGGCCTGCATACATAAGACATTACATCTTTTCCCAAATAATCAATAGGATTAGTCAACAAAATAGATAACAAAATATTTCTAAAGAATGAACAAGATATATATCCTATATTATATCTTAAGCAAACTATAAGTTCTTAGATTACATTTAAATCTACTTTCAAAGGTAACTTGGAAGGACAAAATAATGGTAATTTATGGCCAATTTATGGCCTCATCAATAATCTCCTTGTTCCACAGTCCTTCCTTTCCCGTAACTCCGTCATATCCACCATATATGGGAAAGTGGTATTAAAAATTTTCTTCACCGCTCTCCCTTCCCCACATTTAATTATAACCTTCAAATTGGTCATTTTATTGAGTCGGTCTTGAACGAAAAGATATAAAAGGGGTAAAAGTAACTCAATTTTTACCATTCCAATTGTGAATTTTTAATTTAGCATTGTTCCCCCATTCCCCATGCCCTCAAGGAATTTTTAAGCCATATCTCACTCATTTTCATCTATTTTGAAAAATTCAAATTGTGTCGAGATCCTTGAGAAAGTGTCATTCTTCCTATGACAAAGGTGAGTCATTCCACAACCTCTTAGTTTTGCTTATTTTCAAATCGAGTTTTGTGCCCTTCTTCTTAGTTTATCCTAAAATCCATAGTCAAGCTCCATTATTTTAGTCTTTTCCTCTTCCTTTCAACCATGAAGTTGCAATATGGAGGTTACGAACACATTTCTTCCCTAGAAATCTCCGTACCAAATATTAGGGAAAATGATGTGAGACACTTGAACCTAGGTGATTTTTGAGCCCGAATTACTAATAATGCTCCTAGTGTCATGGCTCAATGTATTAAATGTTGTGGAATTTCCTATCTTTGCCGGTTTTACCCTCTATGTCTAGTGCACTGACAATGTCCTTGCTTGTGCCTCATGTTTTGATCCTGTAACCAAAGAAATTAAAGATCCCCAAGGCTAGATCATTTCCAAACTTGATGTCAGCTATATAAACTCAGCCCTGTGTATCCCTGTGTTTGATGATTCCAATACCCTAACCTTGACTCAAGCTCGAATCTCTTTGAACAAGATAAAGATAGATACAAAGAAATGATATCCAAATCATGGCTCAAGGCCCCAAAGAGAGGAGTTTCAAAATTTCCTAAGGTATTATATAGATCAGATTTCAAAGATGAACTATTATACATGAATACCTTATTGCAAGAAAGATGAGCCTACCTTCCATAAATGAGTTTAAGTTCTAGATGTGTGTCTACATTAACATCATTTGTGAAGGATAAAAAATTTGAACCGAGGTAAAATCATTTGTGAAAATATCACAGAGCAATTAGTTAATGTGCATAAGAGCAAAATTTTCTACTTGACCTCCTACCTTATGTATACAATTGCAGCTTACAGAATATGGGTGGGATTGTCAAATCAAGAAGACAAAAAGAATGACCCGTCTATGAATTTTACTCACAACTTACCTTTGGAAATAGTAAAAACCACCATAATAGGGTAAGTGATGCTTTTACAATGTTCATTGTTAGAATTCTTGAGGGGAATACAACTAAAATAATGTCTACAGAAGCTAAGCAATTGATCTCAACATATGGCAACCTCTTCATACAGTTCAATAGATTTTCCTATATCAGACTAGCTAGGTTTGAAGGTGCACCCAATAAAATACCTATGTATTTTAATGATAAGATGCTCTTGGTATAAGTTTTTAGACAATTGGATATGATACATAGGACATGTAGAGACAATAAGATCACTGACATCCAATTCCCTATTTCCTTGGGAAATTAAATGCAAGCTCGCCCTAGATGCCTAGAATGTGGAAAGAATCATTTTTTAGTTTAAATTTCACTCGTACCATAAAATATCATTTTTGATATCAAGGGGTTTATTTCAAAACACTTGAGAGTGTCCTTTATCATGTCCCCTCCATGAAGAATATTTGGAAGATTGGTGCATTGAGTATGAAGTGAGAAAGAGATATTTTGGCAGACTTTCCCGCAACAAATCAAAGACTTCAAAGTGTATCAAGTTAAAATTCCTGAAAATTTGGAGGATGAAAATAGGGATTTGTATCCCATAGAAATTCTCAAAACCATTCAGCATATGTCTCTCCCACTATTGATTGGTCCCGAGAAAGAAAGGGATGATCTCTTCAACATGAACAACCTAGTCATAATTAGAACTAGAAAGTTGTTCAACAAGAGGATGAAGAATTATAGATAGGTAAAGAAACTGTCTTCTTGTCAAGATGCCTCCATCTCAAAAAAGGAAGTCTCTACTCCTCAGGATTTTCCAACTCATCTTAGTCCATCTTCTTCACCTTTGGATTCAACTACCAAAGTGTATACCAAAAAGGAAAAAGTTTTAAAAATTAGATAAAATGGAAGAAATGCTTGAAAAATAAGTTGAGCAAGAGAGGGCTCATGAATCAAATGAAGAAATTAATGTAATTGAATAAATATCCCAGACTTTAGAGGAATAGGAGAAAGCTACTCAAGAACAAAAAGGAGAATTCAAAGAAGAGATTCATGAGCATAAAAAAAATGGTGATGAAGAAGACAATGCTTGAGAAAGAAGAAGATGAGGAAGGTGATGTAAAAATTATAGAGCCAGATGTTGGGAAGGTAAGTGCCTCAAATCCCAAATCACCAATCAAACAAGGATCTTCCTCCACCATTCAAGTACAATCTAGAGCTCGAGTCATACCGTTATGGAAAATAATTTCTCACATAATATAATTATTCTATATTCTCACCATAAATCATTCAAATACACATATATAGGAATATGATTCCTATTATCTCTCCACTATTTTCTCACACCCGAAATCCTATAATTAAGCAAACCACTAAATACGATATATTGTTATAACAATATAAACAATATATCTCAACAACTATATATTCTAACATCTATCGTAATATTGTTTATAACAATATTACTATCAAATATTAACTAACCAATTACTATTTAATATTATACGACTAACCACCCAAACCTATAATGTAAACATTAATTTCCTAACATTGGAAACTCCATCTTCTTAGCCTCTTGTTCCTCCCTATGCTCTCGAGTTAGCTCCTCCTATTCCACCTTCCAGTGACTCCTTCACATGGGTTCAACCCATGATTGATAGTAGGAAGAGGAAGGCTTCTATTCAACTAGTTTCTCCTGGATTTGATGTTGTAGTTGCATTACTTGGCACAAATCCCACTCCTCCTATAAAAAGGCCAAGACAACCTCTTGATTGGTTTCAAACCCAAAAGGACACCAATTTTTGGAAATTGAAAAACTAAAGGGAGACAAGTATGAAAAAGATATTATTATTTTTTAATTTGAGATCATAAGGATTTCAATTGGAGAATCTACCCCGAGGGAGAGGTACAAAGTCTAAAGGAACTATTTCCAGAGTAATTGGAAGAGAGGAAAAGGGAAAATGGACACATGAACAAGCTGAAAGAACATGTTTAGGTTCTCTCCAATTTTATAAAATCCTTTCTCTCAAATGATAAGACTCCTTTGGATGCCACTCCCCTTTCTTAACTACCTCCTCCAACTATTCTTTCTGAAGAGGATGTTAAAGCCATCAAAGAAATCCATAAACATGCCTCATATGGTACAATTGATGAAGCATTGGTGTAGGGAATGCTTATCTATGGTATGAAGTTTGTTGAAAAAAACATATAAGGTGTATGAATTTATCTGTGTAGATCATGATTAATTCAATATAACCATCAAATATATAGAGAAGGACATCGGGATATGATTGGAAAACATTCAAGATCTAAGGATCATGAGCACCACTGATGAGAAAATTATCCTTTCTCATAAATTTTTGATGATTCCAAGGACAAGCTATCCAAGAAGTGGGTTTATAGTATTGAATGGAAAAATAGAGTTTATGAGGAGGCGATCACAGATCTTAAGAACATGGTGCAAAAAGGAGAGTTTTTCGAATCTGAAATATTTGTTGACTTGCAAAATATTAAATGAAAACTCTAAAGAGACAATTATGTAGAAAGGTACTCATGGGATGAAATCGAATAAAAATTCAGGCATTAATAAAGGAGGATTTGTTCAATGTTGAGACTATCAACAAGGAGATGATGGATGATATCATTGAGCTACATAATGTTGTTATAGAAGCCACCAAGAGCTTGCTGAAAAATGTAGGTATTGCTAAAAAAATGGAATACTCTCTTGATACTTGGCTGAATTCCATGATGAATACAACCATCCCAAAGGTCATCAATGTTTCGCACGCTGGAAAAATTCAAACTTCATGTGCTCAAAGTGAAAACTCCAACTCTTCCACTCACAAATTTCCCTTCTTCTAGCTCTTAAATATTTTCTAGCTAAGTTGTTATATTTTGATCTTATCTTTATCGTTTGATAATAAAAGGTTGCAAATAAAGCTAGCATATGTGACTGATTAATTAAGTTTTAGCACTTAGTTAAGTAACAATTAGTTAGAAGTTGGCTACAACCACCCCTTAGCCTATATAAGGATTCTTTCCCATTATAAAGGGGTTGGATTTTGGTGTTTTGTAATGTAATGATACAAATATTTTGAATATCAATACACAAGAATAAATTCTCTCCCTTTTATCTATTTTCTTTCCATTTTTATTTCCTTCAATTGTGGATGTGAATCTAGGTATATTTAAATAATGAAATTGTGTGTTTGATCCATTCATTACCGTGTGAGGAACTTTGTGTCCTGGGTTGCATTTATAATTCATGTATTTTTTAGATATATTGATTCATATTTTATTTAAGTTCCATGCATGCATTAGTAAGATGTTACTCGTAGTATCTATATCGAACGTGTTTCCTTCTTCACTTCTTTTGTTACAATAGTGAGTAATATTACACAACCAAGGAGAATACCTATATTCTTGATTGGTGGATTAGATTGAACTTTGTGTCCCTAGTTCATCCCTCTAACTCATAAAAGATATTGTTTCTTCCTATGAAATCCCTCTTGCTTCTTTATCTTCTCGTATTGAGAATACTAGAATATAGAAACATTCTTTACACTAAAATCCTCAATCGAAGGTTTGTTTGTACAATTGTAAATAATTAGATTTTCAAGTTTTTGGTGAATAAGGGAACCTCTCCCATAAAGAGGAGGGATTTGTTGTCCCTAGAACTTTTGTTTGTGTCTAAAGAAAAATTTCCAACCAACATAGTTTTGGCGCCCACGGTGGGGCATGGAATTTATTTCCCACCTTTGAATAATCTAGATATTAAACTAGCAATTTCAGCACAATGGTTGAAAGAAGATACACACGAGGACAAAGAGCTCAAGGTTTCTAGGATCCTAATTTTTAGTTACTAGAAAAATAAGGTTTTTAGTTTTCTCTTGAAAGGAGAGGTAAAAGTAAAAGGTCTTTGAGCACACCTCCCAATAAAGAAAGAGCTAGTTCATCTTCTCAGGTAAATAATGTCACCCAGCCACAAGTAAGTCATATCACTCAAGATTTAGTGTTAGTAGGCATTTTTGTCCGTTTACAAGTTGTTTTTCCTACAATAGATGCACTGTTATCTTGGGGCCAACAAATTGGACCTTAAGCTCTTCCACAACTTCGCATGATTTGCTTAAAAGAAAACATGAATTTTTTTCCCAAATTCATAGGTGATGGAAAAGTACATCTAGATGAGAACATGACAAAGCATTCATTATTGCATGTGGAGTTCTTGGAGTTGAACACGAGGACATTTTAGTCATAATTTTTATTGAGACATTGCATGATAATGTTGTAGATTAGTTCTACCACCTCCTGGTGGCACTATTACCATCTAGAATATCATGAAGACTCAATTCGAGACAAGATTCAACCTTGCTTAAGATGTTTATGCACACCGAATAGGTTGTCCCGGATAAATAAGGAACCTCACTATACCATGCAAGAATTTGTTTCCAAATTCAATAAACTAGTGAATATTATTCTAGCTATTACTCTCCTATTGATCAAATTTTGAAATGTTTCTTTGTGAATTCCTAGTTTCAGAGGTGAGTTATGCATTAAGGAGAGAAAACCTTGCTAATTTGAACCTATATCGGAATTGGCCATTAGTGTAGAAGATGACCTGATTATGTCAGGTAAATTAAGAAAAGAACCACCTAAGGCCAAGGCTTCTACTTTAGGTGCATCTAATTCGATCTATTGGTTCAAAATCGCCAATGATTTAATTATGATCAAGAAAGAACTTGCCTAGAACATGCCATATAAGGACATTCCACAAAAGAACTTCTAACCACGAAATCATCTTTCTCCCACTCATCCAAAGCTAGTAATAAAAGCTCCTCTGTGAAGGTTCCCATGAATGCAACCTATGAAGTGCGGGATCCCGATGATGAGTTTGAAGTAGAAGAGATGGAAGAACTGAAGAGGAATCCAAAGGGGTTCAAGAAGAAGAAGAAGAGGACTCCCAAATAAATTATCTCACCACAAAGGGAGTGGACAATGATGATGATGATTATGATGAATTAGTTGTAGACATGAACACTGAGTCTTATATTGTCACGACTAGAGAAAAATTGAACAAGAAGAAGGAATTTGTGCATCTTGCAAAGAAAGAGAATTCTAAGGAAGATCTAGCCACCATTCCAATGGTCGCGAGAAGAGGAGCACCCATTCCCACTACTACTTCTAATAAGGTAAATCTTGCTTCTCCATCTAATGTTCCTTTCACATCCTCTTCTTTACCTTAAGTAACTACACCTTCTACTCCCATGTCTAAAGTACCATCAACTTCAAAAGTTGATAAGCCCAAAAACTCTACCGCATCAAATCAAGAAGCTCTATCTACCTCAAGGTATTTTGATATTATAGATCATATCAAGAAGACCAAAATTCATATTTCCAAAGCTAAGTTTTACCAGACTCATCCAGAAGCCTTTGCTCAAGTTATTAAATTTGTCAAATCTAAGCCTAGCCAAGCACCCACAACTTCTAATTTCCTTTTACCTACTCCCATCTCTCGTTCCTGTAGAATTAAATGGCTTCAACACCCCCACTTGTGAGAAATTTTTACCTTTCTACATTACATTACTAATATATGGCCATAAACTTAGTAAATGTGTCATTTACTTAGGAACATCGAGACAATGTAATGCTCGCTAAAGTTGCTCATGCCCTTGGAGTCACCTTGACCCAAACCTTTGGTTCATGTTACTCAATGGCTGCTTAGGAAGTGCCCCTAGTTGGAAGAATAAAATATGCTCACGTAGATTTTTCCACGTTATTGGAGAAAAGATTCAAGGCCACAATCTTGGTTGCAGACATTCCTCCTTATGGTATGTTATTAAGTAGAAAATTCTTTAGGGAGGTTGGAGGAGAGATACAAATAGACTAGTCTCATGATCTTATCCCAGTCAATAGATAGATGAGGAAGTTGTTTACGGAGAGACAAGATGAATATATTGTCTAAAAGATAGATGATCATAAGGATCATATTATATATGAAGATATTGGTCATGGCAATTATATGGTGATGTATGAAATTGAAGCTAAAAATCCCAAGGTGGTTCAAGATGATCCTAATGGCATTTAGATTCTTGAGTTTGATGGAAGTTGTTCCATAGTTGGTTCTAGAGTAGAAATTGTATTGGTCGCACACTGATGGTAAACACCACCCTTTTTCTTCTAAGATCTAGTTTGATAACACCAACACTCTTTGTTGAATATGAGGAACTTCTTCTCAACCTAGAAAAAGTAATAGAAATGGGAGTAAAGAACTTCGTGCATGAGGAGATGCATACTTTATCGTCAAACAAGTTTAGGGAGATTTTCAAGTGAAGAATCGAGGCTGAAACTATGAATAAGGAAAAGTTTGAAAAGCTATGGAATGAGGCAAGAACACTTAAGAAGCCCCAAAGCTTTAACAACTTAACTATGAACCATCTAGATAAGAGATAAACAAGAGCTATTCCTATGCATGCATTATAACTTTGAAAAAAACATCAAACTAACACATATATTACTC
Organism: Taxus wallichiana var. yunnanensis; assembly: GCA_018340775.1. NCBI lineage: Eukaryota > Viridiplantae > Streptophyta > Pinopsida > Cupressales > Taxaceae > Taxus > Taxus wallichiana. Next base: position 615,665,901 of record CM031243.1, read on the forward strand.
TCTAATATTTGAAAGCTATAAAGATGTGAACCTATGAAGATCCTAGCAATCAATTTTGATTGTTTGATGCTCAAGGGTTTGAGAATGAGAGCTCACCATTAATGACTACAAGACCATATGGTTCTTCTCATTTACCCAAGCTTGAGTTTGGAAAATGCAATAGATAGTGATAGCTCAATAACAATGAAGAAAGCTCTTAATCCTAAACAAAATACTATAGTTTATGCTAGAAAGGGAGAAGAGTTCTTAGAAATGGCTTAGGGGTATGGGTCTATTTATATTTTTGTTTTCTAGAAAGGGAGGTTTTGGATGCATGTGGGACAAAAGGTAAGCCCAAAAGGTGAAATGCAAATGAAAATGCATTTGGAAAGTGACGTGCACTTTTAGCAAAGCAAAGTAAGATTTGACTAGGTTTAGAGACTAATTAATCTCTCAGATTAATTATGGGTCCCAAATAGGCTTAAAAATATTTCTGGAAGCATCAGGAGGGGATTTGGATATATTTCGAGAATGTTGGAAGCAAGAGTTAGCTAATGAGAAGATCCATTAGTCAACTACAAGATAAGAAGGTTTAATCAATGTGTATTGGTTAATTAAGAGGTTTTGAAGGAAAATAAGCTTGATTGGTGAAGTGTCATCAATTTACAAGGAGCAGAATAACTAGTGCAATGTTAGGAATAATATTGCTTTGATCAAACTATAGGTATCTACATTTTCCCCTCTTTGGGGTGGCGTAAGCTACGCCACTTCAAAGAAAGTAGACAAGTGTAAACAACTACAATTTTTAAGGGGTGGAAGAAAAATTGGTAGAGTGAAGGATGCCCCCTCGAGTGTCGATGGGGTGATGGAAGAGGTCGATTGACAATCGAAAAATAAGAAGGAAATAAATAGAAGAATGAGGAGGGACAAGATGCCCCAAGTGAAATAGTAGAATAGGGAAGAAAGAGGATATAGAAGAAAAATAACGAGGAAGGGATATTGAGCTATCAGCGATCCAGTACCATGTAAAACAATATTTATTTCATCATATTGCTAGAAATCTTCGGCATCATTAGTACTTATTAAAAAAATAATGAACAAAAGTGTATTATGACATGAAAAGCCATATATGAACAAATGTCAATTGTTAAAAACACCAACTCCATGCAACATACAAAATGTAATGTAGTATGAGAAAGTAAAATATGCCTAACTTCATGCAACATACATAATATAATGCAATATGAGAAAGTAAACAAGCTAACCTAACATAGAAAAATAATGTAATGTTTTTGTTATCAAGCTTGATTCGACTCATGCGAATTAATGACAAGGGTTAACGATGGTTCCCCAAGTAAGGATACATGCAAGGGGAAAAATGGAGGACAATTGGATCCGATGAAAAAGAAATCATGCACTATGACACAAGTACCAAGAAAATAATTTTTCCCCATAGTACATATACATAACAATCAAACTAACTTTGTTAATGGAGGTAGATCCAGATAATCTAAAATTCGTGCACATGAATAGGTGAGAACCAAATAACGATGTTTGGTAGGATGATTTTTGATTGAAAAGTATTTGAATGCTTTGATTTTTCTAACATATTTGAATGTTTTTTTATTTTTAATTTTTATAAAGCTATGTACATGAAGAAAAAGAAGCGTGGATGCCCCCAACGATAGATGGGATGTACATTCGCGAATGCCACATATATGCACAAGAAAGTAAAGATATGAAAATGCCCTAGGGTTAGGTGGGAGTATTTAAAGTGAAACAATTCACGCACAGAGGCTGGATTAAGGCCAATATGGATAGGTTCAAACATGATGATGAACATAAACCAATGAAGTGTTAGGAAGGAGCAAGGATGCCCCCAACGTAAGTTAGCCAAGAAACACATGATAGAAAGGAAGTAGAAGATTGTTTTTGTGAAAGGGGACAAAGGTGTCTGCAAACATGGCAAAAATATAATCTTATACACATGGATGTTCTAAAAAAAGTATAAGAAATATATGGATTCTATGTATGGATATGGAAAATGTAGCTATAAGTTTGGAGATGAAAAGGTGATTAGCTTAAGGAAAAAATCGTGAGACATGATATGGGTGAAGCAAGAGTTTGAACAAGGTCCAAATGAAAGATACTTGGTAACATACTAATCCTATTCACTCATCAAGATCTAATGTGCACACATGGAAATCAATTACCTCTTGAAGGGAATATTTGATAGACAACATGTGAAGATACCCTGGCCAATTTGTAGGAATGATTTTTTTTCAAAGTGGATTTGTGAATGGATGGTGGAAGCAAAGTTGTACATTGCTCCGTTGCTAGCCAGGAGTCCATAGCCCTGACGGAGGTTTATTTGATTCTAATCGCAACATTTCTCTACTGTCATTCATGCATCCATAGCCTTGGTAGAGATTATTGGAAATACCCTACGAGAGAGTTATATATCAATTTGATTTTTCTTTTTATCTTTTGTATTTTGATTTGATTTTGTTTCGCTTTCGAAAAAATATTTCAGATCTCTTGATTTTTTTGACAAGGGGTTAAGAACCAATGATGGTTCGATGGAAGGATGTGGAAGTGATTATGATGAAGACATTGGCTAATGTCAACAAATATATCCAAAATTTCTTTGTAACAAGTTTATTATATGTTGATTGTGATAGGATCTCTAAGAGGTCAGTCATTCTTTAATTTACCAAGGTGATAAAAGACCAAGGTCAAACAAATACCATAGAGATAAATGTCACAAAATGCGTGTGAATAGGATAACCAAAATATCACTGAAGGGATGAAAATGGTAGGAAGACTTGCAGAAGAATGGAAAGAAAGGGAAGAAAGAATATCCATGTGTATGTAATACCTGATTGCAATGTTTGATCTTTGTACCTTTGACTTTTGATTTTTGATTTGTATGTTTTCTCATTTTTTTGTATTTTTGAAATTGTTTTGATTTTTAAATTTTTGATAGTTTTTGGAAAGTTGGGACTAACAAAGTCACTCTGTGTGATAGGATCCAAAAATAATGTTTGTAATTTCCTTGATAAGGGAGATTAAGTGTGTTTGCTTATCAAGGGTCATATTCTCTCCTATCTCAATGATCGTGGTGAGCTCATACTCAATAAATGACTATGACTTATCTTGAAACATGGATTTTACATGTGGGAGCTTGAGTTCCCTATCCATAGGTTTTTGCACTTTGTGCCATACTTGATGGGTGTGTTGGTGTGAATTCTTGAATCGCATCTGATTTATAACTTTATGATCATTGGAATTGTTGGGAGCTTTGGATCTCATGGAATGTGTGACCTGAGCTTGATGAAGAAGCCATTTGGGTTTCTTATAAGTGACTATGTGACATGTTTGATCCGAGAAGTGGGAGGTGAAAGTGGACGTTTATGAGTGATGATAGGAAAGACATGGATGATGGTGGGCTTGTCCAGTCATTGGTAGAAGGATGATGTGATGGAAAAAAAGGATACGATCCAAGAATTGAAGAGGATGGGATACTAGGAGGTGATCCAAAGATAGAAGATGAAAGGCTACTAGGATGTGACCCCAAGATGGAAGAACAAGGGCTACGGAGATGAACCGAAATAGAAGACAAAGGGGGATACAAGGGCATGGCCCAAGTATATAAGATAACATGATACTAAGATGTGTCCCATAGAAGGATAAGGAATACCCAAAGGTGTCCCATAAATAGAAGATAAAGGACTAGTAGAACATGGTCTAAGAATAGAAGATAATGGGATACTAGGAGGTGACCCAAGCATAGGAGATGAGGTGTTACTTAGCGAGAGAGCCAAATATAGAAGATGGTGGGATACTTAGAGGAGACCCACTCATAGGATATGGTGAGCTATTTAGTGGATACCCACACATAGAAGATGGAGGGCTACAGGTGGTGGCCTAAGGATAGCAGAAGATGATGGGCGACTAGGATGTGGCCCAAGAATGGAAGATAAAGGGCTACATGGAGTAAATTCACTAATAGACGATAGAGGGCTACTAAGATGTGGCCCAAGAGAAGATGAGGATGGGCTACCAGGAGCAGACCCAAGGTGAGATTGTGATTGAGGAATTGTGATAGATAAAGAATGATTGGATAACGGGATGACCCGACATCTCATCATGTTCAGAGGAAGGTGAAGAGGGAAAAATAATAGAACAATCAAGTTCCATGACCTTAGCTTCTTCCTCTACATTTTGATAAAAGGAATCAACTTCTTCCTCCCCATACATGAGTATATCAAGTTCTAGAAAGAATCCTTGTTTTTAATCCTCTAGAGGGATATATTCGTGTAGTTTGATTGTTCCTTCATTCTAAGAGAAATCGATCAATAGAGGTTGTTGTTCTTCGACCATAGGAGGTTGACTAGAAGAAATGGGTCTAACATGCATGTAAGTTTTAGAAGATGTGTGATGATGTAGATGAGGGGAAGGCTTGACCCTATTGTGTCCACAAAAGAATTGGATAGTGCGTCGAAAAGATATCTTAGCACATCATTTCTTATGAATTTGTTGTTGTGGATGCAAACATTGATCTTTAGAAGATGGATGAGGAAATGGTACGATATGGTTGAAATGGATTAAAGGCAAAAGAGGGATCAAAATTTGATTGATAGGAGAAGATGACTCGAGAGATGAATTAGATTTCAATCGAGACATCTTACGAGTGGAAAAAGATGGAATAGGTTTTCCTAGAAGATGACCTATTGTGGGTATACAAAGAGAATCACCCCTCCAAACAGGATATTGTGATGTAAGTGTTGATTTAGATGAATGAAATCTAGGATTCAACTTAGAATATTTATTAGAGGAACTTCGACTCGGAGATATATTTTATGGAGGAAGGGTTCGTCGAGGCAACTAATGAAGGAGGTCCTGAAAAAAACGAGGGCCGTGATTTAGGAGTTGATTTATAAGAATCGAGAATAGCAGTTGGGATCTGATTCATCAGAAGAAGGAGAGGAATCAAAATCATAGTTTGGATCTGAATCTTCATAAAGAATGTTTGGATTGGACTCATCAAAATCTATCCATTGACCATGAGACGAAGGTGGGGAATGTGATAACCGAATGGTCCCTCTAGTGTGAAGAACCAAATGATGTTTAGTCATAATGGGAATCTTTTGATGTGAATGCCTAAACCTAGGTTTTGTATTTTGTAAGTGTGATGAACTATGTGATAGTTAGTCATTGTTGGCATTGTTTAGGTACAAATGCCTAGACCTAGATAGTGTGATTGAACTCCTTCATGGAAATAGAAGTTCTATGTTGATTTGGCCAAAGCATAACGACAACCAACCTAGACATTCTACAAACAAATAGGGGATGCAAGTGTGATTTTTCAAGGGAACCTAAGGAGAACATACATCGTGATAAATTTTTTTTGACAATCCAACAAGGTTTGGATGACAAGTTGCGAATGTAAAAGATCAAAGGATCAAAAGGATTGCCTTAAAAAGACACATTTTTCAATATGAAAGACGATAAGGAACAATCATGCAAACCAATCCAAATAAGATAATACACCCTATGCAACTATTTTTTTCAAAAGGGTAGTTCGACACAAGATGATCAACCATGATGCAAAGTACATAAGTCGAGTTTGAAATGAATGAGGCATAATTATTTAGAAAGGGGTTGATGTGATCTTCATCAAATGATACTCTAATGAGTTTTTAGAACAAAAATTCCTAAATCCCAAAAGGTAGAGGTTACAAATGTGATCCACACAACAACACCACCTAGATACGTTAACCAAGCCTTCGTGAGAAGATGAGGTATTAGCACCCAAAATGATATAGCTACGATGCAAACAAGGTAACGATACTCTTCAAGACTAAGGTAATGTTTGAAATAAAACCAAGTCAAATTATACTAAGGATGTGCTTATGATGTGGGCAGCGTAACGTCATAATATAGATACTTAGGTGATGTTTATGAGAAACGAGATGTAAGTATCAAGATTGTGTCAAGGTGATGCGAACATCATAACACTTCTAAGGAGAATCTAGTCTCAAGCAAGGACAAATGTAAATGGGTGCAAAATTAGCGGACACAATCAATCAATAGCACATGTATGTTCCTCTGCTTTTGATCCAAAATAATAAACAAGAGAGAAAAGGATTAGATCAAATGGGGTTGAAATAAACTTGGTGTTACTCGGGCAGAGATTCACCTTGCCTTAGGGCAAGGAAAAAAAATAAGCTAAACTAAGGCTTTGTGAATCTCGTGATGAATGATGCTATGTTCAGACTTGAATGGACTCTCCCTTTTTGAACAAGTTTTGAGTCCGAGCAAGTTCTCACTTCGTGAAGGTTTTTTTAAAACACATTTGGCTTTTGACACAAAAAAGTTGGCTCTAAGACAATACGGCTCCCTAGGATTTTATCCACAACACTCACCAATTCTTACCTAAAGGAGGTACCCACTTCTAGGGTTACTCCTAGAGAGGTGGACCATTACCCCATAGTAAAATTAATGAATGTGGCCCCATATGGGTAACATGAAGCTTTTCTCATAAGGATTTCAACTAGTCAAGTGGTTAAGTGGAGTGCTTCCAGTTTCTTCCATGAGGTTACTTAGCGGTGGACTACTTTGGGGTTCCTAGGACCACCCACTTTTTTGTAGCTTAAGTCTTATGCCAAGGGGTTATGTTCTAGTTTAAAGTGGACGGGGCATACCCTTATCCAAACCTGCAAATCAAGTGTGTTGTAGATGGTGTTTTTTTATCTTATATGCTTAATGTGGTTTTGTCGCACACCATTTAAAGCAACCTGTAAGAAATGAGTTAGCCTTTGTTTAAACTATGATTCTTTCATATGCGATATGGTCCTTTAAACAAAGATTAGTATTTTTCCAAGTGATCCAAATTTTTTATAAAGGAGATAAAATGTCATTTTGTTTTCCCAGATCATCCTAAGATGCAAGGAAAGAGCATATACGTGTTATATCTCACTAAATTTGCGGAAATGGAAAATACTTAACCAAATTGTGAAAACTAAGTTCTTTTAACCAAATTTGAGGTTCCTTCCTTTAGAAAATTTAAATGAAGTGTTTATTGAAAGCATAAAGAAGGTGTTGAACCATTTTTTATTCCCAAGATCGCCTAAAAGGTGCGAGGGAAGAACATACATGTTTCAAACCTCACAAGTAAAAATGCAAACACTTAAACTAAGTTAGTACAAAACATATGATCAAAAGTAACCTACAAACCATTGTTAGAACCCCGAAAAAAGTTAGAAAACTAAGAAAATCAGATCCTGTAACTTAAAACAAAGGTCAAATTCTAATAGTGATCTAGAACAGGAAATTTCGGAAATCTATTTTAGCAAGTTTTCAACAACTTTTAGTATTTTGCATTTTCAGACGTCTCCAGAGCATTTTGGAGTTTGATGATAGAAGCAATGATACCAAAGATTATTATTTTTCCAAGTTACTTCATGCTCTTTCCAATGTCTATTCTAGTTTTGAAAAGGAGTCAACGGGCTCACGAGATATGACCAAAACTAGGAGGAATAAAATTAATCGGAATAACTCCGAGATCAAATAGAGACACTCGCATGCCCTTTCAAACATGTACACACCCTTAACAACATGTGTGCGTGTCAAAAAGCATATGTGTGTGTGCAAGGTAGAAATTTAAGTTAAAACTTAGTTTAATTCAATGCCTACGCGTTCGAGATCCATCTGCGCGTGGGTTCAAAAAAACATGTGCGCGATAGAAGACACATGTGCGGGTCATGGAAAAATTATTGAAAGGGGGTCAAGAATACAAGGAAACGGGTGTGCGACTAGGAGATATGTGAATGTCCCTATAAACAGGTGTGTGTGGTATTAGAAAGGTGCGTGTGTGTTTCGATGTGTGCATGTGGATTCAAAACACATACGCGTGAGCCTGAAAACCACAAAAGATCACATAATTTTTTTTCTAAAATTGTAAACATGTTAGAATTTATCTTTTTAATTTAATTTCTAATAGAAACCCAATAAAATAGCATGAAAAGGGAAGGTTTACTACTTATAAGTTAGTAAAATGTTTGAAGCCAAACTAGTTAACCTTCAAAATGCATGAAAATGGTTAGAAACTTAAATAAAAAGTTTGAAAAACATCCATTAATGGAGTATAGACTAAGGTCCCACCAGGCGTGTGAAATGTGAAAAAGGAAACGTTTGAAAAGCTATATAATAAGGCAAGAACACTTAAGAAGCCTAAAAATTTAACAACTTAACTATGAACCATCAGATAAGAGATAAACAAGAGCTATTCCTATGCATGCATTATAACTTTGACAAAAACATCAAACTAACATGTATATTACTCTCTACTCTTTGAAAGCTATAAAAATATGAACCTATGAAGATCCTAGCAATCATTTTTGATTGTTTGATGCTCAAGGGTTTGAGAATGAGAGATCACCATTAATGGCTACAAGACCATATGGTTCTTCTCATTTACTCAAGCTTGAGTTTGGAAAATGCAATAGATAGTGATAGCTCAATAACAATGAAGAAAGCTCTTAATCCTAAACAAAATACTATATTTTATGCTAGAAATGGAGAAATGTTCTTAGAAATGGCTTAGGGGTATGGGTCTATTTATATTTTTTTGTTTTCTCGAAAGGGAGTTTTTGGATGAATGTGGGACAAAAGGTAAGTCCAAAAAGGTGAAATGCAAATGAAAATGCATTCGGAAAGTGACATGCACTTTTAACAAGTCAAAGTAAGTTTTGAATATGTTTAGAGACTAATTAATCTCTTAGGATTAATTAGGGGTCCCAAATAGGCTTAGGAATATTTGGGAGCATCAGGAGGGGATTTGGATAGCTTTTGGTAGCGTTAGAAGAGGGATTTAGCGAATGAGAAGATCCATTAGTCAACTACAAGATAAGAAGGCTTAATCAAAGTGTATTGGTTAGTTAAGAGGTTTTGAAGGGAAAAAAATCCTAATTGGTGAAGTGTCATCCATTTACAAGGAGCTGAATAGATATTGCAATGTTAGGAATAATATTGCTTTGATCAAACTATGGTTGTCTACAAAAATACTATAGAAATATGGTATGGGATTCTATCGAATTATTGGATGCATTTTCAATTAATTATGTGCCAAGAGAAAGTAACACTAGAGAAAATAATTTAGAAGTTTTAGGTCCTTGCTCATTCCTCATCCGGGTTTTGATCAAGATAAGTTCACGGTAGAGATGATATTCAAACCTAGCGTCCCATATAGTGCAAACAATCTGGAAAGTGTTCAATGATGATCAACATTTGATTTCCTTTATTAAATTGAGGGATAAATATAGCCAACTATATTTTGAAGGAAGAAAAACTAGTTATCGTGAATCCATTACATCTTTTGTTTCTAAATAAGGGGTTGAGGAAGAGTCGGACCGGGATGGGTGTATCAAGATCTAGGCAATACGATACTTAAGGGTCTTGTTACTTTAGAGAACCTGTTTGATAAGCATGATAGATAAAACAAAGGAAAGGTATCACAAGAGGTTAGATAGTCAATTTGAGTTTGAAAAAGTCAATATTGGGAGTGATAAGGAGCCCAAATTTGTCAATATTGGCATATGTTGTTACGGTGAAAAAAGAAAAATGGTCAAGCTTTTGAAAAAGTACATAGATGTTCGGTTTATTCATATGATGACTTGAAAAATTTTAAACGAAAGGAAATGTAGCATTACATTCCCTTAAAGATTGGTATTTAACCATTTTGCCAAAAAATAGAGAAAATATAATCCAATGATTGTTGGCTCTATTCATCAAGAAATATAGAAATTCTTGAATGCCGAATATTATTTCCTATTCATCATTCAGCTTGGGTTGCTAAATTTGTGCCTGTAAGAAAGAAGAGTGGAGAGATTCAAATTTTCATAGATTTTAGAAATCTAAATCAAACATCTCTTAAGGATAACTATCCACTTCTGTAATGGATAAGATTTTGCAGTAGTAAGAATCGACTCAAAGATATTATCTATGCTCGATGGGTTTTGGGCTATAACTAGATCAAAGTGGATGTATAGGACGAGAATAAGACTATTTTTACAACTCCCAAGGGTACATTTTCCTACGAAGGATGCCTTTCGGGCTAATTAACGCAGTCCAACATTCAGAGGGCAATGGATTTGGAATTTAGAGATTTGAAAAATAAGTGTATAGTGATCTACCTTGAAGATTTAAACATTTTCTCAAAGAAAAGAGAAACAATTTTAAAATCTGAAATTGGTACTTCAAAAGTGTAAGGATCATGGAATTTCATTGTATCCAAAAAGTCCTGCTTTTTTAGTGTAACTAAGGGAATGTTTCTTAGGAATATTATAACTAAGGATGGAATAAAGATTGGTCCGAGAATGTTTCTAAGCTATCCGAATGTTAGTGTGGGTTATTATTTATCCTTTTATTTATTTATTAGGATAATTCTTACACTTTTGTTAGCCCTACACTTGTTGGGTTAGCTTGCTTAGGTGTACTAGTTGTGTGGAGTTAGCTTACTAGTTGTGTTGAGTTACCTTCTCAGTTCTGCGGAGTTATCTTACTGGTCTTTTCGAGTTAACTTAACTACTAAAATTAGTTATTGGGAGTTCTTCACCACTGATTTAGGTAGTAGTTGCACTTCCCTCCTATATGTACATCTTTCTTATTGAATAATTCAAGTCATTCTATTGTAATGTATTGAGCATTATGGATTATGATGGATTTCCATATATGGTATTTTAGCTCTTTTGTTTTGCAAATCTAATGTGGTGTGCTATTATCATCTGAGATCACAGCTTGGAACAATATTCTTATCATTGCTTTCATGGTATCAGATCCATAAATGATGTAGACATCTAGTAAGTTTTTCTTTACAAACAAGGGTTTATTATTTTCAAGTATTTGGATTTGTTAGCAATTTTCTGCAACATGCATTTTTATGCAAAACGGAGTGCGGCATTGGATTTGGAAGGTGCCAAAACCCTAGAATCGATCAGTAAACTTGACCATGTTTTGAGACAATCAAAACTGGATGCAAATTTGTACCCTATGGGTGCATCCTTTTATCCATTGGATATAAGCGTGTACCTTCCAGATGCATTCTTTTACCCTCAGGGCATTTCGGTTTTGGATGCGTCTTTTATCCCCTGGACACGAGATCCGCACCTATGGGTGCATTCTTTTATCCATTGGATATAAGCATGTACCTTCCTAGGATGCATTCTTTTACCCTCTGGATATATCGGTGGTGCATTCTTTTATCCAATATAAGAGGTTTTGAAGGGAAAAAAATCCTAATTGGTGAAGTGTCATCCATTTACAAGGAGTGAATAGATATTGCAATGTTAGGAATAATATTGCTTTGATCAAACTATGGTTGTCTACAAAAATACTATAGAAATATGGTATGGGATTCTATCGAATTATTGGATGCATTTTCAATTAATTATGTGCCAAGAGAAAGTAACACTAGAGAAAATAATTTAGAAGTTTTAGGTCCTTGCTCATTCCTCATCTGGGTTTTGATCAAGATAAGTTCACGGTAGAGATGATATTCAAACCTAGCGTCCCATATAGTGCAAACAACTGGAAAGTGTTCAATGATGATCAACATTTGATTTCCTTTATTAAATTGAGGGATAAATATAGCCAACTATATTTTGAAGGAAGAAAAACTAGTTATCGTGAATCCATTACATCTTTTGTTTCTAAATAAGGGGTTGAGGAAGAGTCGGACCGGGATGGGTGTATCAAGATCTAGGCAATACGATACTTAAGGGTCTTGTTACTTTAGAGAACTGTTTGATAAGCATGATAGATAAAACAAAGGAAAGGTATCACAAGAGGTTAGATAGTCAATTTGAGTTTGAAAAAGTCAATATTGGGAGTGATAAGGAGCCCAAATTTGTCAATATTGGCATATGTTGTTCGGTGAAAAAAGAGAAAATGGTCAAGCTTTTGAAAAAGTACATAGATGTTCGGTTTATTCATATGATGACTTGAAAAATTTTAAACGAAAGGAAATGTAGCATTACATTCCCTTAAAGATTGGTATTTAACCATTTTGCCAAAAATAGAGAAAATATAATCCAATGATTGTTGGCTCTATTCATCAAGAAATATAGAAATTGCTGAATGCCGAATATTATTTCCTATTCATCATTCAGCTTGGGTTGCTAAATTTGTGCCTGTAAGAAAGAAGAGTGGAGAGATTCAAATTTTCATAGATTTTAGAAATCTAAATCAAACATCTCTTAAGGATAACTATCCACTTCCTGTAATGGATAAGATTTTGCAGGTAGTAACTGACTCAAAGATATTATCTATGCTCGATGGGTTTTTGGGCTATAACTAGATCAAAGTGGATGTATAGGACCAGAATAAGACTATTTTTACAACTCCCAAGGGTACATTTTCCTACAGAAGGATGCCTTTCGGGCTAATTAACGCAGGTCCAACATTCTAGAGGGCAATGGATTTGGAATTTAGAGATTTGAAAAATAAGTGTATAGTGATCTACCTTGAAGATTTAAACATTTTCTCAAAGAAAAGAGAAACAATTTTAAAATCTGAAATTGGTACTTCAAAAGTGTAAGGATCATGGAATTTCATTGTATCCAAAAAAGTCTGTTTTTTTAGTGTAACTAAGGGAATGTTTCTTAGGAATATTATAACTAAGGATGGAATAAAGATTGGTCCAGAATGTTTCTAAGCTATCCAGAATGTTAGTGTGGGTTATTATTTATCCTTTTATTTATTTATTAGGATAATTCTTACACTTTTGTTAGCCCTACACTTGTTGGGTTAGCTTGCTTAGGTGTACTAGTTGTGTGGAGTTAGCTTACTAGTTGTGTTGAGTTAGCTTCTCGATTACGGAGTTATCTTACTTGGTCTTTTCGAGTTAACTTAACTACTAAAATTAGTTATTGGGAGTTCTTCACCACTGATTTAGGTAGTAGTTGCACTTCCCTCCTATATGTACATCTTTCTTATTGAATAATTCAAGTCATTCTATTGTAATGTATTGAGCATTATGGATTATGATGGATTTCCATATATGGTATTTTAGCTCTTTTGTTTTGCAAATCTAATGTGGTGTGCTATTATCATCTGAGATCATGACTTGGAACAATATTCTTATCATTCCTTTCATGGTATCAGAGCTATAGATGATGTAGACATCTAGTAAGTTTTTCTTTACAAACAAGGGTTTATTATTTTCATGTATTTGGATTTGTTAGCAATTTTCTGCAACATGCATTTTTATGTAAAACGGAGTGCGGCATTGGATTTGGAAGGTGCCAAAACCCTAGAATCGATTGTAAACTTGACCATGTTTTGAGACAATCAAATCTGGATGCAAATTTGTACCCTATGGGTGCATTCTTTTATCCATTGGATATAAGCGTGTACCTTCCAGATGCATTCTTTTACCCTCTGGGTATTTCGGTTTTGGATGTAGTCTTTTATCCACTGGACACAGATCTGTACCCTATGGGTGCATTCTTTTATCCATTGGATATAAGCATGTACCTTCCGGATGCATTCTTTTACCCTCCTGGATATATCGGTGGTGCATTCTTTTATCCATTGGATATAAGCATGTACCTTGGATGCATTCTTTTACCCTCTGGATATTTTGGTTTTGGATGCAGTCTTTTATCCACTGGACGCAAATCTGTACCCTTTGGGTGCATTCTTTTATCCATTGGATATAGCGTGTACCCTCTGGACGTAATGATTTACCCTCTAGACATTTTAGGTTTTGGGCACTAGGATTTTATCCTTTGGTCACAAGCATGTATCGTGTGGATGCACTCTTTTACCCTTTGGACATTTGGGTGTCACGTGTACCTTTTAAAAAAGATCAACATTAAAATATTATTTTAATAGTAAAACCTTCTAGAGCTCATAACTTTTGATCTGTAGCTCAGATTAAGGTGATTTTTTTTTGAAATTGTGTATTTTTTCGAGATCTACACATTGGTGAAATTTTTATACACATATTTCAAATTTAAAAGGTACTATTACTCATTTTAATATTTACATGCACTCAATTATAAAGTGCCAAATTTAGGAGGGTGTTGTGATCACTTGTGGACGCAATTTCGGTTGAGCCCGATGTCGTAAACTTTTAGGTATTGTATTCTTGTATCTATATGTGTATACATTTATATCTCTCTTGTTTGTTGAGATATTTTGGATCCGTATTTTTGACACTTTTTGGCATGTTGACAGTCTCTCTTGTGGGGGAGCTATTCGGGTGGAGCCTAGTGTTAGTTTTTAGTGTTCGAGTAGTTGATTTTGACAACTCATACGGATATTTTGTGTCACCGTACCCATTCTATAGTATGGGAGGGTGTGGTGTTAAATCGCTTCTTTGGGTTTTGTTTCCTTGCCTTGTTACCTTGCCTTTTCTTGGATCGTGACACTCCTATTTATTTGGATCTCATATCCACCTTTTTGGCTTGGTTGTTCTTGGATCATGGCATACCTATTTGTAGTAGTTGATCAAATTATGTTTGGTGTTTGTTTTTCATTTTCTACATCACTCCATTGTGGTCTCCTTGCATGGAGCTATTCTGGTGAAGCCTAGTGTCAATTATTTTTGAGTTATATGATCGAGCAGTGGATTCATACCATAGTGCGCACCACAATTCTTCAACATTGTATGAGTTTTGGAGCCAAGATTCTAAGGATATCTTACAACAGGATTTTTCCTCTACTTTGTTCTTCTTTGGTTATGGGTACCTTGCGGTGTCTAATTTTCCCAGTAGTTGTACGTGGGTACCTCATCAAGCCTTGTTGTCGGGACCCACCTTCTTTCCACCCACCTAAGTTATGCTTATAGGAGGGTGTTAGTGTAGGTTATTATTTATCCTTTTATTTATTTATTAGGATAATTCTTACACTTGTGTTAGCCCTACACTTGTTGGGTTAGCTTGCTTAGGTGTACTAGTTGTGTGGAGTTAGCTTACTAGTTGTGTTGAGTTAGCTTCTCAGTTATGTGGAGTTATCTTACTAGTCTTTTGGAGTTAACTTAACTACTAGTATCAGTTAGTGGGAGTTCTTCACCACTAATTTAGGTAGTAGTTGCACTTCCCTCCTCCTATATGTACATCTTTCTTATTGAATAATTCAAGTCATTCTATTGTAATGTATTGAGCATTATGGATTATGATGGATTTCCATATATGGTATTTTAGCTCTTTTGTTTTGCAAATCTAATGTGGTGTGCTATTATCATCTGAGATCATGGCTTAGAACAATATTCTTATCATTCCTTTCAATAACTAGATCAAATTGGATGTATAGGACCAGAATAAGACTAGTTTTACAACTCCTCGAGGTACTTTTGCCTACGAAGGATGCCTTTCAAGCTAATTAATGCAAGTCCAACATTCTAGAGGGCAATGGATTTGGAATTTAGAGATATGAAAAATAAGTGTATAGTGATCTACCTTGAAGATTTAACCATTTTCTCAAAGAAAGAGAAGCAATTTCAAAATCTGAAATTGGTACTTCAAAAGTGTAAGGATCATGGAATTTCATTCTATCCAAAAAAAGTCTATTTTTCAAAGTGTAACTAAGGGAATGTTTCTTGGGAATATTATAACTAAGGATGGAATAAAGATTGGTCCGTAATGTGTCTAAGCTATCCAAAATATAACCCTTTCTACAAGTAAGAAATGTGTGCATTCCTTCTTTCGAATGATCAATTTCCTTATAAGATTTATTCCCAATTTTGCATAAATGACTAGGAACATAGCCCAAATGACGAAAGGAAAAAAATATTTTGTTGACTATTGAAGGGAAGAATGCCATTGAAAATGTCAAAAGGGCTATTGCCAAAACACCTATTCTTGTTTGTCCTAATTTGAATAAGATTTTATAATCTATTGTTATGCCTTTGAGCACACCTTGGCTACAATCTTGGCACATAATAACTTTCAGGATGTGAGGTACCCATTGGATTTATGAGTTATGTATTTAAGGATCATTAATTGAATTACTCTTAACTTGAGAAACACGCCTTTGGTGTGGTGAAAGTAGTTAAACAGTTTCACTTTTATATCCCGAATTCTCACTCCACTATTTTTGTACACGATACAATAATGAAGTAAATTTTCACAGAACAAGAGTTTAGATCCAAGCGGGTTAATTAGGCAATGGAATTCCAAGAATACAACTGCATATCAATCCCACCAAGCTTGTTTGAGGGAAAGGCCTTTGTGATTTTATTGCTAATGCTTCAAATAATATTTCAAGTAATCGGAGATTGATGATGTACCAACCCTACTCTTTTTAGTTAAACTCGATGAGTGGTATGCTGATATTGCTCATTTCCTTACCTACGGAGAATGTATGACACATCTAAGTGCTAAGGAGAAAAGAGCCATTAAAATTAGAGATTTCAATATGTACTTTGGGGCAATTCGTTGTTGAAAAGAGGAATTGATGGTCACTTTCTTAGGTGTGTTCATAAGGAGCAGCAGAAAGAGATTCTTTGAGATATTTTCACAACCAAGCCTCGTGGTCATCACTTTTCTTCCTCGAATGGCTCGTAAAATTATCCGTGTAGGGTATTATTGGCCAATTTTTTCAAAGATGCAACCAAGTGGGTTTTGAAGTGTGAATCATGTCAAAATGAATTTTCTAGACCCAAGTTGGCACATGTTCTAACAACCACTAATTATTTCATGAAGTGGGTGGAAAAATCCCATGAAGAGAACCACTTCTAAAGTAGTTTGTTATTTCATTAAATAAAAAATATTGGTCATGTTCGGAATTCCAAAAATATTGTTACAGAAAATGACCCTAGCTTATCCTCTCACAAACTCATTGATTTTTGTTATGGGTATGACATCTCCCTTACAAATTCATCGATTAATATCCACAAGGAATGGGCAAAGGCTGAATTGACCAACAAAACCAGTAGAATAACAATGATAAAGAAACGTGTAGATGAATCACATAGGAATTGTATAAGAAACTATATGATTCTCTCGGGGCAAACAAAATCACACCAAAGAGAGCCATCAGGATGTCCCCATTTCAGTTGGTGCATGTGATGAAAGATTAATTTCTAGTGACAATATAGTTTCTGCACTTCTTCTTGCAAAAGCTATTGAAGATGGAGAGTTCTCGAGTGCCATGGAGAAAATGGTAATTTACCTGCAAAAGTTGGATGAAGAAAGGTTGTAGGTTGTTAATAGAATTAATGCACACTGCAAAAAGTCAAGCAAATTTTTAACAAGAAAGACAGCCCAGGAATTCCAATTTGGAGATATTTTCTTACTTTAGGACAAAAGGCGTGAACCACGAGGAATCCATGGTCATTTTGATTCTCTCTCGCTCGGTCCTTTCAAAATTAGACATTTTGCTAGTGAAAATTCCTACTATCTAAGCTATATGGATGGAACTTCACTTCCATTGCCATATAGTGGTCAATATTTGAAGTTATTTCAGTCTTGAGTGAGCAATAGTCTTTTCTACATAGGGTTCTATAAATAGTCTTGTCTGAGTCTTTGCTTTTGGTTTGTGTTGTGTCTTTGTGTTTCGTGTTCTTCTATTTCGTCATGCTCTGTATAAATTTTCCCAATGTATAAAGCACTAGTCTTGTAACCAAATATTATGGGGTCCTTTTCCCTATCTTGTCTTCACTGTGTGTCAAGTCAGTCCAATCCCCAGAAAGAGCTAACTATTGTCACCCTTAAAATATGTAATTTTTTTGAAATTTTTGGTCAAGTGACCCCTTTGACATATTTTTCCTTTGTGAAGTTCTTAGAAGTGAAAGTGTTTAAACAACTAGTCATTTTTGAGTTTTTGGAGCTAATTTGTGTGTATTGCAGGTGATTGCAGTGTTCGGAAGAACTGGAGGAAAAAGTTCCTCTAGGCCTCTAATTCCCCACATTTCGCTTTACCTACGGTACTCTTGTTTCCCTTTGTGTGGATCTTTTTGTGTTTTGTTTCCCGCAAGGCATTTCTTTTTAGAAATCCTTTGTTTTGTGGGTTCATTAGAGGTCATGGAACAAAAGAAACTTGTTCCTTTTGGGTCTTTGTTCTCCAAACCCTCTTATCGTCCGCAAATACTTTTTTTTTCTTTATAGGAAGATACTTCGGAAGTTTTGGTCCCCGTAACCCCTTATCTGTTTGACCTTGTGTTCTCCGAATGCCCAATTTTTTTGCATTGCCTAGACCCGCTTTGTATTTGGGAACTTTGGGTGATTTTGGAACTTGTAACCCTTGTGTTGTTGGGATCTCCATTCCCCATGACTCAAAGTACTCTATACTTGGCCTCCACTTGCATGCCTTTTCCTTTTTCCACATTATTTTCCTTTGTAATGCAGATACTTGAATGAATCATGCTCTCCCGACCCTTGTTCCCTCGGCCTTGTGTTCCTTGAAAACCCTCATCTTTCGCATTAAATGATTTATTTTTGTATCATGCGGGTATCTTGAGAGTTTTGGCACATAAGCTCTGTGTTCTTTGTGGGCCTTCCTTTCCCGAAACTCTTTCATATCTTCCGTATATGGGAAATTGATATTAAAAATGTTCTCCATGGCTCTCCCTTCCCTAAATTTCATTATAACCCTCAAATCGATCATTTTATAGAGTCAATTTCAAATGAAAAGCTATAAAAGGGGAAAAAGTAACTCATTTTTCATCATTCCAATTGTGAATTTATAACTAAGCACTGTGCCACCCTTCCCCGTGCCCTCAAGGAATTTTTTATCTATATCTCGCTCATTTTTCATCCATTTTCAAAAATTCAAATTACGTCAAGATCCTTGAGAAAGCGCCATCCTTCCTATGATAAAGGTGAGTCATTCTAGATCCTCTTGGTTTTTCTTATTTTCAAATTGATTTTTGTGCCCTTCTTCTCAGTTTATCCTCAAAGCCATAGTCAAGCTCCATTTCTTTGAGTCTTTTCCTCGTCCTTTCAACCATGAAGTTCCAATATGGATGTTACGAACACATTTATTCCCTAGAAACCTCCGCACCAAATATTAGGGATAGCGACGTGAAAAACTTGAACCTAGGTCATTTTTGGGCCCAAATTACGATAATGCTCCTACTTCCAAGGCTCAATGTATTAAAATTTTTAGAATTGCCTATGCTGCCATTTTTCACCTCTCTATCCAGTGTAATGATATTTTCCTTGCTTGTGCATCATGTTTTGATCCTATAACCAAAGAGATTAAAGACCCCAAGGCCATATCATTTCCAAACTTGATGCCACTATATAAATTCAGCCCTTTGTATGCCTTTGTTCAATGATTCCAATATCCTAACCTTGACTCAACCCAAAATCTATTTGAACAAGATAAAGATAGATACAAAGCAATGATATCCAAATCATGGCTCAAGGCCCGAAAGAGAGGAGTCTCAAAATTTCCTAAGGTCTTATATAGAGAAGATTTCACAGAGTAACTATCGACATGATTACCATTCTTGAAATAATTATGGGCCTACCTTCCACAAATGAGCTTCATTTCTAGATGTGTGTCTACATTAACATCATTTGTGAAGGAAAACAAAATTTGAACTGGGGTGAAATCATTTGTAAAAACCTCATTGAGCAATTAGTCAATGTGCATCAGAGAAAAACTTTCTATATGACCTCTGACCTTATGTATACAATTACAAACTTACAAAATATGGGTGGGATTGTCAAATAAAGAAGACAAAAAGAATGACCATGTCTAGAAATTTTAATCATAACTTACCTTTGAAAACAATAAACACCACCATAGGAGGGTAAATGATACTTTTACAATGTTCATTGTCAAAATTCTTGAGGGGTATACAACTAAAATAGTGTCTGCAGAAGCTAAGTAATTGATCTCAACATATGGTAGCCTCTTCATACAGTTCAGAATTTTTCCTATATCGACTAGCTGGTTTCAAGGTGCATCCAATAAACTACCTATGTATTGTAATGATAAGCTAGCTAGTCTTGGTGGAATTTTTAGATAATTGGATATGCTAGATAACACATGTAGAGACAAGAAGATCAATGACATCTCGATTCCCTATTTCCTTGGGAAATTACACATGTTAGTCTTACCTGGATGCCCAAAATGTGGAAAGAAACATTGTTGATTTTAAATTTCACTTGTACTATAAAAGATAATTTTTTGATATCAAGGTGTTTATTTCAAAACACTTGAGAATGTCCTTTTATCATGTCCCCTCCATTAAAGACTATTAGGAAGATTTTTCTGATGAGTATGAAGTAAGAAAGAGATATTTTGAAAAACTTTCCCTGAAACATATTAGAGACTTCAAAGTGTATCAAGTTTATATTCCTAAAGATTTGGAGCATGACAATATGGATTTGTATTCCATAGAGTTTCTCAAAACCATTCAACATATGCCTCACCCCACTGTTGATGGTCGTAGAAATAAAGGGATGATCCTTTGGACATGAACAATCCAATCATAATAAGAACCAAGCAATGGTTCAACAAGAGGATGAAGGAGTATAGAAAAACAAAGTAATAGTATTCTTATCAGAAGCCTCCACCTCACAAAAGGAAGTCTCTACTCCCAGGAGATTCCATCTCAACATACTCCATCTTCATCACCATTGGATTCAACTATAAAAGTGTATACCAAAAGGAGAAAGTTAAAGAAATAGAGAAAATAGAAGAAATTATTGAAAAAGAAGTTGAGTAGGAGAAGGCTCATGAATCAATGAAGAAATTCCTATATTTGAACAAATATCTCATCCTTTAGAAGAAGAGGAGACAGATACTCAAGAACAAAAATAAGAATCAAGAAGATATTTTGGAGCATAAAAAAGTGGTGATGAAGAAAAGAAATTGAGGAAGAAGAAGTGAAAATTATAAATCCGGATATTGGGAAGGTAAGTGCCTCAAAGCCCAAATCACCAAGTAAAATAAGTATCTTCCTCAACTATTGAAGTACTTCCTTTAAAAACTCCATCTTCTCATCCTCTTGGTCCTCCCCGTGCTCTTGAGTTGGCTCCTCCTCCTACTCCACCTTCTAGTGAATCCTTCACATGGGTTCAACCCATGATTGATAGTAGGAAGAGGAAGGATTCTACTCAATTAGTTGTTCTTGGTTTTGATGTTGTAGATGCATTAATTTACACAACTCCCACTCCTCTTCCCAAAAAGGGCAAGATAACCTCTCGATTGGTTTCAGACTCAAAAGGACACTAGTTTTTGGAAATTACAAAACCAAAGGGAGATAAGTATGAAAAATATATTAACGTTGCTAACTTGGAGCTCACAAGGATTTCACTTGGAGAATCTACCCCTAAGGGAGAGGTGCAGAATTTGAAGGAAATTTTTTCGAGAGTAATTCAAAGACTAGAAAAGGGAAATCAGACACATGAACAACTCAAAGAACATGCTTATGTTCTCTCTAATTTTATCAAATCCTTTCCCTCAAATGATAAGACTCCTTTGGATCCCACTCCCCTTTCTTCACTACATCCTCTAACTGTTATTTCCTAAGAGGATGTTAAAGTTATCAAATAAATACATAAGCATACCTCATAAGGTAGAGTTGTTAAAGCATTGGAGGAGGGAATGCTTATCTTTGGTTTGAATTCTATTGATTGAAGCATAAAAGGTGTATGAAAATATCTCTACAACTCAAGATCAATTCAATACAACCATGAAAGATGCAGAGAAGGAAATCATGATATGGTTGGAAAGCATTCAAGATCTGAGGATCATGAGCACCACCGATGAGAAAATTTTCCTATCTCATAATTTTTTTGATGATTTCAAGGACACCCTATCCAAGAAGCGGGTTTACAATATTGAATGGAAAAACAAAGTTTATGATGAGGTAGTCACAGAGCTTAAGAACATGGTGCAAAAAGGAGAGATTTTCAAATAAGAAATATTTGTTGAGTTGTAAGCTCTTAAATGCCAACTCTAAACATAAAATTTTGAAGAAAGGTACTCATTAGATGAAATCAAATAAAAATTTAGGGCATTAATCAAGGAAGATTATTTTAAAGTTGAAATTGTCAACAAGGAAAAGATGGAAGAGATCATTGAGCTACATAACGTTGTTATAGAAGTCACCAAGAGATTATTTCAAAATGTAGGTATTGCTAAAGAAATGGAATACTCTCTTAGTAGTTGGTTTAATTCCATGATGAACACAACCATCCCAAAGGTCATGGAGGTTTATGGCACCATGGAAAAATTCAGACTTCATGTGCTCAAAGTGAAAAATCCACCTCTACCACTCACCAATTTCCCTTCTTCTAGCTCTTAAATATTTTCTAGCTAAGTTGTTATATTTTTATGTTATCTTCATCGTTTGAAAATAAATGGTTGTAAAATAAAGCTAGCATATGTAATTGATTAATTAAGTGTTTGCACTTAGTTAAGTAACAATTAGTTATAAATTTTGTCACAACCACCCCTTAGCCTATATAAGGCTTCTTTCCCATTGTAAAGGGGTTGGATTTTGGTGTTTTGTAATGTAATGATACATATATTTTGAATATAAATAAAAAAATAAGAATATATATCCCTCTTATCTGTGTTCTTTCTATTTCTATTTCCTTCAATTGTGGATGTGAATCATGGTATATTTGAATATTGAAACTATGTGTTTGATCCATTGATTACTATGTGAGGAAATTTGGTTCTAGTTTCATTTATAACCTATGGATTTTTTAGATATACTAATTCATATGTTCTTTAATTTCCATGCATGCATTAGTAAGAGTTTAATTTGTAGTTTCTATAGCTGAACGTGTTGACTTCTTCACTTCTTTTCATTACAATAGTGTGAAATCTTACACAACCACGAGGAGAATACCTGTATTCTTTATTGGTGGATTAGATAAAACTTCATGTCCTTAGTTCATCCCTCTTACTCATAAAAGCTATTGTTTCTTCCTCTGAAATCTCGTTTCCTTGTTCATCTTCTCGTATTGAGAATAATGGAATATGGAAAACTTCTTTACACCAAATCCTCAATTAGAAAATTAGTTTTTACAATTGTAAATAATTAGATTTTTAATTGTTTGGTGAATAAGGGAACCTCTCCACAAAGAGGAGGGAGTTTTCTCCTTGAATGGTTTCTTGTGTTCAAAGACAAAATTTCCAACCAACGTGACCCAAGTCAGATTTTGGGTCATTGTTATGACCGAATGAATGTTGTGTTATGTGTATTGAACTCGTGATTGTAACTTCTTTATGGGGTGACTGATTCACCCAATGATTCCCCCTCATTTGGGGTGCCAGGATGTCACTAAGGAGTATGTAGTCTAAAGGAGGGCTGATTGTTGAAATGAAATTGATGTGCTTGGTAGAAACAAAGGCACACATAAGAAAAATTGTTGTGAAACAAGTGTTATTGAAAAAAATATAAACATGCATGTAAAAGATAAAATGTAAGCTACAAGACAAGAAGACAATGTATAAGCTATCACGTAAGATGAAAATATGCATGAAGAAAATGTAGACCTTGAAAAGCGGGTTGAAAACATGGGACATCACTCACGATGTCACAAGAAAATCAAGGCTAAATTGGTCAAAAGCATACACTCGCCGTAAGACAAAGGTAAAAGCTCGTAAACAATGGCATAAAAGACCAAGCAATGATAATAGTAGCAAGAAATGTATCTGAAAATCATGAAAGCAAATAGAAATGTACAAAAATGTTACACATGAAGCATCCGTTAGCATGATAGGAAGATAAAATGTATGTCAAAATGTGCATGATATAATATATTAGTGGGATAGTATGAAATGGGAAATAGTATAAATCGAAACAATAGAACTCGTGATAAGTATGAAATTCGATGCCCTTAGGATTTTTTGTGGGAATGTAGACACAAAATCACGCACTTTGGGTAATTATCTAGTCATGGTTACATACTACTATTCATATGATTCCTAAGTAAAAGAAGTAATAATTAACCCATGTCTTTGGTCACCTTTCTTTGATTTTTGTTGCTTCTTTTATTCTTGCACCTTTACTTTCTTAGTCTAACTTTTTATACTTTGGATTTTTTCATCCTCGGACACTAGTGCCTGACCCTAAGATGCCAGTGCTAGGCTCCCTCATCCAATCTAGGCGCACCTATCCTCTTTATACTTTACTCACACTTTTTGGCTCCTTTCTAGCTATTTGAGCATATTATATTTTTGGTAGTCAGCCTTCTAGAGGTTAATTAAGAAATTCATGCAAGGGAATCATATAAATATAAATTTATGTGATCATAATAAGGTACCAAGCACTAAGCATCTACTATCTCCACCTAAGGTTGCATCCATCAAGGCATGTAAGATATCTATTGCATCCATCTAGCTCCATCACAAGGGACACAAGGGCTGGTTCATTTTCATACACTTCATAGGAGGGAAGTTGATTTTATTCCATACACACATTTTCTACATTTCTTTACATCTAGCTACTTTCTCGTTATCCAAGTGTGACTGGCACAACAACAACCTAGAGAAAATTCTAAACACATGCACATATAACCACATTGAGTCTAAGATGTAGTGCAATGCTCGGTCATAAGTCCATCATTGAATAACCGAGGATAGTTTAACCCCTCATTTTGCATCTTTATTTTTTGGGATTTGATGTCTATTTGAGGGTTTTATAGTTCTATACTTCATTGGAGGTATATTGTAACCCCGAAGATCTTGGTACAACCTCGAGTGACCAAAAGAGACTAATTGCAAACACTTGGTGACACCCCAAAGGAGGTTTTCCAATATTTTCTATAGACTAAGATGCCTAGAATTAGTACCTGTGTACTCGCAGGCACCCATATCCCTCTCCGGGTGCCCCCATCCGTCATGTTCCTCCATTTTTGTAATTTCCAAGGCTCTGTGTGATGATTAGTGCTTCAAATCTCTCTAGTTTCCAACTTTGTACAGTCTAAAAAAATTGCAAATCAGCAAAGGCTTCTCACCCTCTCTTTGCACTTAGGGTTTCATTATTTATTTCTTACTTTACTTTGGTATACTTTTGTATTTCATTGATATATTTATTTACTAGTACTATAGCATCAAATTAGGCTTGTGTATTTACATTTTAGATTAATCATTTTGGTGAACCCGTGTTCCAATACTCATGGATCTTTATTTTTCTTCCATCATGGCTCATAAGGAACGTCAAGTTTCTTTACTTTAATTTCTTCAAATGTACCCATCTTGTAAAGATGCTCTCCACAAAATCCTAGACACTATGTGTATACCTATTAACATGTTGCATGCTCAAGTCAATGCTATCTTCGATTGTATTTCGATGACTCTCTTGGTTCCTATTCCAATCAATCCATTTGTAAAACTATTCAAGCTCTTCATTATTTATTTCAAGATAAATTTCAGGCTATAGAATCCATGATTACATCTCTAAAATCTAAAATCCAACATCTTAAGGACGCTTCTCGGGATCATGCTAGTTCTTCTTCACATCCTCATTCTATGTCTTATACATGTTCTCATATTAGTGAACCTCAAATCTTTCACCTCCCGCACCTTCCTCAAGTTTGCACTTAATGCTAAGCAACAAGATATTCTTCCACATCTCATAACTCATCAATTAATCATCTTGTCATCTACTCATTGTTATCCTCCTTATCGACTTGCAAAATATCACATTCTTCCATATCACCATTATCATCAAATCAATGGACATAATGAAAATTATATATGTGCTTTACAATGAAGAATCAAACATCTTAAGTGTCAAGGATTTATCTCATTCGTTGCACAACATTCTTCTACATGACCATCTACAATTTTTACATCTCAATGGGTTCCTAAAACTGATTCATATATATCTAATGAGCATCATACCATAATTTCTAAGGTACCTTCTATGGATATTCAATAACCGCCTAAGCAACCGCCTCTTAAAATCAATATAGCACCCCCTCCTCTCAAGTCATCTATGGCATTACCAAGTCAAAATACACAATCACCTCTCAAAATCAGTCCACCTTATTCTCCTATCAAGTCTTCTACAATGTCATCAATCCCACCTAAGTTACCACCATTCAAGATTCCTTCCCATCCTACTCCACTTATGTTTCAGTCCATTTTGTCAAAGTAACTACTTCTTCTATTGATGGCCAAGACACATTTCAAATTCCATCACCATCACATGGTCCTAATGTTTCTTTGGTCTAACATTGTGTTGGCCCTCTCGCTTATCATGATACAAATGATGCTCTTACATAATGGCATGGAACCTCGTGCATTTCTTCATAGATCTCCATCATCATATTACACTTAGGGGCATCACACTTATCCCCTCCTATAGCATTCACACATGTCTTATTTTCTCATCACCTCACACACTACACACTACACATTACATATCATACATTGCACACTGCACACTTCACATTTGCAAAACATTTTTCTAAACATTTCACATCCTACACATCTTCAATATATTATTCTTACATCTATTATACATCTTACGCACTCGCACTTTATACCCATTACATGTCTTTTGTCTATACAATATCTCTTTCTTCTTACACACATCATCGTGCACTTTATACAAGATATCACTTTCTTCTTCTATACATCATACACAATATACACCATCATTTTCTTATATATACCATACACCATACGCACTTTGCGCTTTCCACACTCATATGATCTATACATCTTGCGCCGCATATTATACATCATCACACTTGACACATTCAATGCATATATTTTCTAGCATCTTAATTTTAAACCACATTCTACAATTTAAATCTCCATAACACATTATAATTACACATTACACTTAATGATTGAACCCTTACAAGTGCACACTACCTTATGATGCACTCTAGTTCCATGGTTCATAATCGATCATCGAAGGTCTAAATCAAAATTGAACCTCACCTCATCATACTTACATCCTTATAGAATTTTTGTTCACAATCCATCATTCAATCCTATTATCATGTGACATTCCTAGCTAGTACCTTATTCACTCATTTTGTGATATACATTTTATGATAAATCATGACACTTTATGACATCTTACTCACCCATCTAGTGATCTATATGATTTAAGCTAAATCATCACACATTGTAGCTTCTCATTCTACAACTTTAGAGTCAATTCATCCAATGTCGTATTCCAATCCTACACATGACATCATCTTATAATCAAGCAAAAAAATTTTTTAGCATCCTATTCAATCTTCTACAATTGACGCTTTATGCTCTATTCATCACCTCTTTCTAAACACTCGACAACACATCACTCAAAACATTTCCCGATGATGCACTCTTGTTTACAGATTCATTCTTGACTATTGAGGGGGCATAAATAAATCAACCTCATTGCATATATACACATCTACTCGGGGCATACTTCTTCTATCATTCACTCGCATTCTATTTTGTACCATCCATAATACACTACGTATCTTAGTTTTATATAGTCTTGTTTACATTTACTTGTTACATGTTCATCTTATTACACATGATAGATAGATATCTTGTATGTCATTATCTTTACCATACACACATGCACATTCACTTTTCTTTCTAGTTGTGATCACATACTTTACAGATCTATTACACACACGTGGATGCTTGGCATAATACCTAGTACCACCCCACAGAGGCTCTTAGGGCATCCACTTTCATACACTATAGGTGCTATTGTTTTATTTTTTTCATAGCACACTATTTTATCATATTATACATGCTTTGACATACTTTTTATCTTTCTACCGCGCTAATGGTGCTTCATATATGCAACATTTGTTATGTAAGACTATCTATTTTCATGGTTATCCATTACATTATTTTCCATTGTCTGCTATTTGTATCCTCTTGTTTGTGAGAATTACCCTTTGTATTTTGTGCATACTTATATATTCATGGCCACTACAACCTTGATTGTATTATGACATTGTGAGTGGTGTCCCATGTTTGTAACCCACTTTTTCATGGTATACATCATTTTCTTGCATTTTTATTTTAGCCTACACATTTTTCTCGCTAGCGTACATTTTACATGAGTGTTTTTCTTTTCTTGTACTAACACTTTTTTCCTAGCCACTTATTTGTGTTTTCCTTGGTTTCTACCAAACACATTCCCTTCCCCCGTAAGACGCAATTTCAGCACAACGTATACTTTTCGGTGATGTCGCATGCACCCCAAATTAGGGGGCATCATATGGGTGAATTAGTCACCCCATACATAGCTACACACATCACAATACGATGCAACACAATTTTTAGTGTTGGACATGGCTTAGAATTAAACTTGTTTCCTTAGTACAATGTCCTTTCTTGGATGCCGAAACCATGGGCAATACAATGGTCTTTCTTGGAATGCCAATAAATAGGGAAAATTACATAATTATTTGACTTGTCATAGAGGAGTTTGAAAGGGAAGAGAGTCCTTTAGAACTGATCATTTGCACAATGAATTTTACAAGGTAGAGATTCCTTAGCACATACACACCATCTGCTGTGGTGTTTTACACAACAGGAAGCAATTAAAGGTTGGCAAATGACACCAAACAGCTCTCCCTATACTTCTTCAATTATAATGACATGAGATCACACACAAAACTCAAGTGTTGAAATCATCCACAGGATCCTTTCCACACCCTTTTCTCATCACAAATCAGTGCACATGTTCCTTTTTCACTTTCATCATTTTTACATACATTCAATACACACTTTTACATATACATGTGTAATTGACTACTTGTTGAATTCTCTTTTGCAAGTCTATCCATATGAGAAGCGGTAGTCAAACAACAACAAAAACATCACACAAATCAACATCGACATCAACAATAGGTACATCGGGACATATACACATGTGTTTCAGCCCTAGGTTCATTTTCATCATTTTTTGTACTTTCTCCTCCTCAAAGCATCCACGTTTCACATTTTTTCTATCACTCCACAATTTTATCTAGTCCCTGGCATGCTTGCATCATTGATCTACATGGTTATCGTGTATCCATCTTTATCTACTTTATGTTACCAAGATTTTTCTCGCCAACATAAAGTGGAGGGAAATGTAGACATAAAATTACACACTTTGGGTAATTATATAGTTCTTATTACAAACTAATATTCATATGATTCCTAAGTAATAGAAGTGCTAATCAACCCATGTCTTTGGTCACCTTTATTTTATTTGTGTTGCTTCTTTCGGTCTTGTACCTTTACTTCCTTATTCGACTTTTTATACTTCAACTTTTGTCATCCTAGACACCAATGCCCAACCCTCGTCCAACTGGGTGCCCCTTTCCCCTTTATACTTTAGTCACATTTTTCAGTCCTTTCTAGCCATCCGAGCATCTTATATTTTTGGTAGTCATTATTTTTTGGGGTTAATTATGAAATTTATGCAAGGGAATCATATAAATATAAAGTTATGTGATCATAGTAAGGGACCAAGCACTAAGCATCTACTATCTCCACATAAGGTTGCATCCATCAAGGCATGTAAGAGATCTATCGTGCATCCATCTAACTCCATCACAAGGGAAAAATGTTAGGTTGTGGAGCCTATTTTCATGTGATAAAATGTTGAATAATGTACACTAAGAGTACTGTACACTTTCCACATTTTTTGGCCTTAAAACGTGCCCGATATATCGGGAAACGTGCTTTTCTCATATGTGCAGGATTTTGACCCATAGGTTTATGGGACAGTTTTGGCCCATGGTTGTGATACCCACGATTTTTAAAAACTGCTTAAGCAGTTGTCTATTTATATGGTTTTATGCATATGGTAGGTAGAATGTAAACATTGCAGATGTGCTTTGAATTCAAGTGTGAATTCTGTAGAGTTTGTTGAGCATAGCTCCAAATAGATATGGGTATTATATTGAGAGAGCGGTGGCTTGTAATAAAATATGAGCAAGTGATTATTGGTGGACGTAGCCCAAATTGGGTGAACCACATTAAATATTGTATCTTTGTGTTGTGTTATTTTATTCTCGTACTTTTATTTGAGATCTCGTAATATTTTTCTGCATATTAGTTTCTACTGTTTCCATTTTGAGAGGGATTATTCCACATATTTTATCCTTTATTTCCTAACAAAAAAAGGTTGGTTCACCTACATAAACTTTATAGAAGGGAATTTCATTCTATTTCATACACATTTACTACATTTCTTTACATTTATCTACTTGTTCTCTATCCAAGTGTGATTGGCACAAAAGCAACCTAGGGAACAATTCCACATTAACAAACATATAACTAAATTACATTTGAGATGTAGTTCGGTGCTCGTCGTAAGTTCACCATTGTGATGACTAAGGACAATTTGACCCCTCATTCTACATCTTTATTTTTTGGGATTTGATGTATATTTGAGGGTTTTGCAAGTATATAGTTCACTACAAGTTTATTGTGACCTCAACAATCTTGGTGTGTCCTACGAGTGACCAAAAGAGACTAATTATGAACACTTAGTGACACCCTAGAGGAGTTTTTATGATATTTTCTATGGACTTAGTCACCAGAATCGCACTAGGGCATCCCGCGCCCTCTCCAACTACCCCTGTCAAGCCTGTTCCTCCAGTGTTTTAATTTTTGGGGCTCCTGTGTGATGATTAGTGCTTTAGATTTCTCTAGTTTCCAACTCTTTGCAGTCTACGAAATTTTCAAATCAGCTAAGGCTTCTCACCCTCTTTTTGAACTTAGGGTTTCTTTATTTATTGCTTAGTTTTCTTTGGTATAATTTTGTATTTCATTACTGCATTTATTTATTTCTACTATAACATCATATTAGGCTTATGTATTTACATTTTATCTTAATCATGGACCAGTAATAGGTAATGCACCAAACATCCATGATTCATGTATCGATATGTGTAAAGTCTGCAATCACAACTAGAAAGTAAGTGAACGTGCATGTGTATATAGAAAATATGACATATAAAATATATGTCTAGTATGTGTAATAAAGTGTACATATAACAAGAAAATGTAAGCAAGATAAAGAGTGACCAAGATATGCAATATGTTGTGGATGAGATGGAATGGAATGCAAAGTGAGTGTGATAGTGATTATGCTAAAAATGTAAAATAATAGCCTAATCTAATGCAAGTTTGCAATAAATAAATGAATACTGAAATACTAAAATAAATACCCAAGAAACTAAGCAATAAAAATGTGAAACCCTAAGTGTAAAGAGGGTTAGAAGAGCCTTAGCTGATTTCGAATAGGTTTCTAGAACTTGTCACAACGTAGACCGGAAGAACAAATATGGAGTAATCGTCGCATAGAATCCTGGAAAAATGTAGATCTATAAGATTTGACTAGACTGGGCACTTGGATGTCTTAAAAGGTTAACACTTTTTCTCCTTTTGTGATGCACATGTCATTGTAATATTGTCAAGGTCACCGTAAACTTGTAATGAAGAAAACACACCGCAAAACCCTCTAATAGACATCAAATCCTAAAAAAAAGATGCAAAATGAGGGTTTTGACGATCCTCGGTTTGTACAATGATGGACTTACTATCGAGTGTCACACTACATCTTAGGCCAAATGTAGTTATGTGTGTGTGTGTATAAAATTTTTCCCTAGCTTACACTTGTGTGTTTTGCACTTGAAGTAATGAGAAAGTAGTTAGATGTATAATATAAATAATGTGTGTTAGACTCCCCTCCTATGAAGTGTGATTTATATAAACCATTGTTTGTCCCTTGTGATGGAGCTAGATGGATGCAAATTGATCTATAGATGCCTTTGACGGATGCAACCCTAGGTGGAGATAGTAGATGTGTAGTGTTTTTCCCTTTATTATGATCGCATAACTTTATATTTATATGATTCCTTTTCTTGAATTTCATAATTAAACACCGAAATGACTAAAAAGGACCAAAAAAGTGTGAACTAAGTACAAAGAGGACAAGGGTTCCCGGAGGGGATGGGGGCACTTAGCGCTAGTGTCTTTGACTAGGTGCTAGTGTGTCAGAATGACATATCTTTGAAAGTTGAAAATACAGATCGCGCAAGTAAACATGCAACACCGAAAGCATAATCATAAAACAAAGAAATATGGCCAAATACATAGGTTAATCCATACTTTTCTTACTTATGAACCATATGAATAGTAGTATGCAACCATGACTAGATAATTACCCAAAGTGTGTGATTTTGTGTCTACATTTAACCCCACTCTATGTGGGTGAGAAGAATGCTCGGTAACATAAAGTAGATAGAGATTCATACTTGATATCCATATAGATTGATGTAGAAAGCGTGTCAAGGGACTAGAAAAAGTGTGGAGTGATAAAATATGGAGTGTGGAGACTAAAGATAAAAAAGTGTAAAAGGTGATGAAAATGAACCTAGCGTGGAAACACGTGTGGGAATGTGTTGTTGTACATGTTGTTAGTGTTGACTATGTGCTCCCATACAGACGGACCTACAAAAGAGAATATGATCAAGTAGTCAAATATGCATGTATATGATCAAAAATATGTAAAAAGTATGTAAAAATGTTGAAAGTGAAAAAGGAACATGTGCACTGATCTATAATTAGAGAAATGGTATAGAAAGGATCCCGAAGGTGATGTCGATGCACGATTTTTTCAAGTGATCTCATGCCATGGCCGAAGAAGTGCATGGAGGAAAGTCTAATTTATCCCCAACCTTTAACTATTTCCCAAAACTATAGATATCTTTGTACCATTTAGAAATTTGGGTGATCCGACGCCATGACAAAAGTAGAGTAGAGAGGAAAGTCTAGTGTCATCCTCTAACCTTTAACTTCACCCCAGATTATGGAATACCATTACAGATTGTGTATACTGAAGCATGTGCTAAGGACCCAAGTTTGATTATAAGCCCTATAAAAGCCACTACGTAAATGCCCAATGCTAAAGGACTCTTTACCCGGTCAAAATCCTCTCGTGACATGTCACCGATCTATGTAATTTTCCCTAGTTACTAAAGACTCCAAGAAATACCATTGTATTGCCTGCTATCGATACTCGGGAAGGCTGCTATGCTAAGGACCCAAGTCTGATTCGAGCCCTATCTCGAAACTAAAATTTGTTTAATACTGGTATTGTGTTGTGCTATGTATACTCTTTATGGGGTGACTGATTCACCTAAATGATGCCCTCTTTTTTTGGGTGCATGAAACAACATGAAGGAGAATGTGTCCCAAAGGAGGACTCGGCCAATGAAACTATGCCCTGTAGGGGAGGGGGATGTGCTTGGTAGAAACCAAGGAATATGCGAACAAGTTGTTGGGAAAAGAAAAGTGTTATTACAAGAAAATAAAAACACTCATGTAAGAGATGACATGTAAGCTAAGCGAGACAATGTATATGGTAAGATGCAAGTAAACACACAAGAAGAAAATGTAGACTCGCAAAAAGCGGGTTGTAACCATGGGACATCACTCACAATTTTACAAGATAATCAAGGCCGATGAATCCAAAAGCATACAAATGTGCACAAAAGACAAAGGGAAAATCCTGTAAACAATGGCATACAATAAAAAGAAAGTACAATCAATATAACATGTATAAGCATGGTGGTAAATATCCTGCAAAATAAATGGTGCACATAAAGCACCCATTATGATGTTAGAAAGATAAAAAAATATGTCAAAACATGTATAATATGATAAAATAGTGTGTTATGAAACAATAGTACATGTAGTGTATGAAAGTGGATGCTCCCAGGAGCCTCTGTGGGACTAGTACTAGGTATTGCGCCAAGCATCCATGCTACATGTAATGGATCTATAGAATCTGCAATCACAACTAGAAAACAAGTGAACGTGCATGTGTGTATGATAAAGATAATGACATACAAGATATCTATCTAGCATGTGTTAAAAAGTGAAAATGTACAAGTAAATGCAAGAAAAAATAAATGTGATTAAGGTATGAAATATGTTGTGGATGGATGTAATGAAATGTAGAGTGAATGATAGGAGCCACCGCCCCCGAGTGAATGTAATTTTCTCCAATGATGTTAATTTAATTATGCCCTCAAAGCAATCAAGAATGAACCATAAATTATAGTGCATTATCAGGATATAGTTTGAATGATGTGTTATGTGTAGCATGATGTGATGAATGTTTAGTGGTGATATGCGGCATAGAGATGAAGTGTGATAATGTGTGATGATTTATCCTAAAGCATATATCACAACAAGATAATGGGAGAAGTGATGATTTATCCTAAAACATATATAAATAGATGGTGTTAGAGGAAGTGATGATGTAGCCTATGTCGTATATCACTAAATGATGTAGGCGATGGTGATGATATAGCCTATAATGTATATCACTAGATGATGCGAGTGGAAGTGATGATGTAACCTATGACATATATCACTAATCTAGGAATGTCGCATGAGAAAAATATTGAATGGATGAATGTGTGAGTATGATGAGGTCCATTTGATTTGTAAACCCTCGAATTCAAGTATGGTGAGGGACTAAAGTGCACCATAGGGTAGTCATTGCATCACATATAAGTAGATGAGAAGGACGTGGAATATGTGTAGTAAACGTGGTGATGAGAAATCGTCATGTGATGTGTAATGTGTAGTGTGTAATTTAGGTTGTATAATATATAATAGAATATGTGCGAGATGAGATAAGATGTGTGAATTCATAGTAGATGTAAGATGTAAGATGTAGGAAGTAATATGTAAGGTGATGTGTATGTATAAGAGTGTAAAATGTATGAATATGTGTAATGTATAGTGTCTACTATGTAGTGTGTGACGTTTATGTGTATAAGATGCCCTCAATAATCAAGTGTGAACTAAAACACAAGATTTCGTCAACGAGTAATGATAATATAAATGTATAAGAATGTGTATGATGAATGCAAATGATTAGATGTCTTGTAGGAAAAATCAAAGATGGATAAAGCAATCGAAAGAGGGGAGGTAAGAAAAATGCCCCCAAATATGCAATAATGAAGGTGATCAAGTAAAGTAATCTAAAAGGTCTTTGCTTTCATGGTCAAAATCGTATGGAGAGGTATATGAAACTTGATAGGATATAGTTTCGGGTTGGTCATGTAAGGAGCCATTGAGGTGTAAGTTATACATGCCCATAATGTATTCCTCATTAGTGAAAGGAAGTAATGGGAATCCATGTGCATACCAATGAGTGAGATTCTATGTATATCCAAGAAAATAACTATTGTAAATGAACACATGACCAAATGACATAGGAAATGAGATATCAGTGTGATTGGGATTTAACATGCCCCTAATGCAATCAAGCCAATATTTCCCTAATGTAAGTGGCGAAGAGCGAGGACTTCGCACAAGGAATACTGTGAGATGAAAGACATGTATACCATAAGCGACAATAATGCAAACGAATCCATGATAAAGGTGAGAAAAATGTGGAGGAGGGTAGAAATACTCAAAAGTGAATCCTAGCCGAGTCAAGCCATCATGTGTACAAATTGTGTCATCACTAGTAGGATGGAACTTAATATGCTCCCAATAGAGTCATTCATAAAAAGTGTACATGTAAAGGGAGTACGTGCTAATGGTGGATGTATCTCGTGGTAGTTGAGAAGGTGGAATGACATTTGTTGTGTAGGTAGGATCACTATAAATTACTATAGTGGTAGTAGTATCAAGAGGATACAATGTTATAGATGTGGTTGGGACCAAATCTGAAAATAACACCTTCAAGTGGTGGTAAATATGGTATCTCATCTATGGGTTGTGGGTCATCAGTAGTATTAGTTCTTGGAATAGGAAGTGTAGTATTTGGATCATGGTCGTAATATTTGTATGGATGACAGTCAGGAAGAATAGTATACTCAACACCCTTATGTAGGAATTTGACACAATGATGTACACTAGAGGCAACCACTTGTATGGCATGAAACCATGTCCTACCAAGTAAACAATTGTAGGATACCATAAAATCAATGAAAAGAAAACCGTGTTAAGGGTTTTGGCTCGACATTTATAGGTAAGACAATATGACTGACACATGGATGAATAGAAGCATCATATGCACGAAGGGAAATATATGAGGGACTGAAATTAGCAACATAAAGACCTATATTTTCAAGGAATTACATAGGACATAGATTAAGTTCATATCCATTGTCAATTAAAATACATTTGATACCCATATTGTAAATGTGAATCATGATATGCAAGGGTGGATCATTGTCAAAAATAGAAAGATCAACATAAGGATTAGACGGGAAAGTAATATGTTACAAAAATGCATCAAAATATGATTTATAGATATAATCTGGGTGCATATCAGCAAGATTGCGAGTATTAGCGAGGAGATGTTGGAATTTATGCCTTAAATAAGGATTGACAAGCAAGAAGTCATTAATTTAGATACTCATGATGACAAAATTGTAGAATAAAAAATCAAAGCAAAGTAAGGGATGAGGGTCCTAAGAGCATGAAGATCGAGTTTTGGTTCACCATAATTATTATTCTAAAATGTAAAATAATAGCCTAATCTAATGCAAGTTTGTAATAAATAAATGAATACTGAAATATTGAAATAATACCCAAGAAACTAAGCAATAAAAATGTGAAACCCAAATTACAAAGAGGGTTAGAAGAGCCTTATCGAATTCAAAAAGGTTATTGGATTGTGTTCTTTGTGAAGACCAACTGAACATAGATGGAAGACTATTTCACAAAATCTTGGAAAAATGAAGATTTAGTAGATTTGACTGGACTGGGGTACCTGGAGAGGGATAGGGATTCCCGTGGGCTACTTGGTTTGGTTTCTGGGTGTCCTGGTCTACACAGATTCTCAAAAAACTTCCTCTGAGGTGTCATAAGAGGTTCACACTTGCTAACCTTTTATCCCATGTATGTCATTGTAAGATCATTAAGGTCCTTGTAAACATGTAATGAAGAAAGCACCTACAAAAACCTCAAATTCTAAAAAAGAAAGATGCAAAATAAGGGGTTAGATTGTCCTTAGTTTCCACAATGATGGACTTACTAATGAGTATTGCACTACATCTCAGACCCAATATAGTTCTATGTGTGTGTTTGTAATTGTGCCCTAGGTTGCTTTTGTGTGTCACACTCGAAGTAGCGAACAAGTAACTAGATGTAGAATGTAAATAATGTGTGCGTGAAAACAATAGACGCACCTCCTATGAAGTGTGATGAAAAATGAACCATCATTTGTCCCTTGTGATGGAGCTATATGGATTCAAATGGATCTATATATTCTTTTGATATATGCAACCTTAGGTGGAGATAGTACATGCTTAGTGCTTGGTCTCGTTATTATGATCACATAACTTTATATTTATATGATTTCTTTGCTTGAGTTTCGTAATTAAATATGAAAATGATGACTAACAAAAATATAAGACACTCAAATGGATAGAAAGGACCCAAAAAGTGTGACCAAAGTACAAAGAGGACAAGGGCACCCAGAGGGGATGGGGGCGCTTGACGCTAGCATGCTTTGGCTAGGTACTAGTGTCTAGAATGACATATGTCAAAAGGTGAAAATAAAGACCGAGAAAGTACAAGTACAAGACTGAAAAATAAGAATAAAGCAAAAGAACGGTGGCCAAAGACATGGGTTAATCAATCCTTTTCTTACTTATGAACCATATGAATAGTAGTATACAACAGGACTAGATAATCACCCAAAGTGCGTGATTTTGTGTCTATAGATAGGAGCTGCGTGCCCCCAAGAAAATGTGAATGACTATGCATGTGATGAGGTTCATTCATATATGTCGCCTCAGTGATTGATAATGAACCGTAGAATAAGAGTGTGTTATCGGGAAATGGTTGTGAATTGTGTGCAAGAAAGGTATGATCGTGAAAGCATAGATCGTAGAGAGTGCGAGTGAGTGTGGTAGGGTTAATTTTAGATTTTTACCCTCAGCATTTGAGTATGAACCATGGAACTAGAGTGCTTCATAGGGTAATGATTGTAATGTGTAAACATAGATATAAGAATGATACATCGCGAATGTGTAGAGTAATAATGCACATAGTGTGTTATAGAAGTTGTGAGAAAGAGATGTTGTGCATACACGAAGTGTGAAGTGTGTAGTGTGTGACATTCATGTATGTAGTATGCCCCTAATAGGCAAGTGTGAATTGTAGCACAAGATTACATCATCAGTAATGACGATACTACTATATCAAGATGTATATGTTTTATGTGAGAGACTAGGTGTGGAGTGTAGAATGAGAAAGTAGAAATACAAGACGAATGGTAATGTTGGGGGATAATAAGCATGATGCGCCCCCAAAGTGGGTAATGATGATAATGATCAAGTGAAACTACATAAAAGATCATCATTGTTACAATGTAAATTGTACATGCGCATTGTGTACTTCTTCAAGTGAAAGGTGTTGGCAAACATCCATATGCATACATACAAGTGAGATTTTGTGAATAGTTTGAAATGAATAATTACATACAGAAATACATCCAAAAGGCATAGGGAATTGAATTCTAGTATGGTTAGGGTCCAAAGTTCCCCCAATGTAATCCAACCAATATTTCCCAAGTGTCAGTAGAGAAGTGCAAGGATCGCGTGCCACAAATACATTTAGATAGAAGACACGAAGAACATAAGTGGTCGTAATATGGACACATCCATGATATAGATGGGGTGAATGAGGTGACAGTAAGATATCATTGAGTGTAAAGATAAGCTAATTCAATCCATCATATTTACAAATAGTATCAGAGAAATTAATATCTAATGAGAATATGATGCTAATAAGAGTTATTCATGAAAAGTGTGCATGTGAAAGGAGGAAGTGTGGATGTAGATTACCCATGAGAAGGTGAAATGACATCCAGAGTATGGATAGACCCCCAATAAAGTACCATTACTTTAGTAGAAGGAGGGATGTTTTGAATTAATACTCATCGGGGTACCGACAACAATGAAAGTATCATTGAAATATGAGTCATCTATAATGGCTTATTTAATAAACTAAGATGATAAAAAATATGTCTAAGCGGTTCAAAGACATAAAAAAGCATGTCAAACAAACCCAATATGATAAGGAATTAATTACACCATATTTATATGTGAATTACTTTCCGTAATTGATCTATAATAAAGGCAAACAAAGTACAACAAAATAACAAACTAACATGCTAACAAAAGCATCATCACAATGTTGAAAAATTGTAACAATATAACACAATTTGTAATAACGATGTCTAATGACACCCCTAATGTGTTCCACATTGAAGAAATAGACAAATATGAATGCCCCCAAGTGATATATTAGAAACACAAGAGGATTAGATCAGGTCAAAGAGCGGAGTGATCTTAGATACTCCAAAAACACTCTTGTCGGATCCCATTGAATTTTGATCTGTATTGGATTTAATCCAAGTGTGCCCTAAGCAATGTTATATTGCGAAGGATTAATTGATTTTTTTGTGTCCAAGCATAGAAATACACCATGGGAAAGAAAATTTATTATTGTAAGATGATCTATAATGATCGATAGCATTGTCGTCAAATGATGATATTAGCTAATTGTGTTATGCAGCTTCCTAAGATTTTGTCAAACATTTTCTCGATGTTTTGTTTTTAGATTTTTTATACTATTTTTGGTTTTTGTACACATTTGAATGTTTTTATATTTTTGAACATGTTTGAATTTTTTTGGAGTTTTAAACATATTTGAATGTTTTGTATTCTTAAACATATTTGAATGCCTTTATATTTTTGGCTTAGTAAAGGTGCATTGTTTGAACTCATGTTCAAACAATTATAATCATTTCATTCCATTGGTAGAATGTAGATGATATAGTGATAGGATATCTCACTCTACTCATGACTCCATGTAACTAGAAAGATTTGAAGGATCGTCACCAGAGCCAAGAAGGACACGATAACTAGGAGAATAGTGATATGAAAATGAAGATGATGGATGCCAAGACACAAGGTGTAACAATGATCCATTCGGGAAAATGTGACTCATCTCCAGTCAAGATTACCTGATTAATTCCAAGATGATTTCACTTTATATTTTTAACTAGACTTAGATCCATTGATGGCCTACTGATTGACAAGATCTCGGTTGAAGGAATTGTTGTCTCTCTTAACATGAGAAACTTCTTGGGATGTGTATGATTAAGCACTTTTGATTCATATTTTCTAAAGGATTTATTTTTTTTTATTTTTTTAGAAATGACCCATTACATACTATCTCATACCACTATTAAGAGGTAAGGGCTAACCATAAAAAAACATAGGTAAAGATACCTACCTCCTTTCCCAGTCTCATACTACTAGTAAGAAGTATGGGCTCATCATCAAGACTGTGAAGGATGAAAGGTGTAATGATTGATATTTTTTTTTGTATTTTAGATTGATTTTTCCTTGTATGTTGATATTGTGCTTGTTGGGAAGGAACATTTTCCCCCAAATATCAACTACATATGACTAGTAGGACACAAGGGTTCAACACCATAGAATGAGATGGATGGTCAAAATGTCTAGGTAAAGAAGTTTAGTGCTTTTTGTTAAAGAGAGAGCTTTTTTGAAAGGAGGATTTGCCATCAGTAAGCTTTGAGATAAAACCATAGGTAAAAATATTTGGAATGGTAGAAACCATAACAGGGATGAGATACAAAATGCCTGATAGAAACAAGATTAATTTTTCGTATATGTGAAGAGTGTGAATTAGATGCTAATGATATAATAGAAAACTCGCAATGGATGAAATAATTAAAATTGTTTATTAAATGAATTGACCATGTAAGAGCCTCCCTAGTGTGGAGAGTACCCATGGAAGAATTCCATGTTTAGTAAAGTTTCATGTTCATGATTTATGAGAGTTGGGTGGACAAGGTCCAAGCCAATAGAGTAACTAGAAGGATTTTCAATGTATCCATGATTTGATGAGTCTT
Source organism: Taxus wallichiana var. yunnanensis (assembly GCA_018340775.1). Classification (NCBI taxonomy): domain Eukaryota; kingdom Viridiplantae; phylum Streptophyta; class Pinopsida; order Cupressales; family Taxaceae; genus Taxus; species Taxus wallichiana. The sequence goes on from CM031243.1 coordinate 615,706,750, forward strand.
AATTTGTGAGACTTGGGAAAACAAGATCCAAGTCAACAAAGTGAATCAAAATATTTGATGAGTCATGAATTATGAGACTTGGATGGGCGAGGTCCAAGTCAATGGAGTGAATCCTAAGATTTGATGAGTCCTTATTTAATGAGACTTGGGTAGATGAGGTCCAAGTCACAGAGTGAACCAAAAATTCAATGAGTCATGATTTATGAAACTTGGGTGGATGAGGTCCAAATAAAAAGATGAATCAAAATATTCAATGAGTCCTGATTTACAAGACTTGGGTGGATGAGGTCCAATTTAATGGAGGGGATTGAAATATTTTCGATGAATAATTGATTGAAGTTGTCCTAATTTACAAGACTTTGGTGAATGATATCCAAGCCAATGGAGTGAATCCTAATATTTGATTTGTCTTGATTTACGAGACTGGATAGATGAGGTCCAAGTGAATGGATTAAATCAAAAGATTTGACAAGTCCTAATTTATGAGACTTGGGCGAGATGAGGTATAAGTCAACGGAGTGAATCAAAAGATTTGATGAGTCCTTATTTACATGACTTGGGAGGATGAGGTCCAAGTCAATGGACTGAATCAAAATATTTGATGAGTAATGATTTAGGATACTTAGGTGGATGAGGTCCAAGTCAACGAAGTGAATCAAAATATTCGATGAGTCCTGATGTTTAAGACGTGGTTGGACAAGGTCCAAGTGAACAACTTGAATCCTAAGATTTGATGAGTCAAGTTATATGAGACTTGGGTGGATGAGGACCAAGTCAATGGAGTGAATCCTAAGATTTTATGAGTATTGATTTATGAGGCTTAGCAGATGAGGTACAAGTCAATGAAATGAATCAAAAGATTCAATGAATCCTTTTGCACGAGACTTGGGAAGACAATCTCCAAGTCAACAGAGTGAATCAAAAGATCTAATGAATCTTGATTTATGATACTTGGGTGGATGACATCCAAGCCAACAAATTGAATCAAAATATTCAATGAGTCATGATTTCTAAAACTTGGGCATACGAGGTCCAAGTCAACAAAGATGTGATCGGATAAGTTGATGATGATATCAAAAAAACCATGTGATGTTAGAAGAATTTTTAGATGTGGAGGATATGTTGAAATGAATATTCACTCGTGATTGGAATGATGCGAAGAGCTAATGATTGATCCCTAGATGTACATCTAAGGCACCTTGTAGAATTCATAGAGAGAATATTCAATTTTACTCCTTTTAGGCATTAGATTAATTCGTTTGATGAAAGATTTCTGATTATTTCTTGAAATGGTTGTGTGAGAATATTTCAAAATATAAAAACCTCATGGAGTGCACACATATAGATGTCTTGACACATAGGTGTTGTCATTGCATGTTTAATAATGTTATGTAAAATACAAGAAGACTCTACTTCAGATAATTGTCGTGAAACATTATTAAATTCAAGATTGATTGTTTGAGGTATTATGGACATAGAAGGTTGTGTTGTTGCAAGTGTCCAAACTTATTGTTTTTATCTTGACAACAAGAATAGAGATGTACAACGTAGGATCTAGTATTGAAAGGATATAATCAATCTCAATGGTGTTTGATGATTGACCCTCTTCTTTAGAGTCTTCATTTATGTCATGGGTTGGAAAGGAATCTTGAATCATGCTCAAGTTCTCATTCAATGTTTGAAGATAGTTGTTTGAAACACTTTCAATTTCTGATTGAACTAATAGAAGGACATCCAGATGAGAGATTGATTGGTTTTGATTTATATATCCTTGACCATTTTCATCTTGATCTCGTTGAGTTTTATCATGTAAAGAATTTTGGACAATGTTCAAATCTTCACTAGAAGTTGTAGTAGTTGACATGGTTTCGATTTTAATAGCTTCGTTGTCGATTTCTATAGAAATGACTTTTATATCAATTAAGTCTTAGACGTAATAGTGGAGATTTTAAAAATGATCTATAGAGTGGCATTTTATGCAATGATATTAACAATATTATGATTTTTTATATCACTTAGGCTTGGATTCCCATTCATAGTAGAAGGGTCTTGTAATTTGATATTTGATCATTTTAGCCTTTACTAATTGATGAAAATCACTAGAGAGACTTTCTCTTAGGGGTGTAAAATGACATTTGAATCTCCATGGAGTATTTTCATCGAAAAACGATATGATGGAATTGAAATCAATGTTATTCAAATATTTACCCTATTCGGGAGTTTTTCCATTCGTACTATGTTTGAAAACACCTTTAAATTATTATTTTTGAGATTTATCGCAAGGATCAATATCGAACTCGTTAGAAAATAAGAGATAAAATATGCAGAATAATCCCTTACAGAATCGCAACAGTAGAAACTAATATGTAGAAAATATTATAGATCTCAAATAAAAGTGCAGAATAAATAACACAACACAGAGAGACAAGATTTAACGTGGTTCACCTAATTTGGGCTACATCCACCAAGAATCACTTGCTCAAATTTTATTACAAGCCTCCACTCTCTCAATACAATACCCAGATCTGTTTGGAGCTATGCTCAACAAACTCTATAGAATTCACACTTGAATTCAAAGCACATATGCAATGCATTTGCTTGTATATGTATCATATGCATAAGATCATATAAATAGACAATTGCTTAAGTAGTTTGATACAAAACTATGGGTATCAAAACCATGGGAAAAAAACCGTGGGTATCAAAACCATGGGCAAAAACCGTGGGTATCAAAACAATGGGTACCGAAAAACCATGGGCCCAAAAACAGCCCATAACGGTTACCCATTACCCATGGGTTAATAAACCACCCATGAAAATTTGTTTCGGGGGCTTCACCCCCTGACCCACTCACCGGCAAGCGGGACCACTGTAAAAATACCTGAGTGTAACACATAGAAGGTGTACCACACTCTAACATGAAAATAGGCTCCACAAACATAACAATCTCCCACTTGGAGACTGATTTTCACTAAGCAAGCTTCTTAACCCTTCATTGTCATCCGCAAAGGCCAACCAAAGATGAACATAGCTTTAGTTTATCCCTTGTGACCACCTTGGTCATCATGTCTGCAGGATTCTGACTAGTATGAATCTTCTCCAACTTCAACTTATCTTCCTCCAAAGTTGTCCTAATGAAGTGATATCTCAATTGTATATGCTTCTTCCGGAGTGGAAAGCAGAGTTCTTAGCTAGGTGTATAGCACTTTGACTATCACTATGTAGCTTACATTCCTCCTGCTTATGCCCCAACTCCTCAAGTAATTGTTGTAACCAAATCATCTCTTTGCTTGCCTCTATGGCAGCAACATACTCAGCCTCCGTGGTTGCAGAGCCACCGCCTTCGTGTAGTCATGAAATACATCTTACTGTTGTCCCACCTACAATGTAAATATAACCTGTTGTGCTCCTCCTGCTATCTACATCTCCAGCCATGTCTAAATCTACATAACCACGTAAAGTGGTGTTTGATCCACTGTAGCATAAAACTATCCCCATGGTCCCTCTCAAATACCGAAGGATCCACTTTACTGCTTTCCAATGCTCTTTACCTAGATCACTCATAAATCTACTCACAACTCCTACTGCATGGGCAATATCAGGCCTAGTGCATACCATAGCATACATCAAACTGCCAACCGCTAATGAGTAAGGTACCTTGGACATATGGTTTCTTTCTTGCTCTGTCTTGGGACACTACTCCTTTGATAACTTAAAATGGCCTGCCAAAGGAGTCCCAACCGGTTTAGCATCCTACATGTTAAACCTATCCAATACCTTCTTAATGTACTCTTCCTAAGATAAAGTCATCTTCCGTTCCTTCCTATCCCGAGTTATCCTCATACCAAGGATTTTTGTCTGGCAGCCCCCAAATCCTTCATATCAAAGGATTCAATTAGTTGTTTCTTGAGTGTTTTTATTTCCTACATGTTTTTTCTTGCAACCAGCATGTCATCAACATACAAACATAGGATAATATAACTTCCATCCTCAAATTTCTTTGTGTACACGCAATGGTCAGAATGACATCTGATGTAACCTTGCTCCATCATGAAGCTATCAAACTTCTTATACCATTGACGTGGAGCTTGTTTTAGGACATACAAACTCTTCTTCAATTTGCACACCATCTCCTCTTTACCTTTGACTTCATATCCTTCTGGCTGTTGCATATATAGCTCCTCCTCCAAATCACCATGGAGAAATGCAGTCTTTACATCTAACTATTCTAAGTGTAAGTCTTATGCTGCCACTATTACAAGAATAGTTCTAATAGAAGTCATTTTTACTACAGGAGAAAAGATCTCATCAAAATCTATACCTTGTTTTTGTGCAAACCCCTTAACCACCAACCGGGCCTTATATCTTTTCTTTCCTCCTTCATCTTTAACTTTGTACACCCACTTGTTCTGCAATGCTCTTTTGCCTTCCGGTAGCTTCACCAAATCCCAAGTTTGGTTCTCCATGAGAGACTTATGCTCCTCATCCATGGCTTGCTCCCACTTCTTACTGACATCTACCTGCATTGCTTCATCAAAGCTCTCTGGATCTCCACTATCAGTGAGTAATAAATAATAAAGAGAAGGAGAAAAACGTTCAGGTTCTTTTCTTACCCTAGAAGACCTCCTCACTATAGGAGTTTGGGGTTCCTGTTGAGTAGGTTCCTGAACTGATTCATGGGTCACTTGTCCCATCCGAAAGATCCTCTACCACTACATATTCTTTCTTGGATTCTTCCCTGTTTTCCTGCAACTATTTGTTTATACATGACTTTCTCATTAAAGACCACATCCCTAGATCGAATGATTTTCTTATCCTTAATACTCCAACATTTAAATCCAAAGTCATCACCACCATAACCAATAAAAGTGCATTTTTCTGATTTAGCCTCTAGCTTGGTCCTATCATCCTTGTCAATATGAACAAACACCTCACATCCAAAGACTCTAAGAAATGAGTAATCAACTTTCTTACTGTACCAAGCCTCCTCAGGTATGCCTCCATCCAAGGCACTTGAGGGTCCTCTGTTTATTAAGTACACAGCTATGCTCACCGCTTCTACCCAAAAATAAAGAGGTAGTCCTGCATGTATCCTCATGCTCCTAGCACGTTCCATTATTGTTTTGTTCATCCTTTTAACACCCCATTCTGCTGGGGTTCCTGGAATCATCTTTTTCCTGTGGATTCCATTCTTAGAACAATAATCATCAAATTCATTGTTGTAATACTCCCCTCCATTATCTGACTTGAGACATTTTAACTTAAGACCTGTTTCATTCTCTACCAAGGCTTTCCATTTAACAAAAGTATCAAATACATCAGATTTGTTTCTAATACAATAAACCCAAACTTTCCTTGTTGCATCATCAATAAAAGTAACATAATAACTTGAACCCCCAAGAGATGATACCTAAGATGGCCCCCACACATCAGAATGTACCAGCTCTAACTTACTCTCTTTCTTCATAGGTCCAACCTTGAGAAACCTTACTCACTTTTGTTTCCCATATATGCAGTTCTCACAAAAATCCAAACTGTTATTGTATATCCAAGCAAATTCTTCTTTATGATGTTCATGCCCTTATGGCTCATAGAACCTGAGCCTATAGTGCCATAATGTTGTATCTCGCATCTGAAGCCATAAGATTACAATCATTAGTACTATCGGTGGATAGATACAAGGTTCCAACCTTCTTACCTCTTTCCACCACAAGGGCACCCTTGGTAACCTTCCAAGAGTCAGCTATAAATATCACAAGACAACCATCACTTCCTAATTGCCCGTCGATATCAAATTTCTCCTTAATGTAGGCACATGTCTCGACATCCTTCAATAGCCATGTATTCTCATTTTGCATCTTAACCTGAATAGAACCTTTTCTAACTATCTGCAAGGCTCATCATCACACCAAGAAAAACATGCCCAAAATCCCCTTGAACATAATCAACAATATAATGCCTATTGGAGTAGCATGAAAAGAAGCCCCGAATCTAAAACCCAAGATTCAGTAATATTATGCAAAGAAAGAATCAAAGCATCCTGACATACATTACCCGATGCCACATTTGCCTCCTTGTTTTCTTCTTATTGCTTCTTCTTGTCCCAAAGCTCCCAAGAGTCCTTCTTTGAATTCCCAGACTTTCCATAATTCCAACATACAATCTTGCTCTTGGATTTTGACCTTGTCTGATCTTTCGATTTTCCACGGTTTCCTCTATTCTTCTGTCTCCCTCTAGTTTCCACTGTCAAATCATTCCCTGAAGTAGAAGATTCCCTGGAGCTTTTTCTTCGCATTTCCTCACTTAGAATCACCCCTACAACATCCTCAAACTTCAACTTGAGTTAGCTGGAACCGAGTTGCTTACCGCCATTACCAGGCTATTCCAACTTTTAGGTAAAGAGCACAAAATTAATAAAGCCCTAACTTCTTCATCAAATTCTATTGTAATCGAAGCTAGCATATTCACAACCATATTAAAATCATTTAAATGATCCGCTACTCTTGAACTATTCTCGACATCTTCATATTAAACAAATTTTTAATTAAAAATATCTTGTTAGAGGCTAGAGGGTTTTTCATACAACTTCCCTAATGCATCCGTTAGATATTTTGTAGTCTTTTCCTTTGAAACATTAAATAATACCGAAGATGCAAGACACAGCCGGATCGTTCCAAGTGCCTTCCGATCCAACAAATCCCATTTTGCATCTGTCATACTCGAGGGTTTGTTCACCTTCTCAGATAGCAGAGTATAAAGATCCTTCGATAAAGGTAATCTTACATCCGCATCCTCCAAAGACTCGAAATTCTGCCCGTTGAATTTATCAACCCTAGATCTTCCATCATCTACCATAGCTCCCACTCAAGCTAAAAATTTCCCTGTGATTCAACACTTCAGCAAACCAAACCAAGCTCTGATACCAATTGTTGGGAAATAAGAGATAAAATATGCAGAATAATCCCTTACAGAATCGCAACAATAGAAACTAATATGCAGAAAATATTACAGATCTCAAATAAAAGTGCAGAATAAATAACACAACACAGAGAGACAGTATTTAACATGGTTCACCCAATTTGGGCTACGTCCACCAAGAATCACTTGCTTAGATTTTATTACAAGCCTCCACTCTCTCAATACAATACCCAGATCTGTTTGGAGCTATGCTCAACAAACTCTACATAATTCACACCCAAATTCAAAGCACATCTGTAATGCATTTGCTTGTATATGTATCATATGCATAAGATCATATAAATAGACAATTGCTTAAGAAATTTGATACAAAACCGTGGGTATCAAAACCATGGGCAAAAAATCATGGGTATCAAAACAATGGGTACCGAAAAACCATGGGCCCAAAAATAGCCCATAACGGTTACCCATTACCCATGGGTTAATAAACCACCCATGAAAATTTGCTTCGAGGGCTTCACCCCGAACCCCCTTGACCCGCTCACCGGCAAGTGGGACCAGCGTAAAAATACCCGAGTGTAACACGTAGAAGGTGTACCACACTCTAACATGAAAAAAGCTCCACAAACATAACGTAACCCCATGCACATAAATGAGGTTACACTTTAATAGTGATATGAATGCTCCCGAGTTTAGCAAGAGTCTAAAAATTATTAGAAAAATTACACGAGAAGCACAAATTATGAAATGGAAGTAATTGGAAACTAGAATAAAAGAGTGCATTTTTACCAAACAATCACTCTGATACCATATGAGATTATTCTACAAGGATCAATATTGAACCTCATACACATAAAAGAGGTTACAATCCAATGGTGATGTGAATGTTCAAAGTAATAAGAAATAGTAATCAAATAAGTAAGGAAAATCATGCATAGAATAAACAGGTCTACTCATTCTCATAGATCAAAATAAGATTGTGTATATGAGAGTGATATGTAACTCCCGTGCTTAGACAATCATTACCAACATGAGGAAAAGAGTAATTACAATTCCAAAATGGAATGTAACTCATATGATGCCACTGATGCATATAAAAATGATAGATTCTATAATAGAATCTGTCATATGTCATATAACTCGTATGACCTATGATCTCACCTAAGAAAGATGACTCAGCATGTGAGGTGGACAATACCTGAGTGATGACGAGGAAATTCACACACACCAACATCATTGGGTGTTTTATTTTGTTGGTATTTGAATGCTATGTCTTTATTATCAATAAGGTCTTGGATGTAATTGTGAAGTTGTATGCATTTATCTGTTTGATGACCATCAATGCAATGAAAATCACAATATGTATTAGGTTTGTACCAAGATGGTTTAGGGTCCCCTTCAACAAATGGTTTTGTAATTGGGTAAGTAACCATATTGGAACTTTCCAGTTTTCATAAGATGCTTGAAAGAATTTCTCCCAAAGATGTGAATTGTAATCATTTTTTATCACGAGGGGGAGCCTCTATACTTGGAATGGTGATGGCTTGTTTTGACTTAGTCTGTTTTGGTTGATTGTCTTGTACGTTGTGCTTATTGCAATTGTTTGTTAAACCATTATTAATGACATTGTGGTTATAATTGATGTATTTAGGTTTATCTTGATGAGTGTTATTATTATTATTATTGTGACCATTATCTTTGGAATGAGGCTTGATCAAACCTTTAGAAATGAGGGAATTTTCAATTTGAGTTCCCTTTTTAATAACTTCCTCAAAAATATTGAGGCAATGCATCTACATGTGAAAGGAAAACTCATTGTTAAGGTTTGGTATAAAGATACTAACCAATTGTTTCTCAGGAATCAAACATGGGAACCGAATTGTAATTCCTTGTCATCATTTTAAGAATTGTGCAAATATTTCATTAGTTCGTTATTTTGCATTACACAAACCCAACCTTGAAAATTTATGTCTCTAGGTTGAATGAGAAATGTTTGACAAACTTCTACGAGAGGTCCGTAAAAGTAGTGATTGATCCCTTTGGAAGGTGTAAGAACCAATCCAAATAGTTCCCTCATAAACTTCTAGGAAGAGGCACAAGAGAAATATATCATTATATGTCACTTCTTGACATGCCATGAAGAATTATCGATTCTCTCGTGGATCATTTTTTCCCTTGTATTTTTCAAATTTGGGTGTCTCGAAGTATTTTGGGAAGGGTATGTGTAAGATGTCCTTATCGAAAGGGTAAGGAAAAAATTATTCAAAATTGAATTGTTTATGTTGTTGTTGCATGCCCGAAATTATATCCTTCATCATTTTCCATTCTTGAGAAAATGGTGAATTAGTTTGTGGAATAGTTGAAGTATTATCATTTTTTAGATTGGTTTTCTTTTTCCATCTAAGCACAAAGTTTTGGATGTATCGTCACTTTTCCTCTTTGATTCTTTATCATTGGTGTCATTAGTGACTTTAGAAGATATTAGAGCCAATTTCTTTGCCATTGCATTGATTTGATTGATCAAGGATTGATTTGACTAAGGGGCCAAAGTACTAGATTTATAATTGTTATCAGAATTTTTATACTTGGTACATGACTTCATCATGGTTATTTGATTCAAGTTGTGTACCCTCGGTGTACCTCGTAATTTTTTCAAAATGTCGTTATCAAAATCGGAAGGTAGTTTTTCTCCCATTTCAAGGAGATGAAGTAAAAATTGGTCTTTATTTTGTCACAAAATGTCTTTACCCTTTTCTTATCCTTTGAGTAGGAAGGATCATTTTGTTGATTTTCTAGTTGGTCTTCATCCTCTTTGTCAGAGCTAAAATGGAAAGGATTTCGAGCTCACAAAAGGTATACGATTTGGGGATGTAACTTGGTATGGAGGTAGAGAGCAGATCGATGGGTTTGAGCAGCTCATATGGATCATAGAAGATACTTAATCTAGGATTTAGCTTAGTGACATAAAAGGAACGATAGCAGTTTGTGCCAAGCCAAGAACAAAGATGCTAATCAAACACCACAATCAATAAGATGAAAGTAATTTGAAAGAATAAATTTACATAAACCTTTGCAAACAAATAAGAAGCAATATCATATATTATTATGGAACTCAATGAAATGCAATGAGAATTGGCCTTGCTTATATAGGCAAGGAATAACAATCTAAGAACCAGTCAAGGTCGTAGATCAAGCCATACATCATGGAAAGAACTAGTCATCAAAGAACTAGTCAAGTCCATAGATTTATGAGAGAACTAGACATCAAGGATCTAGTCAATACCATAGATCAAGGAAATAACTAGTCAATACCATAGATCAAGGAAAGAACTATACCTAACAACTAGATAATATCTCCTAATATCTAAATAAATAAAAAGAAATATCCACACACATAAGTGGGTGAGGATAAATACAATAAAGGTAAATAATATACCTAGGTGAACATGAGCTAAGGTAAATACCTACTCTAACACCCCCCCTCAAGTGAAGCTAGGGGCCAAAATAGAAGTGGCATGTCCATAGTATGAGTCCCAATAACTAGGCCTGATGAGGTACTCATGTACAATATATCCATGAAGAAATATCGAACCAAAAGAAGGAAAGAATCCTACTATAAGGAAAGAGAAAGAAGAAGAAGAAGGAAGATTTTCTCACGAACACCCCCAAGAACAACTTCTAAAACCCCAATCATTCCACGCAACTCAAGGTAGCGAGGTGATGCAAAAGGCTTCGTAAATATGTCTACAATCTCTTTGTTGAGTCAAGTCATTAAGATGTACTCTAAGCAAAGAACTCCATCCTAAATGTGATGACGAATGAAATGGATGTGTATCTCAATATGCTTGGTCCGCTGGTGCTCAACCTGGGGTTAGAAATGTGAATTGGACTTTGATTGTCACACCAAAGTACAAATCGGTGAATCTGTGGGAATCCAAACTCACATAATAATCGCAAAGCCAAAGAATCTGCTAACTCATCAGAATCGCTACCCTATACTCGCCTCGAAGATGAAAGTGCAATAGCTGTTGCTTTTTATATGCCCAAGAAAGCGGAGAAGAACTGAGACAGAAAATATATCTAGAAGTGGAGCTCCTGTCATTAATAGAACCTACCCAATCTGAATATGTATACCCAACCGAGTAGAGCCCCTAGTGTAGTGTAGGCCAAAGTGGGAAGTGCCATGCAAATAATGTAAAATCCTTTTAGCAACCTGCTAGTGACTATTATGAGGAGAATGTGCAAACCGAGATACAAGCCCTACTACAAATGAAATATCAAGGTGAGTATGGGTCAAGTACATGAGACTCCCAACCAACTACCTATACAACGTAGGATCACAAAGTGGTGTGGTACATGTGGATGTAAGAGTAACTCTAGACTGAAAAGGAGATGGACTTGGCTTGCAATCAGCCATATCAAAGCACCTAATAAGATCATGGGTGTACTTTTGCTGACTCAAATGAATCCTTGAATCTATCTGAGAAATCTGCAAACCAAGGAAATAATGCAATAGCCCAAGATCTATCATGTCAAACTATGTAGAAAGAGCCCTCTGAATACTCTAAATGTGGGAAGAAGAGCTACCAAGTAAGTAACAAATCATCAACATATAAGACAAGTATCACAATATCCTCACCAACATGTTAGAGATACACTATATGATCAGAATGGCAATGAACAAAACTAGTAGATAAAAGAAAAGAATCCATCTTCTCATACCAAGCCCAAAGGGCTTGTTTGAGACCGTAGAGAGACCTTTAGAGATGACAAACAAGAGAAGAATCCGAAAAAAAATCCAGGTGGCGCTCTATATATATTTCCTATTGTAGATCTCGATGTAAGAAGGCACTCTTCACGTCCATCTGGTATATGGGCCACCCCTGTGATGTAGTAATAACAAGTATAAGGTGTACATAATCCATCTTGGCAATGGTGCAAAAGTCTTAGAGTAATCAATACCTTCAACTTGTGAAAAACCCTTTGCAACAAGATGAGCCTTATACTTGTCAATGGACCCATCAGCTGTGTATTTGGTTCGGTATACCCACTTACACCTAACCATATTTATTCCTTTAAGAAGAGATACCAAATCCTAAGTATGATTCTTCATCAAAGAAGAATACTTAGTTTTCATCGCATCATCCCACTCCTGTATCCCATGAGCCTTTGAAAAAGACTGTGGATCCTCATAAACTACCTGACACAAAATTCCAAAACCTGTAGAATGTGCATGATGATGCCTAGTGGGTGGAAGATCCTCTATGAAAGGTGCTGCCTCAGAAATTGTAGTACGAGCCCACTTAGGCATAGTGACAACATCAGTGGGAATAGGATCCTCAATGGCATCTATAACCTCCTCATCAATCTCCTCAAAGAAAGGATCCTCAAGATGAGATGAAGAAGAAGAAGGAATGGAAGAAGATAAAGAATCATGAGGAGTGAAACGCTCATCAAACTAAACATGTGTTCGAAAAAGAACATCATGTGCATCAGGATCTACAAGATGATAAGCTCTCATGTCCTCACAATACCCTACAAAGATCAAGGGTTTACTCTTCTTATACAAAGCTTTCCTTTTCTTCTTTGGCATAAAGGCCCAAACATGGATCCCAAAGACTTGAAAAAATGAGACATTTGGCTTAGTGTTGGACCAAGCTTCCTCTGGAGTCAAATGCTCAAGTGCTCTATGTGGTGTATGATTCTGAATAGAGTTAGCACAATTAACTGCTTTTTCTCAATAGAAAGGAGGTATATCTCTAGAATGCATCATACAGTTAGTCATTTCCTTCAAAGTTTATTCTTCCTTTCTGCTAAGCCATTATGTTGTGGAGTACGATGAACAAAATGTTGGTTAATAATGCCATGAGTTGCCAAAAAGTCAGAAAACTCATTGCTGAAGTACTCCCCCCATTATCAGTATGAAGGTTCTTTATGCTACTAGAATATTATTTATCGACCAAAGCTTTGAAGACTTTGAAGTGTGAAAAAACATCACTTTTGTACTTGAGAAAATAAACCCAAGTACGCCTCAAGAAATTATCAATAAATGTAAGTGCATACTTAGCTCCATTAAAAGAGGGGGTAGGAAAACCATCAAGTCACTATGCACAAGCTCAAGTGGTGAAGAAGCTCTCTTAGAAAAATTCTTAGGAAAAGGATCTTGGTGTTGTTTCCTAATGCAAAACCATGACAAACTCCCTCAAGACAAGAAACTCTCGGAAGACCATCTACCATACCATTAGTGCTCAACTCCTTCAAATATCTATAATTGAGATGTCCAAATCTTTCATGCCAAAGCTTACTCTTTGAATCTACATGAGAAACCAATCCTATCCCTATAGAATAAGTGTCAACAAAACCCTCAAAGTGATATAGTATAGAACTATGATCAACAATACCCTAAGCAACAAGTGAATAAAGCTCCAACAAAGTTCTTACTTCGCCCCATGTGGTGTAAAAGTCACTATTTCCCCTTAACCATAATGACAAATTTGTTATACAGAAAGAAAATTTGTAGTGATGTTATGAACATATAGTGCATCTTAGATATTGCCACCATCAAGTTATATATCACCTTTCCCTCAACAAAAAGAAAGGAAGAATCTCCAACCTCAATTTTGGAAGTAGAACTCAAACCTAAAGAAACACAAGACTCCTTGGAAGAAGTCATGTGATGAGAAGCACCAGAATCTATAACCCAATTGTCTGCATAAGTGGTGACTAAGATCTTCCAACAACATTAAGTACTTTTCCATGCTGATTAGAAAGAGGTGGAGTGGAGATAGAAATTTTGTGTTTCTTGATTGCATCCTCTAAGGCTTACATTCACTTATAACACCTATGTTATTCATGATTACTACCCCCACAAAAAGAGCATGAACGACTAGACTTATTCTTGGATTTAGAAGAATCCTTGGGTTTTGAGTTGTTTTCTTTGGGTTTAGGAGCATTTTGAGATGGAGAAGGTGTGGATTTGGTTTTATTGTTTGGTTTTCCCTTGCTCTTAGGATTAGATGCAACTAATTCCTTTTGAGAGGTAGAAGACTCAAGGTGAGACAATTTGGATTCTTCCCTAGTAATTCTTTCACAAAATGTTTCTAAGTTAGGCATTTTGAATGTGTCACCTAAGGCATCCATGCTAGAGAAAAAGGTAGAAGCAAAAATTTGGAATGGTCCTCTCAACTTGGATAGAATCAAGTAAACACACTCTTCATCTTTCTTATCTCTTCCACTCCCCTTCAATTGTGTCAACAAATGCTTGAACTTGGTAAGATAGTCTATAATTGTTGGAAAATCTTCAGGATTAAGAGAGGTGATCTCAATTTCAAGTTGCATGGCTCTCATATGATCCACCTTACTAAATAAATCCTCCAATTTCTCCCATATTTTTAAAGGAGAGTCACACTTTTCCAAATGAATCAAAATACTGTCACTTACATAAGTTCCTATCAAACCCATACACTCATCAAATTTGCACTGGTACTGAAATTTTTCATATTCTCTAGTGAAAACTAGTTGTTCTGAAGAAGTTAAAGCCCATAATCTTTTCTGCTTAATTATTGTTTCCATTCTTGGTTTCCATGTGTAGTAATTATGTGTTGTTAATGGCTCAACATGATCTAATGCAGAAGTATATGCCATCCTCAAAAAAATCACCAAAAGAAATGCAAGAACCAAGCAATGCAACAAGAGCCCCCTAGATTTTGGCACTTTATAATGAGTGTGTGTTACAATATGGCACTTTATAATTATAGTGCAATTCTCAAAATAAATATTTCCAATGGAAAGAACATGGAAAACAAGAACTTTTGCAAAAAATGGTACTCAAAACTAAGTTACCGATCAAAAGTTACAAGCTTTTCAATATTATGCTCTGCTATTTATTTTAGTTGCCACTAAAAAAATAAAGTGTTCTTGCCTTCACCACACAAATAAAATGAAAGGGGCTGTAGTTAAGCACCTGCTAGTAGGAATCACAAGCTTTAAGCCCTCATATGACCATACCATATGACTAGGGGCTAAGAATTTCAATGGGTGAATATATGAATATATAAAAAATTATTTGCAAAATAAAACTTACAGATGGATGTCAATAGCAATCTCCTGCTCTGATACCATAAAAGGAACGATAACCAGATTGTACCAAGCCAAGAACACAGATGCTAATCAAACACCACGATCAATAAGATGAAAGCAATTTGCCAGAATAACTTTACATAAACCTTTGCAAACAAATGAGAAGCAATATCATATATTATTATGGAACTCAATGAAATACAATGAGAATGGGCCTTGCTTATATAGGCAAGGAATAACAATCTAAGAACTAGTCAAGGTCGTAGATCAAGCCATAAATCATGGAAAGAACTAGTCATCAAAGAACTAGTCAAGTCCATAGATTTATGAGAGAACTAGACATCAAGGATCTAGTCAATACCATAGATCTAGGAAATAACTAGTCAATACCATAGATCAAGGAAAGAACTATACCTAACAACTAGATAATATCTCCTAATATCTAAATAAATAAAAAGAAATATCCACACACATAAGTGGGTGAGGATAAATACAATAAAGGTAAATAATGTACCTAGGTGAACATGAGCTAAGGTAAATACCTACTCTAACAAAAGTATTTCGAGCTCACAAAAGGTATACAATTTGGGGATGTAACTTGGTATGGAGGTAGAGCGTAGATCGATGTGTTTGAGCAGCTCATATGGATCATAGAAGAGACTTAATCTAGGATTTAGCTTAGTGACAGAGGGCTTAAGAAAAGATAGGTTGACTCAAAGTGAGCAAGGACTTAGAGGAAATTTTGGGGGTGAGAGGGGAGATATGGGTTGGGACTAGGATGATTCAATGATCCAAGAGTTTGCGGGGGTGTGAAAAGTTTGATATCAAGATTTAGGGCTGAGTTGGGGTTGGAGGAAAATTGAATGCATGGAATTGGCTCGGCAAGCCACTGAGAAGGGATATGGAGAACTCAATTAAGGGAGGCAAGGAGAAGTTTGATAAGATATGCAGGGGTCCTAGCTCGGGAGGCTAGCTCGGTAGGGGTGATAACCTAACTTTCCGGGAGGAAACTTGACATGCTAAATATATCAATGGGGTTGGCTAACTCTATCGTGAAAACCCTCCAACTTTAACATGATTGTTTTTAAATTTAAGTGTAACTATAACCACTACTAAATTTAGTGGTAAAACACCTACATTTTGGGGATTTTTAATTTGTTAACTCTAATTTCTCTTTTAGATTCTTCCAAAATGCAAAAAACTTGTAACCTACACAAATACCATTAAAACAAAAAAATACACCTCCAAACAAAAATGTTAACTAGATGAAAATCATATAAAAACTAGGTAGAAATGGAAAGATAAATAGAGCACAACAAAAACCTCTCCTCCAAATTTCTCCTGCAAACTCAAATAAGATTATGGAAGTATTTAAACTTGTGGAATATTTTGAAATTTTGGATTGCACATGCTCTTGAATTGACCTTTAAATGAAAAAAATGAAAATGTTATGAGAAAAAATGGACATCGGGAAAGCTTATAATATGTAGATATTAAATAGAAAAATAGCATAAGTTGGCTACAAGAAAGATAGAAAGCAATCCCGAGAGGAAAGGAAAGGATAAAACCTTCTTTTTATATAGGGTAAGTAGTGGTTGAAAGTGGTTAATGAATTTATCAATGCATATGCTAAAAATAACATTAAAGGAAGTTGAAACAATTTGAATGGATTAAATATCCATTAAGGGGCAATAACTTTTCAGTTGGAAGAAGTTTGCATCCATGAAGGTGGTTGTACATGCAACTTTACTGCTTCCACCTTTCTAGGATTTTAGAAGTGGAGTGGGAGTGGAGTGACTAGGATAGGGAAGTGAAGTCTAAGTGAGTGTTGAATACGAAAATACATTTATTTTTCATTTAATAAATAATTTAATTAGTTATGAAGTTGTTATTCCAAATTAACCGCCTCCCAGATTAATTTGGATAACTCATTTAAAATGGACTTAGCCATTTATACAAGCATAGGACATTCAATAATTATGAGGACCTTAAGATATGTAGAATTAGTTATGTTGGATAGGATTTTGGGTCCGAGCTTGGGTCAAGGCAAGTCAAAGAACACATTGCGGGTGAAGGCAATAAAATATTTCACAAGATCGATGGCGAAGGTGGACACGTGTTGCCATTCGGGAACTCTTTAAGGCATATGCATTACAGTAGACTCAAGCTAACAAAATAAACCAATTTCAATAAAGCTTCAGTCTAGGTGGTCTAGTATGTCAACATGAACTATATGTGGTAGAATTTCTATAGATCCAACAGTTTATAGTCCATTCGGGTATAATTCATGATGTGAAGGTGTAACCAATGAAAGGTGAACACGTTTCATACGTGGAGCTTTCCTATTAGATCATGTTTCATAGTGGTCATAAGAGGCTATAAAAGTTATGACATTATGAGGAGCATGGAGATTTCTTATTGGCTCACATTTCATGTTTGTTAGTCAAGATAAAATAACAGTCTCACATTGCAATGATCATGGAGATTTCTCATTGGTCTATGTTTCATGCTCTGACAAGGTTCTTATAAAAATAAACTGATATTGAGACATGCGTAGAGATTTCTCATTGGTTTATGCTTGGTGAGGTTTCATAAATCCCGAACCCAAAACCAATGAAAGGAAAACATGTGGCAAAGGAAATAAATGTACATGTAGACAATGGCAATTCCCAAGCCAATCAAGCAAACCGCCACATGTCACTCTCTTATTCATCCCGACATGTAAATATTCAAATGGCCATAAATTTCAATCAAAGCTCCAAATCACGTAAAATTGGTCTTGTTAGAAAGGTATCCTCAATCCCTTCAATTTTCCATCATCAAAAATATAAATTTATGGTGTTTGGTGGGAGAAACAGAGGAAAATATAGTTTGTCATTAATGTGCGATTCTGAGATGGCTCAACCACCCCAATTGATGAAGTATGGGGCTCTTACTTTCTCCTAGAAGATAAAGGACATTAGGGAATGAGTTTGACAAGGTGTCCATGATGTTTTTCAAAGTTTAATGGATAATTGATGAGTGGTTGAAGCTTGGAACACATGTTGCGAGAGAAAGACAAAGATTTTCATTAATGAGAAGATAAAATCTCGATCTTTCCCCCTCTCTTTTCCCTTTTCTATCTCTCCCTCTCCATTATTCTATATATTGTAAAATGATGCTTATTCCAAAGGATGGACATTCTAATCTACAAAAGAACCAAGTCAAAATGGTCTCTCAAGCATTTTTGAGCCGTGAACCTTCATTTTGACCTCTGTAGATGTGTTTTTTTCTTTGGTTTGGATGTAACAGATGTGCATACTTTTAAGCAATAAAATCTAGTGTTTGTGGCTCTCTTCTACCATATACTTTTGTTTTATTTGCATCTGGACTCTTTCTTACTCTTTTAGTTTTTGTATATCTTTCTCATTTACAGGCTCCATCTTGATTGTGTTTTATGTGAAAGTAACATGATAAATTTTATTTCAAGTTGTGGCACTTTTACGCCCTCTCTCTGCACATTTTTCCCATTTTCTTGGTGTTATCACCTCTTTATATTAGTATTTCTATTTTATACATCTCCTTCTCACCTCGGTCCCTTGGAATGATAAAGTAGAGTTAGATAGTTGTATTTAAATTCCTAGGAGTAGTTTAGCATTAGGAATAGGTAGAGAAACCGGCATTTTCAAGAGGTCTCTAAGGTACAAGTCCCACAACTTGGAGAAAATCCCATGTTGCCTCAAAATCTGGGTTGTCATGAATCGGGGAAGGGTAAAATTTTGAGCTCCTACAGTTTTGGAACACCCGATGGGAAAATTATTGAAAACTTATATTTCACAGGCATGTATCTTAGCCACCTTGGTGCCTTCAATACCCAATAGTTTTGGTATGTCTGATGGGACAAAGATTAAAGCAATTTACAACTTCATACCAGCAAGGTTGATGTGTTTTTATGGTATTCAACCTTTAGAGGCATTTCTCAACACATCTGGTGACTCCAATGATTAAAAAACACATATTCTCATGTTTCAAACCTTTTCCCCCATCCCTTACATATTTCCACTCATTTTCATGTTTCCATTTCTATCATGGATCTCTAATGAGTTATTCCATTCTCTCATTTTAGTTCGAGTCCCCTCCATTTGCAGAAGTGGGATGATATCCCCAAAACAACCCTGAAAAATTGCCTCTCTTCCTTGGAAATGCAGATCAATATCCTATTGATCACATTCATGATATAGTAAACCATCATGTCATTCACAACATCGGAGAAGAGAACATTTTCCTCAAACTTTTGGTTTCATAATTCAAAGGAAAATTAAGAGATTGTTACAACATTTTGTCTCCACTATCCATTTCCGCATGGTATCAACTGGGAGTACAACTACATAACCGATTCAATGAGAGTTCAAATTTCATCTCTCTCATGGAACATCTCAGTAAAATACAGCGGGATCCAATGGATTTTATCTCTGATTTCAACATCAGATTTACAAGGAATTGGCATAGAATTCCTCAAGAATTTAGAACCTCACAAGGTATGTAATTCTTGTATTATTTAAGGTCCTTTGATGTTGATTTATCTATGTTAATTCAATCCCTAGGAGGAAGCAATATTCCTCAAGATTTTTACATTGCATTACACGATGAGAAGATGTTCATTCAAGCTAGAAAGAGGAAACACATCCCCACTGAATCCATTCTTCCCTTATCATCTCAAATTCTCCCTCCTTGTGCTAAAAATGAAAAATCCATTGTTCCTTTCCAAAATTAGGAAGATCCTTTACTTCCTTTTCCTTCATTTGATGCTCCACAAGTTTATCATGCCCAAAACATTCCCCATACTTTGCAAAATTCCCTCCCATCTCCACCCAAGGCATTACCCAACTTTCCTAAACCATGCACTAATGTTTTTAAAAGTTTTGGTATTTCACATGTTGTCCCTACCTTCTACCCAACACTCACTAAACCAATTTATCCTATAATGTTGGTAGAAAGGGATGTTTGCTATGATTTTAGAGAAAAGGAGTAGCCCATGCTACACTCCCAACAACACGTTTTTATGCAAAATCATGCATTTGTTTTAGAGAAAGAAAAATAATAAAGTAGGGAGTATGTTTTGGAGAATCAACTGGCTCCTCTAATTGATCAAATTAGGTCTCTTGAGCACCAAACATATTTTCCTAAGAATGAAACAAATCAACAACCCCTTTATTGTGCTTCTTCTCTAATCAATTATTCTAAGGATAAAAAAGTACATCAATGGAAGATTGGATTGATTTAGATTGGGAGAATGAGAACGTGAAAATTTTGCAATAAAAGGAGCTGAATTTCAAAAAAATAGGTAGATGAAATACAATCATATTGGAATTGGAGGAAGAGAGAAATTGTTTTTAAACACTAGTGTCATTTAAGAAAGAGAGGAAGAATGTTTACAAAGTGAGCAAGATGTTTTAATGGAATGCAATGATCCTCATTGCTCTGCATGTTTAGAACTTTCTACATTTTTATAAGGTTGCTGTGATACACCAAGAACATCATTAGTCACTACAAAGAGCTAGGAAGGGCCTCAATATTTCAAGGGGATGAGTTTGAGCTCTCTAGCTTCTTATTTGAGGGAGCAAAGCATGAGAATACAGGGGTGGAAACACGGATTTATCCACATGAAGAAACAATATCAATTCCATAAAATCTTGCAGACATCCACCATGAAGAGGAAAGAGAGTCTCTACCAGATCCATCCTTGGAGCTAATTTCAAAAAAATGGGCAAACCAAGAGAATAAATCCTTGCCCAATAAAGTATTTGGCTAATCTATATCCAAAAGGAGATTTTCCACTAGTCATGTTCATTTTAGAGCATGAGGATGATATTAAATGCACCAAAGGTTAGTTGTAATACCTCCCAAATCCAAATTTTGAATAAATTAAGGAGGTTGTTTTCTAGTATTTTGCAAGGGCACAAATACATCCGAAGGTGGGACAATAATCGTAGTGTAGTGTCGAATTTTTTTGAAATCCATACCTTCCAAAGGCACCCCACAAACAAGTCCATCCCTAACACCATCTTTATCCAGTTAGTCTAATGACCCTCCAATGGATGTCAACTCATTCCAATAGGTGATTTAGGATCTCTTAAAACACGCAGGTTTCTAAGCAGTTCTAAGAGGGGCCACCACTAGTCTTCCTAGGACTCGTGCATCACCACTATAGAGGATCAAGGATCATAATTAATCAAGATAGATTATTCAAGGGACAAGAACATCAAGGACAATATTTTTGAAGATTTAGGGAAAATTTGGAAGTTTTGGGGTAGGTCCACCGAGAAGTGGGTTTTCGAGGCCTAGGCAACTCAAAGTGTTAAAAAAGCACCCAAGCTTCGGGAAGCAATTTCAGGAGTTATGTAAGGATTTCGTAGATAAAAATTATATCAATTGAAAGGTAATTAATATCACTACAATATGATGGAATAATATTTTTCACAACTCCTAGGCGTAATATGTATACATCTATTTTTTCTCATGCTCAATCACATAAATAGAACAAAATCATATTTTTATGGCTCAAATTGATGAATCAATATCTGAAACCCACACCATTGGATTCATAAGGAAATTTCTATTCATAATCATATTAAATTTCATCAAAAAACTTCACCAGGAACTCTAGATATGGCCTTCACAAGTTCCCTCTCAAGGCGTGCTCTTTGGTACTTAGTCATTATTCAAGGTGGACACATGTCAGCACCAAGAGCCTTGCGGGATTTCATATCCCTTTCGTCTATTTAGAAAAGAGATATAGGGACATAAAAAAATTCCCAACCCTTTTTAGCCCCCAGAACACCAACGTGACCTCCTCCATTGCTAGTTAAGCCCCCGGGAGCTAGTTTGAGCCTTCCCTCTCCTAACACGCATGTTCGCCAAGTGTCAACACCACGCACACGAGGGAATTTTATGTCCCTTTCACCCCTTTGCAAAAATTACATAGGGGACACAAAATTCTCTCATCCCACTTAATCCCCTTGATTCCTCATGCACCCAAAAGTCACCTCCAAAGTGCTTAAGTTCAGCGCCCTCTTCAAAGTGCACATCAAATTAGGAAAGGACAAGTGTCCTGATGAGGCTCAAAGTGGAAATTTATGTCCTCTTATTCCCTTTTCCAAAAATAATCAGAGGGACTCAAAAATTCACCCCATCCCTCCCCCTTCCAATTTGGCATTTAAATATTGGGATATAACCATTTTCTCATTTCTCCCCCACATCTCCATACCTGCCGAATTTTCTCCATAATTCCTAGCCTCCATTGTTGTATTTGAATCACTCCACGCAATCTCTCTTTATCCAAAAACACAAAAACCACAAAAATAATGCATTAAAATGGTGAAAATTTTAAGAAAAAGAATATTTTCATCAGAAAACCCTCATGGTAAAAAAATAGAGATATGCTTGTTTCTCTCAATCTAGAGCACAAGATGCCATATTTTGTAGACTTCCTCATTTTTCAAGACAATCAAGATGCAACAAACGGGAGATCAAATGGTGCCTTGAATCATTTTTCCAACAAAAATCCACTTTTAGTGCCCTATCTCACATTCATCAGATTTCCCATCAATTCGACAATGGAATCAAGCTAGAAATTTTCCCATTGACTCAAAGTGAAAAACCTATCCTACTGGAGTCACTTTTTTCATAATCAGAGGTGAAAATCAGACCTAAAAAAAGCTTCATGACTCCATTAATGGTTGCCATAGTAGCTCCGTGTTCGAAGCTCTTGCTAGGTAAAAATTTCGTTTTTTATTTTCAAGCTTTTTGAAGGGCAAAATCAAGTGAAATTCAGAGGATAAGATTGTGACGAGAAGTCAAGTCTGAAAATACTTGTTCCTTCACAAACCGACCACTTTGGAAATACACTTTCCAAAAATAGTAAGATTTCCTTTACAAGCTTGCTATGTTTGAAAATTCATCATCAAAAGTGGCTACGGAAAAGGTAATTTGCAATGAAGATCATCAGGAATGATTTTCCAGAGGAGAGAACATAAAAAATGAACACTTACTAAAAATAGTAAGTACCATATATGGGTGCTTACTAAAAATAATAAGTCACCCCAAGAAGTGGCGAGATAAAGGCATTACGCACATGGAGTGAAGGAATAAGTTCATCACATCGGGACGGTCAAGAAGAGGAAAAAATCACCTCTTACCAAAAATAATAAGTCTCCCATCTGGGCACCTTCTATTAATGGAAATTCACACTCAAAGGGCAATTTTGGCACAACGGGACTTAGATGGATGATCATTGGTCAACATCATCATTCGGGACCATCGTAGACATTTCTCACAAGGAATTCGAGATCCATCTCAAGGAACTCAATAGTGTCTTTCAAAACTCAATTCGTGGGTCAAGTTGCGAAGTATCATGTGTGAGGTGAATGTTACGATCATTGGTGAACATTCCATTCAGCTTGTCAGATCAGTTTTGAGATCCTATCTCTTCGGAAGGGATCTTCATGAGTTGTGTTTATGGTCATCAACAAATTCATTCAAAAATTTTCTTAAACACTTAATCCAAGGTGTCGTGAACCATCCAAATGAATTTCTTAGGTTGCAAAGAATTCAAAGGTTTGGATTTCATCACAATGAGGCATTTCATCTAGTCATCTGGAAGGAGCAATGAAATTCATTAGAAATGGATCTCTCTCTCTCTCTCTCTATCTCTCTCTCTCTCATTGGGGTTGTACTTTTTAATATGCCTTTAAGTCAATTAAAAGTGACTTTAAAAACATAATGTAAAATTAAGTCACCTTAATCTTATAAAAGGGACTTAATATTTTTCAGGAATATGAAAAGTCTAAAGTTAGAAATAGGGCATATGA
Source organism: Taxus wallichiana var. yunnanensis (assembly GCA_018340775.1). Lineage (NCBI taxonomy): Eukaryota > Viridiplantae > Streptophyta > Pinopsida > Cupressales > Taxaceae > Taxus > Taxus wallichiana. The sequence continues at coordinate 615,730,596 of CM031243.1, forward strand.
AGTGTCACCATGAAGATAAAGAGTCGTTCCTTCTCTATAAATTGTAATGAGCCCCTCATTTGGGATTCTTCTTAGCTGGTTGTCAATTTTTAATCTCATGAGAGAGTAATGCTTGTGAAGGAACAAAGAGATAGCTGATTTTCTTCTATTTTCTCTACCTCACATTTCTTCAATTCCTCACTATGTACAATTGTGATTTTGTAAGCTAATAAAGGAATAATTTTATGTTTTCCAAGGCATATGAATGTGTACGTCTTTGTACATATGGTTTCCTCTAGCAGTGGCTCTGAAATCATGTTGTTTTCTTCTTTGAAATGCATGTGTAATATTTCTAACTAGTGCCAAAGGGCTCTAAACATCTACTTGCGACATTAGTTTCTTCCCTTAACATTCTCACTCCCTTTCCCACTCTCTTGAAAAATTCCTTTCTAGCAAGAGATTGCTAGCTTTATCGCAGGGTCAGTGGAGTGCCCTTGTTGGATCTCTGGTTAAGGCCACCAGGAAAAATCCACTTTTTCAAGTGCATGCAAATATGGAAGTTGCACCGTCTAAGTAGAGGGACTTCGATTCCTAGAGCATTGGCAAGAAACCCAAAAATTTGTCCACCTAACAATTTTTCTCACTCATAGTTTTTTACACCCACCGTAGAGGCAGGTTTTATTTGTGTTTGCACGCAAATATGACAAAAAGGTCTAGAAAATAAAAAATTCCAAAAATTCCAAAAATTCAAATAAGAAAATTTCTTGAATTTGAAAAGTCACCTGAGCCTTATGTCTACAAATCATGGCCATTAGGGTAACCATCCTATTGAAAGACCGAGCTACTATTTCATATCCAAGAAGACATCACTTCTGACTTGAGGGAAGCCATTTGGAAAAACCGAAATAATTTCACTTAATACTTCATCGCCACAAGAGTATTGGACCTAAAATAAGAACGTGCCACTGAACTAGAAAGATAAAGACAAGTTCAGGCTCCACAGAGAAGAGCGTAGATTTTTAATGGCAGATTGAAGGTACACTCAACAACAAAGATAAGGGGGAAAAGCGGCCCCATCTTGAAGAAGACAAAAGCTGCTCAAAAATCCGTGGTCTCCCTTCATTAGGAAAACATTCCCATCGAAAGCCCAAGATTCATCAACCCATTGGATGTTATATTCCTAGAAACCAATGAGAATATTGAATATTTCACTAATGAAGAGAATGAAGAAGAAGCTAGAGAAAGAGAAGAAAGAGCTGAAACAAAGATAAGATCTCAAGTTGAAGAAATTGAGAGAGCTCAAGCCAAAGTCGAAGCATGAGCAGCACTTGAAGACGTAGCATTAGAAATGTTGGAGGCTACGATCAGAAATAGAATGGAAGATCGTGATTGCGAAGAACACATGCCAAATGTACCATGGGGTGGAAACACCAACCCACTTTCTCTTCCTCAACCACTCCACAAGCTACCAAAAGGCTTAAGAAAAACTTCCCAAAATTCAGAGGAGATGGTTCCCAACTCCCCAAAGAACATGTAGCAACATTCATCACCGCTTGTGGTGTATTAGGAGTAGAACACAAGAATATGTCCATCCAACTCTTTATGGAATCTCTGCAGGAGAAGGAGGTTGAATGGTTCTACATGCTGCCCCAAGATTTATCACATGTTGGGAAGACATAAGAAGTAGATTTGAGCACAAGTTCAAGACTACAAAAGACTGTCAGGATCTTCTGGTCCAGTTGGTGTAAATGAAGAAACAAGCTTATGAATCAATGAGAGATTTTATTGCAAAATATAACATGATAAATAGGAGGATTTTTGAAGATGTCTTTGAGAGAGGGATATGCAAGAATTGATATGGAAACAATGCACCACGACAAAGTTGCACTCTAATGGTAACATCATAGCTCCAACGCAATAAGCGAGATTGAACAATGGAAAGAATATGCAAATAAGAAAACAAGTCTACTCAGCCCCATAGATTGAAAAAGGATGTATAAATATGGGTGTTGTGTAACCCCTGTGTCTAAACAAGGAAATTAACTCCTATGACACCACTGATGCATATGATGTGACTAACGCGTATGATACCACTAAAGTAGGATTTACAATTCCAAATAAGGAATGTAACTCCTATGATGATGTATGACGCAAATGACAATGAAAGATTCTATGATAAAATCTGACACTTGTCATTTGACTCCCTAAGACCTATGACTTTTGGAAGGTGAGATGACTCACCATGTGATGTGGATGATGAATAGGTAGGCCACACACACCAACACTCCCCCTTCATTGAAGATGAGGTAGAGGTCATGGTAAGCCGGAAAAAAAAGAATACTCCCCTAGAAAACTAAGAAAGATGTGTTGATGGGGCCTAATAACTAAAGGCCTGATAAGGTGCCCATATACAAGCAACATATTTCTAGAAGGAAGAAGAGGAGGAGAATAACTATATAGCTTAAATAATATGGGTGGTTGTAGTAGACCTCACCCCAAGAATATACTACAAGTGAAGAAATTTCACCTCAGTGAAGGGCTTGGTGAATATGTATGTAACCTAATCAGTTGTCTAAACATATTGTATGTCGATGATGTTTTCATGTATCAGCTCCTGAATGAATTACATGTGAATCTCAATGTGCTTAGTTCGTTGATGTTGAACTGGATTTCTACAAATCAAGATAGTGCTCATGTTGTCACATTAGATAATGGTAGGCTACCGAAAGTGGATGCCAAACTCTGTCAAGATACCCTGTAACCAATCAAATTTTTTGGCAGCATTAACTCCTCCTTTGTACTCTACTTTTGTTGATGATATGGAAATGGTGTTATGCTTCTTGCTAGACTAACTGACAGGACCTGAACCAAGAGTGAAACTATAGCCTAAGGTAGACTTCTAATGATCTAGATCACCGACCCAATCTGAGTCTATAAATCCAATCAAGTTAATCTCAGTCCCTCCTAAGTAATGAATACCATCTGGGTGAGTACCATGAACATAGTGAAGGATCCACATTGTTTCTTTTAAATGCAGCTCATGAGGTTCTGCATAAATGCAGATACACGATCTCGACAACATACTGATAGATCTAGCCGAGTGTGAGTAAGGTAGACCGAGCTCCCCGCCAAATACCGATAAAGGGTGCCATCAATCAAGGGGAATAGAAATTAGAAACAAACTTGACCCCGGAAAGAAAAGGAGTAGGCGAGGACTTACAATTAAACATGTGAAACCAGAGCAAGCAAATCAAGAGAGTACTTAGGTTGTAAGATCATAATTAAGTAAGTCAGATTGTGAAATTTGGATCCTAAGAAAGTAGTGAAGAAATCCTAAGTTAGACACGGAGAATTTTTTGGCTAAGGATATCTTCACATAATCAATGATAGAGGAAGAGCTACCCGTAATCAACAAGTCATAAACATATAGAACAAGAATAAGCATGGAGTCATCCTATCGTAGAATGTACACATTTGGGTCAGAGTGACACCAAGTGAACCCTGATGTAAGTAAAAGGATTCCATCTTGGCATACCAATCTCGAGGGGCTTGTTTAAGGCCATAGAGGGACTTCTTTAACTTGCAAACAAGGGAGGGATCAAGGACATAACCTAGAGGTTGTTCCATGTATATCTTTTCCTCTAGGTCCCCATGAAGGAAGGAAGTATTAACATCCATCTAGTGGACTTCCCATCTGTTAGTGGTAGTGATGGCAAGGGTCATTTGAATGGAAGACATCTTCGCAACTGGAGCAAAGGTTTCCAAGTAATCAACCCTAGTTACTTGGGATAAACCCTTAGCTACAAGTCACACTTTATACTTCTTGAATTCTCCATTGGCTCTCATACTTTGTCCGATATACCCACCTACATTGAATAATTTTTCTTCCTTTTAGAAGAGGAAAGATCCCAAGTTTCATTCTTTATAAGTGAGGAATACTCCTCATCCATGGCATAATCCCACTCAGGAATCCCAAAAGATTCCTGGAAAGAATGTGGATAAGAAGCAGATGTGAACAAGGAGTGGGGTCTAATAAAGTTTGAGCAAGTACATCTCTCATCCAAAGGATCTCCAACTAAAGCTCCAGCACTTTGAAATGTTTACAGCACAAAGAGGTCCTAAAGGATCAAGCTTAGAGTCGTAATATTCTTAACTCGAGTGAGAATGGACATAGTCCTCATCATCACTACTGTCAAAATCATAAGACTCAGAAGTTTGAGGATTAGGAGGAGTAGGGAGAGGAAGAGGAGGAGTAGGGAGAGGAAGAACTCACTCAACAACATCATCATCTGATGAGTCAAAATCTGAATCAGTGGGAAAAATAACCTCAGTGGAAGTAAAAGTCAAGGACTCATCAAACTTCACACTTCTCTCAATATAAAGCTCACGGGTTATAGGGTTCAACAATCGATATCCCTTCATGCCATTAGGATACTTGACAAAGATACAAGGTTTGGATTGTGGATCCAATGCCTTACGTTTCTTCTTGGGAATCTAAGCCATAACCTTGGATCCAAAGACTCGAAAGTGCTCAACATCAGGCTTGTGTCTAGACTAGGCTTCAAAGGGTGTCATCCCTCTTATTACCTTTTATGGAACACGATTCTAAATGTAACAAGCATAATTCATTACTTGATCCAATCTTGAGAGGAAGGGACTTTGAGTGAACCATACAAGTAGACATCTCCTTTAGATTTTGGTTCTTTCTTTTCAGTAACTCCATTTTAGGAAGGGATATAAGCAATTGTACGTTGTAAATAAATCCCCTCGAAGTGTAGAAATCGTCAAACCTACTTCTCACATACTCACCTCCATTATCAGTTCGAATAACCTTGATAGACCATTCTACTTTTTTTTCAAAGCAAGAGCCTTAAAGTTCTGAAAATGATCAAAGACTTAGACTCAAGCTTAAGAAAATACACCCAAGTATAACACAAAACTCATCAATGAAGGTTAGTATATATAGAGCTCTAGTTAAAGAAAGAGATGGAAAAGGGCCAGAAATGTCACTATGAACAAGATCCAAGGGACGAGTAGCTCTCAGGATTTTCCTTTGTCAAAGCTTTCTTAAGGGTGCTTTTGAGGTGACCCTCACAAAGACCCTTAGAAAAATTAATTTGGGGAAACCTATTGACCATTTTTTTGGCTCAATTGTTCAAGGTAACGATAATTTAGATGCCCAAAATGCTAATGCCTTAGCTTGCTAACCTCATTTTCATGAGTGAGCAAGGAATTAGGCATCGAATCAAAATAAAAGTGGGAAAAGGTATAAAACCATGAACAGGTGATCCGCCTTCCCTCACCACGGTGCAGTGCGATCGAGTTAAGCTCACGAATGATCACCGAATTAGGACCAAATTCCACTCACATTCCCTCACCAAGGTGGGTAATTTGGTAAACCGATAGGATATTGGTAGAGAGATTGGTAATACTCAACACTTAGTTAAATGTTCCACCTTTTATCTCTACCGATCCACTACCGGAAACTGACACATTAGTGTCATCAACCAGCATGATTTGGGACATGCGACATGGTTCAATGCTAGAGAATTCAACCTTTGAAGAAGCCATGTGGTGTGAAACACCGAAATCGATAATCCAAGTGGATGATGGAGTTGATCTAGCTACGAGGGTCGTACCTTTCTTCTTTTCATTTTTAGACTCCTTTGCTTTAGAAGACTCATCCTTTTGAGCATTTTTTTGACGGATTCGGGAACATTTATTTTATTCTTCTCAAGTAATTGAGTTAAGTGATCAATTTGTTTCTGAAAGCATTGATTCTCTTCATGGTCATGATACTTATAATAGGAGCATTTAAAAATTTTCTTCCTCACTTGAGGCTCAAAATTAGAAGTGTTAGTGTTGGGCATAGCTTGGGTTTGGTTGGTCCTTTCTTTCTTTCTTCTTTTCATTTTTTTTCCCTTATTTTCCACAAGGGCATTTGACTTGGTCTTTAGAGTCCCTATTTGAATGAGTTTGTCCTATTCTCGAATGAGTTGGGATGAAAATATGTCAAATGAGGGCATCATCCAAGCACTACCCAAGGCATCTTTTGTGGCGTGGAAAGTTGAGACAAAGACAAAGTATTCATGACCTAACTTAGAAATAATTGACAAGATCAATTGAGAGTCTTGCATCTCCACTTTACATTCCTTTAGAAGCAGTCTAGTGTGGAAAAAATTCAAGAAGACGACTGTAGGTTTTCAAAGTTACTAGGATTTAACCCTAGTAGTTCATTCTCTAACTCATGCGCTCTCATGTCATCTTGCTTCCCAAACATTTTGTCGAGCATTTTCTAGGCTTCATCGGGTGTCGAAGAAGTTTCGATGTGGAAGAGCAAGTCGGGAGAGATAGACATACAGAGAAGACCTAAGGCTTCATCACAATGGTTGAACCACCTATTTTTTTGGGTTCATCATCAAGTTTTGTCTCTAACCCCATGGTAACACGGTATAACCCTTTACTTCGCAAAACCAATATAATTTTAGATCTCCATTTGAATAAATTAAAAGGTGTGAGCATTGGTACTTTAGAGATATCCATAATGAAGAGATAAAACCAAATAATGCAAAAGGAAGGAGAGAGAAAAGAAACAACCACCCCAAAACAATATTACACCCCCGAGTTTGGCACTTTATAGTTTTAGTGTGTTGTTACAATTAGGTGCGTTCGTGTGGTGTGAAACGTTTGGTCACTCACTTACAATTGGCGTAATAACACATAATTGGAGACCACAATGTGTTTCGACACACACAATTTGAACAAAACCATAAGCAAGCACGAAATGAGAAAAGAAGGAAGGGGAGAAAGAGTCTCATGTGAGAAACAACGTCTCATGTCACTTTGACAAGACAATCCTATGCCGCAGGGTTGTGGCATCGCCCTCACTAACCCGTAGACAAGAGGATCAAGGAAGATTACAATGCAAGAGGGTAATACGTGAGCCTGAGGATCTCCAAAGCAAAATCGAGGCAACCTGGAACTCAAAAAAAGGCTATACACTTGAGCAAGGGATTAGTAGAAAAAATCTCAATCCTACTTAATCAAATTTTTAAAGGAACTTAGTTTTACTTAGATGCCTAATTTAAATAGGTTCCTTAAAAATAATTTAGATCTAAATTTAAAAGACTTGGAAACAAAATTGTTGTTTTAAAAAGAATTATTTACCTTTATATAATAAAAACAACAAAAAAATGTTTGTTATAACCTTTCTTTTTAAAGCTTAGATCTTAAAATTATTTTTACATCTGAAAACTTTAAAAGAAACATTTTTTTAAAAATGGATTTCTTTATATAAACACATTTTTTTAGTAAAAGTGATTAAAAAATGTATTTATATAAGGCACTGTTGTGTGTCGGGAATGGATTTGAAAAGGCCATCTTGGAAAGAGTGGAAGGCCACGTACGTAAGAGGCGGTGAAAACATCGATTCTGCGGTTTGTGAGATGTTACATGAAGCATGGAAGGTGCAAAATTCAATGCGGGGGTTTAAAGGAGGGCTGATTGTTTGTGTAGTACTAGAAACCCGCGTAAAGGGACTGAAACATGGTCTAGAAAATACAGTATCCTCCCTTGACCGCATAAAGAAGGAGGCACGAGAAGTGGCTAAAAAGAGACAACACTAGCGGAAAAAAATGTCGGTATTTGTGAAACCATTTATGCGGGAACACCACAGAGCCACCGAGCATGTCCACACGGAGGAAAAACACATCTCGACCGCTACACAGTGAGTAAAAAAATTCCACACATAGGTAGACCCAAGCTAGCGATGCAAAACATTAGTGTAACGAGAACAAAAAGAAGGATTTGTAAAATATTATCATTAGATGGTTTAAAAGCGAGCCATCAAGGAAAAGCACGAGTCGGATAAGGCAAAGGACGTCCATAAGCAACCCACAATCATTTCCCTGTGGCAACAACATTTAAACACATGCATACAAAAATAATCACTCAAACACGAGATGGAAATAATGGACTCGGCGCACGAGCAACGGTGAAGCCGAAATCAATGTACCAAGCGTACTGATTGGAATATCCACCATACTAGCACAAAAAAATAGAACACTCCAAGAGTATCTTGTTAAAGAGATTAACATGATTCCAAAGTAATAATAAAAAAATTACATGAGGAAATAATAAGAAACCAGAAGTAATAAGCAATTGATAAATGAAGAGTTCACATTTTACCGAAACCTCGGACTCTGATACCATGAGAGAGGGATATGCGAGAACTGATATCGAAACAATGCACCACGACGAAGTTTCACTCCGATGGTAATGTTGTAGCTCTAACACAATAAGCAAGATTCAAACAATGGAAAGAATATGCAAATAAGAAAACAGGTATGCTCATCCTCATAGATAAAAAGGAAGTACAAATAGGGGTGTTGTGTAACCCCCATGCCTAAACAAGGAAAGTAACTCCTATGACACCACTGACACATATGACATGACTGATGCATATGACGCCACTAAAGGAGGAGTTACAATTCCAAATAAGGAATGTAACTCCTATGACACATTGATGCAAATGACAATGATAGATTCTATGACAAAATCTGACACTTGTCATTTGACTCCCTAAGACCTATGACTCTCACAAGGAAATCTGAATCACCATGTGATGTGGACAATGACTAGGCAGGTCACACACACCAATAGTCATGCCCCACGACAACAATCTAAAAATATTCTTCATTAGTGCTCTACCACCGGAATTTGGTTTCTTCCTTAGGAGGTCCCAGCCCTAGAGATCTCAAAGAAGCACATGATTACGCAATAGAGACTGAAGATGATTTGATCCTATCCGAGAAAAGTGAAAGGTCCCAATGGGAAAATAAATGCCATAGTTCAAGATTAGATCTCACCGATCCTATGATCCAGAAGATGGCCAATGACATGGTTTCCATGAAGAAACAATTGTCTCAAATCACCATGTAGAATGCTCTAAGGGAGCCGAATCCTCCAAACTCGAATGAGAATCACCCCGCATCCCCATAGGATTTCTCTTGAAGCACCGTCGGTCAATGTTACATGTGACGTTGATGAACTAGAATAATAAGAAGAAGGTGATGATGGAGACTACCTTGAGGTCGAAGAAGTTAATGGTGAGACTCAAAATGGCCTTATTGAGTATGTTGAAGGAGATGAAGATGATGATGATGAAGAAGCTCCAAGATTCTCGTGTACGGTGTTCATGTGGGATCAATCAAAGAAATTAACTTCATCTTCAATAGTTACAATGAAGAAGAAGAAATAATATCCTCTCGTTGAAATTCCACAAAATAAGATCATCAATAAAGGGTCATCGCTACCACCGTTAATGGACTTCGCCAAGAAAAACTAGACCCACTAGTTAGCAAGAATCCCACTGCCATGTCAAGTAAGTCTTCTAGTCCTTCCCCTAGTTCTAAAGTTTCTAAGAATAATTCTTCTTCAAATTCTACTCCTGCAAAATCATCTAAAGTAGCAACAAAGTATGCTTCCCCATCCCCTTCTAAACTAGTTACCACACCTGTTAAAGAAAATAAAACTCCCAAGATAACCATACCATCATGTAAATATTCCATCACCCCTGGAACCTCAAATTCATCCATTGTGACCCCATTTGATTATGTAGAATACGTGAGTAAATCCAAGGTTCTGATCACATAACTGGAGTATTTGCAAACACACCCTGCTTAATTTTATAGGTTGGTCAATGTATTCCATGGTGGTAGTGCTAAAGTTTCAAGCTCAAATTCTAAAGGCCTACTCCCCACACCATCCACACCACCTTCACAAAACATGTTAGCCCTTAGTGCCTCCAAAACCAACAAGGTAGAACCCTTCTACCTATCTCTCTTAGTCAAAGGCTACCAACTCAACAATTGTATTATAGATTCTGGATCCTCTGAAAATGTGATACCCATGAAAGTTTCAAACGCCATAGGATTTACCTTAACACATGCAAACATATCTTGTTATTCCATGTAATCCAAAGAAGTGCCATTGGTGGGTAGAATAAAGGATGCCCAAGTTGCTTTGGTTGACTTCCCAGAGAAGAAAGTACTGCTCACAATTTTGGTAGCTAATATTCTAGCTTCATTCGACATGCTCCTAAGCAGAAGCTTCTGCAGGGATTTAGGTGGTGAAATCAAAATGGACTGGTCCTCTACAACCATACCTGTGAAAGGGGAGATGAAGAAGTTGTTGTCGGTGCATAAGATGAAATACATAGTACAAAAATCAAACGATCCAAGGGCGAACATTTTGTTTCAAGGTAGCGGGATAGGAAACTATTTCCTTACATTGAAGAGAGATGAAAATTTTCCTTTCCTTACTGAGAAATACATGGAGATGGAATCATCATTCATCAATTCATTCTAGCATGAAAGACATCTCATTAGAAGAGTAACATATTCAATAGATGAAAATCTTGGCTACATAATGGATGATTTGACGCTCTCTAAAGACTCTCCATGATGATGAAGAAATAAAAAATGATGAGTTCAAGGTGTTCATGAGTAATCTCTTTTCAAACTTTGATTTTTCAATTAATGATGGGATGGAGATATGTGAAGAAGTAGAGACAATTGAAGAATCAAATTCTCTTCCCGATTCAATCATGGATGAACATATGGAGGAGGCCAATTTCATTCTCAAAACCAAGGAGCAAGATGATTATCACAAGGACGATATGGATTTTGAGCTCGAAGGTGTGTCATTTCCACAAAGCATGGACCTCTTCTCCTTGTCGGAAGGGTTCATAAGTCAGAATTGTCCGTGCCTACATGAAAGAGAGCCTTGGAGAACATAAAGCACAGAAGAAGCAAATGGAGTTGCTTGAATAAATCATGGGAAGGTATGGATCATATTTTTACCACTCCTATGAGTCACAATATAGAAACTCTTTTGAAAATAATGATGAATCTATGATGAATTTGGAAGATCCATCCATGTAAGATATTTTGAAAGTTATAGAAGAAATTGAAAATCCTCATCTTAGCCTTGAACTCTTGACTCGAGCCATGGAGATACAAGACAAGTGTGAATCAATGAGTGTTCCTTGTTTTGATACACCAATGTTCGATGTGGATACAAAATAGTTAGATAGGCTAGATGAATTCCTTCTTATCGAGAATGAAAGCGAAAACATGTCTATTTCTCCCACATTACATGAGGAAGTTTGTGAATGTAAAAGAAGAAAAGTCCTTGGAGCCTCTTTGGACATTTCTAATTTTAAAGGAAACACCTTCATCATGGTGGGAGATGATAGGGAAAATATTGAGCCGAATCACATGGAAGAGAGTTTTCTACGACAAGAGCATTGGGAATATGTTCAAAATCAACTTGATCACATCACTTTGGAACTTTTTGCAAATACAGAGAGTGAATATGTGAATGAAAAGAGATTAGAAGATTCAAGCAACTTGAACAAGGATCAACCCTGGAATGATGATGAAGTGTTCAAAGAAATATTGGTGTTATGGATAAACACGGAAGGTAGCCAACACTCTGAAAAGGATCTCAAAAATGTAAAGGCAAGAAAATTTCTAGGACGAAGTCCCAAGAACAAAAAATATCACGTAGACTCACTCTAACAAAGTACACTGATGATCATGAAAGCACCTAGCTTTCATAATAATTTGAGGAAAGTATGCTACTTCCTTGAACCAGTCAACGGATTTGAAGGACATCATCATTTGGTATTACCTCTTCGTAGGTAACTTCTAAAAAGGAAAAGTGCTACATTGAAAATGGGTTGTCCCCACCTTGTACCATATGTGATTTTTAGGTGCATGTTTCCATTTTGGTTTGGTATGTGTTTTTCCTTTCGGTGTTTTGTGTGTTTCCTTTCCTTGTTTTGTGTGTGTGTGTGTGTGTCCTTCTTTCGAGATATCTCTCACAAGTTGTAAATGACTCCTGTATAGCCCAATGGATAAGGCACTGGTCAATGTATTATCAATTGAGATTCTGGGATTTCTCATGTCATGTATTTTTTGCACTTAATCCATAACACATCCCCAAGCTAGAGCCAACTATTTTTTAGTATTTTTATGAGGGAAAAATACATCCGAAGGTGAGACAATGATACCAAAGTGTCAAAAAAATCAAATCCATACCTTCCCAAGGCACCCCGAGTAATTCATCCCAACACCGGCCTTACCTCAGTCGGTCAACGATCCTCCGGTGGATTTTAACTAATTCCCCTAGGAGATTTAGTAAATTCAAGTTAATCCCCCTAGGTGATTTAGGATGTCTTGAAACATGTAGGTTTCTAAGCGAGTTCTAGGAGGGGCTACCACTAGTCTTCCAAGGACTCGTGCATCACCTTTGGAGAGTAGAATGGAGAAGAATTCATCAATATGGTGTATTAAAGGGCTAAGAACATCAAGGAAAATATTTTGAAGATTCAGGGAATATTTGGAAGTTTTGGGGTAGGTCCACCAAAAGCGGGTTCTCAGGCCTAGGCAACGCACAGTGTTAAAAAAGCACTGAGCTTTGGGAAGCAATTTCGGGAGTTCTGTAAGGAGTTAGGAGCTAAAAAATATATCAATGGAAAGGTAATTAATATAAATATAATATGGTGGAATCATATTTTCACAACACCTAGGCGCAATATGTCTACATCTAATTTTTCTCATCCTCAGTCATAGAGACAAAATATATATATATATTATTTTTAGAGCTTAAATAGATGAATCAAGATTTGAGACTCCCACCGTTGGATTTCAAAGGATATTTCCAATCATATTCATAAATAATTTCATCAAAAAACTCCTCCTGGAACTCCAGATACAACCTTCACAAGTTCACTCTCAAGGCACGCTCTTCAGTACTTAGTCATTTTCAAGGTGGACATGTGTCAACACCAGAGCCTAGAGATATTTCATGTCTATTTCGTCCCTTTAGAAAAGAAACATAGGAGACACAAAAATGTTCCCAACCCTTTTTATCCCCCAGAACACCAACGTGACCTCCCGCATTGCTAGTTAAGCCCCAGGAGCTAGTTTGAGCCTTCCCTCTCCCAACACGCATGTTCGCCAAGGGTCAATACCACACGTGCGAGGGAATTTCATGTCCCTTTCATCCCTTTATAAAAATTACATAGGGGACACAAGATTACATCATCCCACTTAATCTCCTTGATTCCTCATGCGCCCAAAAGTCAGCTCCCAAGTGCTAAACTTCGGCGCCCTCTCCAAAGTGCACATCAAATACAAAAGGACAAGTGTCACGATGAGGTGCGAAGTGGAAATTGATGTCCCCTTCATAAATTTTTCCAAAAGGAGGAAAGGGACACAAAAATGTTCCCCATCTCTCCCCCTTCCAATTTGACATATAAATATTGGGAGATAGCCATTTTTTGCATTTCTCCCCCACATCTCCATACCCGCCGAAATTTGCCGAATTTTCTATAAGAATTCCTAGCCTCCATTGTTGCATTAAAATCATTCCATGCACTCCTTGTTAATCTAAAAACAAAAAAATCACAAAAATAATGGATTAAAATGGTGAAAAAACTGAGAAAAAGAAGATTTTCATCAGAAAACCCTAGTATTCAAAAAAGCAGAGAAATGCTCATTTCTCTCAATCTAAAGTACAGATCAAGATGTCGTATTTTGTAAATTTCCTCATGTTTCAAGACAATCAAGATGAAAAATGGGAGATGGACTAGTCCCTTGAATCATTTTTTCCAAAAAAAAACCACTTTTCATGCCCTAGCTCACATTCGTCATATTTCCCATCAATCTGGCAATGGAATCAAGCTAGAAATTTGCCCATTGACTCTAAGTGAAAATCATGTCCCAATGGAGTCACTTTCATCATAATCAAAGGTGAAAATTAGACCTACAAAAAGCTTCATCACCCCATTAATGGTTGTCATAGTAGCTTCGTGCTCGAAGCTCTTGCTAGGTAAAAATTTTGTTTTTTATTTTCAAGCTTTCTGGCGGAAAAAATCAAGTGAAATTTAGAGGATAAGATCACAACAATGAGTCGAGTCCAAAAATATGTGTTCCATCACAAACCGAGCACTAGAAATCCACTTTCCAAAAATAGTAAGCTTTCTATACAAGCTTGTTATGTTTGGAAATTCATCATCAAAAGTGGCTATGGAGAAGGAATTATGCCTTTGAAGATCATCGGGATGTTAGAATAATTGTCAGAAAGCAGAGAAAAAAATGAAAAAAAAAACTTACTAAAAATAGTAAGTTCCCTATATGGGTGCTTACTAAAAATAGTAAGTCACCCCAAGGAGTGGTCAAGGCGAAGGCAGTGTGCAAGAAGTGAAGGAAGAAGTTCATCACATCAAGATGGTCAAGAAGAGGTAAAAATCACCTCTTACCAAAAATAGTAAGTCTCCCATCTAGGCACCTACTATTAATGGTAAGTCACACTTAAAAGGCAGGTTTTACGCAATGGAACATAGAGGGATGTTCATTCAGGTCAACATCATCATTTGGGATCATCATAGGAATTTCTCATAGGGAATTCGAGATCCATCTCAAGGAACCCAAAATGTCTTTCAACACTCACTTCGTGGCTCGAGTTGCAAGAGTATCATGTGTGAGGTCAAGGTTGCGATCATTGAAAAACATTCCATTCAAACTGACTGACAGGTATATTTTGAGATCCTATCTCTTTGGAAGGAATCTTTATGAGTTGTGTTTGTGGTCATCAGAAAATTCATTCAACAAAGTTCTTAAACACTTAACCTAAGGTGTCTATGAACCATCAAAAGAAGTTTCCCAAGTTGCAAATAATTCAAAGGATCGAGTTCATCACAATGAGGCATTTCATCTGGTCATCTAGAAGGAGTAATGGATTTCATTAGATATGGATCTTTCGTCATTATCATAGTTTTCCCTCTCTAATATGCCTTTAAGTCAATTAAAAGTGACTTTAAAAACATAATGTAAAATTAAGTCACTTTAATCTTATAAAAGGGACTTAATATTTTTTCAAGAATATGAAAAGTCTAAATTTAGAAATAGGGCATATGAAGTGTCACCAGGAAGATGAAGAGTCGTTCCTTCTCTATAAATTGTAATGAGCCCCTCATTTGGGCTTCTTCTTACCTTGTTGTCAATTTTAATCTCATGAGAGAGTAATGCTTATGAAACAACAAAGAGAGCTTATTTTATTCTTCTTTCTCTACCCCACATTTCTTCAATTCCTCGCTATGTACAACTGTGATTTTTCAAGCTAATAAAGGAATAATTTTATGTTTTCCAAGGAATACGAATGTGTACGTCTTTGTACGTATGGTTTCCTCTAGCTAAGCGGCTCCAAAATCATGTTTTTTTCTTCTTTAAAATGCATGTGTAAGATTTCTAACCAGTGCGCGCATGGCTTTGAACATCTACTTACGACATTAGTTTCTTCCCTTAACATTCTCACTCCCTTTCCTCTCTCATGACAAAGTCCTCTCTAGCAAGAGATTGCTAGCTTTTCCGCAAGGTCGTGGAGTGCCCCTGTTGGATCTTTGGCCATAAGGCCACCAGGAAAAATCCACTTTTTCAAGTGCACGTGAATACCAAAGATGCATTGTCTAAGTATAGGGACTTGATTCCCAAATCATTGGCAAGAAACCCACAAATTTTTCCACTTGAAAAATTTTCTCTCCAATAGAGGTATTTGTTTTTGTTTGTTGATGTTTTGATGAAAAAGGGTGGAAAACCAACTTCAAATCAGTTTTTCACTCTTACTTAAGACCATGTCCAAAGTGTCAAATCAATCACATGGTCTAAAATTGTAAGAAAGGGGAGTTATTTCTCCTACATGTATCAATTTTTTTAGCTTCTCATTTCCTTTGGTTGGAGTAGGGTGCTGTAGGTTTTTTTCAAGCAAACAAGTTCTTGTGCGCACTCTGTATGTTTCCACTTGGAACATGTATGATTTCCCATGTTTGTATATAGTCTTTGTGGGATTTACGGGGTTCATTTTAAGAGACCTCTTGGAAATCGAGGTGGAGAATACAGCAAATATCCCCGAACTAGTTTTGCGGGAAGGCGAATTTTTTGGGGGTTGTATGAAAAAAATTCACCTGATTGTCGAGTGCTGCGACAGAAGGCTGCGAGACGCGTGGCGGAGAGATTTTGTTGTCGCTCGTAAAAAAAAAAGCATTGACGCGCATCACTAGACCTCAGTGACGCGCGTCAACAACCATAATGACGCACGTCACTGAGGTCTAGTGACATGCGTCGCGAGGTGTCTTTGTCCGTGCGCGTCTGCAGCCTCCGACCTCTGTTTTCTCATCAAAAAATCTCCGTGTCGCGCATCAACAAACTCTTTGTCATGCGTCTGCTATGCGTCAATATATTTTGCACCTCCTTGACGCGCGTCAACAACTATAATGACGTGCATCACTGAGGTCTAGTGACGCACGTCACTAAGGTCTAGTGACACGCATCAACAACCCTTTTTTCGCATGTCATTTGCGTCCGTATATCTATATCGCCAGCGTCATCACTACCCTTGTCGCGTGTCAACTTCTTCACCAAGTCACGCGTCAACACTTCCTCTGTCACGCGTCATTACAGCTGTTTTCACGCGTCAACAATGCCCTTGTCGTGCGTCATCACTGCATTTGTCACACGTCAACATCACAAAGCTAACAAGATGTCCGAATCTACGGTGCTTAAGGGTATGTGAGTTCAAATTTCACAGTATTGGTAATTTGTTAAGCTACTTGAGGTATACTACCCGCGAATCAGCTAGGTTTTTATAGGTCTGATGTTTTCAAATTAAGGTGAAGCCGACCCCCAAAAAAATATACTATATATTTTAGGCGAACAGGACACCGACCCACTCCAAATAATTCACCTTTTCAAATTTTCCTAAAATGAAATTTTCACCATATTACGAATATTCGCCGCTAAAATTATCCCGGGATTTTGTTGTTGTGCACGATTACGTTATGAGCGGTGTTCATGGCCAAAATCGAGATATTGGGCAATTTTAAATAATAAATCATTGAGACCCCCAAGATCGGTTTCAATTCGAGTCTTCCCATGCCTCTTCCTTGGTTAAAAATGCAGTGTTTTAGGACAGTTATAAAGTGAATCAAAACTCTCAAACAATTAGCTTTAAGAGCAAGACCAAGGGTTTTTTTAGTTTGCCTCAATAAGAGCGGGTTTAATGGTAGAGTCATATAGTTAGGATATTTCCATAGATCATTCAAAGCTTCATAGATCAGCTAAGTTCATCTTGTGCTTCATACGACTCAGGGGTAAGAAAAATTTCAAGTTTAGATCATTTTTTCAAGTTTTCGGGCTTGACTCCATGCCCAATGGCTGCTCAAGGCTACTGGTCTCTTCATCTAGTAGGAAGATGTCCGCTGAAAGTCACCAAACTATTATCCCAAATTAACCCCTCTTGGATTAATTTGGATAACTCATTTAAAATGGACTTAGCCATTTATACAAACCCGTGACATTCAAATGCCATGAAAGGAAGGGACACATAGTAGGAGCGGGATTATCGGTCTGTTTATAGCCTTTGGGCTCTGTGAACCTCATTTCCTTGGAATAAGTTGGAGTGGATAGAGTTTCGGGTCCTAGGCGGAGTAGAAAGTCAATAGAGTGAACTTTAAGGCTAAAAGGTGGCCACATGGAAGGATTCTAGTGCTCCTCACGGTCCAAGCATTCCACGGACCTCAAGTTCGCGAGAATTAATTATGTTGGATATGATTTTGGGTCTTGGATTGGGTCAAGGTGATTCATAGAATAGCCGATGAATGAAGTAAATGGAACATGGCACAATATTGACATTTGAAGGTGGACATGTTTCGCCATTCCAGCACTCTTCAAGGTACATGCATCTTACGGACCTTAAGTCTATAGAATAAACCAAGTTTAATAAAGCTTCATGTCCAGGTGGTCTAGCAAGTCAAAATGCACTATATGTGGTAGCATTTCTATGGAGCCAAGCAGCTTGTTTTTAGTCTGCATTGTAGAATTCACGATGTGAATGCACAAGAAATAAAATGAAAACACGTGCCATACATGGAGCTTTCCTATTGGCTCATGTTTCATAGCAGTCAGAAGAGGCTATCAAATTTTGTACATTGCGAGGAGCATGGAGCTTTCTTATTGGCTCATGTTTCATAGTTATCGGTCAAAATAAAATAACTTGATCGACATTGCGAGGAGGGTGGAGCTTTCTAATTAGTCTTTGCTTCATGCTTTGACAAGGTTCTTATAAGAACAAACGACATTGAGACATGTGTGGAGATTTCTCATTGGTTTATGATTCACTGATGGATAATGGAGGTTTCATAAAGCCCGACCCCATAACCAATGAAAGGTGAACATGTGGAAAAGGAAAGCAATGCACACATAGATGAAGGGAATTCGTGAGCCAATCAAGCACTGCTATGTGTTACTCTCTTGTTCATCTCGACATGAAAATATTCAAATGGCCATAACTTTCACTCCATAGCTCCAAATCACGCAAAATTGGTCTTGTTGGAAAGGTCTCCTCAAGACCTTCAATTTGGCATCATCAAAATAAGAAATTGATGGCGTTTTGTGGGATAAAAAGAGGAAAAATATTTTAGGAATTAATGTGTAGTTACAGATGGCTCAACCACCTGAATTGATGAAGTATGGGGCTCTTACCTTCTCCTAGAAGAAAAATGACATTGGGGAACGGGTTTGACAAGGTGCCCATGATGTTTTTCAAATATTAATGGATGATTGACGGTGGTTGAATCTTGAAAGCCACGTTGTAGGGAAATATTGAAATTTTTATTAATGAAAAGATCAAATCTGATCTCTTTCCCTCTTTTCCCTCTTCTCTCTTTCCATTCTTCTATATATTGTAAAATGATGCTTATTCCAAAGGATGGACATTCTAATCTGTAAAGGAACCATGTCAAAATGGTCTCCCAAGAAGTTGTGAGCCACAAACCTTCATTTTTTCCTCTATAGATGTGTTCTTTCCTTTTGTTTCAGTTGTAATGGATTGTGCATACTTTTAAGCAATAAAATATAGTGTTTATGGCTCTCTTCTTCCCTATACTTGTGTTTTATTTGCATCTTTCCTCTCTTTTACTCTTGTAATGTGTTGTGCATATCTCTCTCATTTGCAGGCTCCATTTTGATTATGTTTCATGTGAAAGTGGCAAGTTAAATGTTGTTTTGAGTTATGGCACTTTTGTCTGCCCTCTCTCTACCCATTTTCCCATTTTCCCTCATAGAGTGTTCATCCCCCTTTTCTTGGTGTTGTCACCTCTTTAGATTAGGATTTATGTTTTATGCATCTCCTTCTCACCCTAGTCCCTTGGAATGATATAATAGAGTTAGATAGTTGCATTTCAATTCCTAAGAGTAGTTTAGCATTAGGAATAGATAGAGGAACCACCTTTTAGAGGTTTGTCTCACAGTGCAAGTCCCACAACTTGGAGACAGTCCCATGTTGCCTCAAAATCCTGGGTTGTCTATGACTCAAGGCAGGGTGAAATTTTGAGCTCCAACAAAAGTGTGAGAGGATAATTAACCATTTAATTAAATAAATGTTTAATTAAACTAGCTAAAGGGTGTAGGAATTAATTTAATCAATTCCAAAGGGTTATGATATTCAAAGTATGAATTAATTAATTTAATTAATCAATTCTAAAGGGGATGTGAATAACTGAGGATAAGCTGGAAATGAGGATGTATTTTTGGGGTGTCTACATCAACCTTAGTAGACAGAAGTTTGACCTACCATATAAGTGTATAATGAAATACTAGTGTAGAATAGAGAGGCCAAGAAGTTCAACCCAAATGAGGAAATTGAGGGGAGTTTCTTAGATAATTTGAGTGTAAAGGGGAAAAAATAAGAGGGTATTCCACAAGAACCTAATACCCCACTTAGTGACAAGTGTTTGAACTTGTGATGGATCTTTGAAGGAGAAAAAAAAATCCTTTGATATGAATCTTAATACTTGGGACATTAATGACATTAGGCTCTCAATGGAGTTTAATCTAGGTCTAAAGAATATTTTTAGAGCCCAAATATGACCAACATAATAATCTATAATGCAATTGTCTTACTAATTGGTTCAATAGAAACATCATTATTCAAAACATCGGGAGAAGTTTCGGACTCGTGACCTCATCACATACCCTTAGAATAAATTTTCTCATTCATGTAAGATTCATTTTTACCACCCTCGATAACCAAAGTTGTAACTTGTTAGAAAAGTGCTATATTGAAATGCTAAAACTTTCCAATAATATAAATTACATTCTGAAAATTAATGTGAGCATGCTTTTGGATGACTTGTCTCACTCGCGCAAGTCTCGGTTATCCTACTATTGTAGCTCTTGTCCCTTAGAGGATGGTGAGTATGTGCAAGATAAATGCCGCCCTTGGAATTTAGGAGACCTAGCTCGGTTCTTACCTGGGTTTCTTCTTCTCATAACCAATTTTCCACCCTTTCGATATGGACGATGAAGGGAACATGTACTTAAACCCTTCTCAATGATTGTGTACTCTTGGAATATACATGGGCTTACTAAACTGACCCGAAGATATCTAGTAAATGGCAATTGTCTTCATTTTCATCACATGAAAATTTTATGTTTGAAGGAATTCAAGTTAGCAGGATTTTGTTGCACTCTGTAACTCATACTATCTAGCCCCATGCCATTGGTCACACCTCTAATCATGAACCTGCTTGCTCTTGACATTGCCCAACATGTGATTTCTTGGGGCTCCAACCCCATGCATTGTGTGGTTTGGTCCCTTTTTAATTTTGACAGATGTATTTTTGGGTTAGTTAACATCTATGCTTCAAAGAATGTGGGTGAGCAGGCTCTTTTTTGGTGATGGATCACCAACTCCTTACTAAAGGCCCTCTAGATTGTTTGTGGTGACTTAACATGGTTGAAATCCTTGAAGATAAATAGGGGCATCTTCCAATGCATTGTTGTGCGAGTGAGCGGGGGCTTGGTTTTATTTCAGGAACAAGCTTGGATTTTTGACCCCAATCTTCCCTTTCATCATAAATCCCCTTTTTCTTGGTTTACTTGGTCTAATTTTAGAGAAGGTCAATATCAAGTTGTTTGGTGGTTGGACCAGTCCCTCATGACTAGTCAATATTTTTATCCTTTCCTTTATTTTGGGTCATCCTGTTACTCTCACAAACACCACTTTTATTTTTGATCATTCCCTCGTTTTCTTCAACATTACATGTGTTGTTCCTATAAAAAGCATGTTAATTCTCAATTTTACCTTAATACCACTCACCTTAAGCATGTTTGGACTATGTCACACATACAACGGGTATGGAATCTAGTGGATCGACCTACCGATGGGATTGGTTGAATCACTTGGTGGAATTATGCCATCAAACGCACAACCACCTTCCTCTGCATTTATGGGAAGCAAAATTCCATTTTTAGACAACATGCACATGAAGCCTCATATCGTGAGTTCTTCAAAATCTCACAAAGCTCAACACCTTGCCTTTCAATCGTGATTTGTAAACCTAGGCAGCCTATTGGAGGGCTGAAGCATACTATTAAAGTTCATGAAGTCTACTAAGGACGGGGAGCTCAGGTTTGAGCTCGCTTGTACTGGATTAGAATTAAGGACCAAGCCTCCAAGGAATTATTTGGCATGTCACATTCCAAGAAGTCTTCTTACAAGATTAAGGAAATTTCTCATGGAAATTCCTGACTTACCACCTTACCTAATATCCTCCAAGATTTTGTGCATCATTTATCACGAGGTTTTTTTTGCTCACCTACCATTCCAGCTTGGGAAGCAACACTTTTAAAATGTCTTATGGTGGTACCTTGAAAAGTATTTCAAACCCATTGGGTGGCCTATGATAGGCCTCTATCTCTTTTTGATCTTAAAGATGCTGCCTTTCAATGGCTCAGACAAAGCTCCCGGAGTTGATGGTTTCTAGCTGAATTTTATCAAACTTTGTGGGACACTGTTGGTTCTAATCTCCACAATGTCTACTTGAAAGCTTTGGAATCTAATTCTCTTGGTGACATAATCAATCAAAGCAATATAAAAATTTATTCCCAAATTAGGCGACTCTAAGAAAATTTCTAATTGGTGCCCCATTACTTTGTTTAACATGTCATACAAGATTATTGTTAAAGCTTTGGATAATAGGATCTCTAATCTTCTTCCCTTAATTATTTGTAGTGAGAAATATGGATTTATTAAGAAAAATTATCTTCTTGATAACATTATAGCTAGCTGGGAAGGTACGGAATGGGCTCGTCTCTTCTCTCAATAGGTTATGTTTATCAAGATTGATTTTACTAAATCCTATGAAAAGATTGAATGGTCTTTCATCTTAGTTATACTCTAAGCCCTATGGTTTTGTTCTTGCTTCTTTTGGGTGTGCAAATTCTCTTTTACAATGATGGAGCTTGTATTACAGTCAATGGTGCCCATTCTTCTAGGTTTGGCTTGTTTAGATCAATTAGGCAAGATTACCCCTAGCCCCTTCCCTTTATGTGTTGGTTCTTTGAAGGATTTAGCTATCTTCTAGCTCACAAAGTGCTTCTCAAGGACTAGTAAAAGGTATTTCTTTTCCTTCTACTACTCAACAACTTATTAATGGTCATTTTGTTGATGATTCTTTTCTCACACTTTTGGAGGAGGAGCAATCTATTCATCATGCTCTGGATTGTCTTGAAAAAAATTTTGGCTTCGGAATCTGCTATTCAATGGGAGAAAACTCAATGCTACTGGAAATATAAAATCCCATTCCCAAATAGTCAGAGCTAGATCCAGCCTGGGGTGTAGTTCAAATTTCTTGGGATCCCTTTCACCTTTCAGGATACTTCATCTCAGCTCTAGTCTTATGTGGTCCAACGGGTTGAATGAAAGATATCTTATTGGATCACCAAACCTCTTTCTCTTGTAGGGAAATTTTAGATTTTCTCTAAGGTTTTGGCTGCCACACATGTGTACTACTCCTCATGTTGGGCTCCATCCAATGTTGCTTATGCCAAACTTGAGAAGCTTCTTCGTGATTTCGTTTGGGCCAACACTGAAGGGCATAGGGGGTTCCATAGGGTTACTTGGGATATTTGTTGTATGCCTAAAGAAAGTTGGTGGTGGGATTAATTGATGTTAAACACCAAGGGAAGTCTCTTTGTGCTAAATGGATTTTGTGTAGTTTGGAAGGGAATGAAGCTTGGAAAATTATCCTTCGGCATGGTATTTTTCAGGGTGTTCCTCGAGTAGATAGGCTTGGAAGGGTCTTAACTTTCAATCCCTTCTTCTCTATCCTGCTCCAGTTAAGATTAAGGGAAATTTTATTTTGCAAAGTATTTGAAAGGCATGGGAATCTCTCAAACCATACCATATTTGGGTTGGCAACGGTTTGATCGACATCTCCTAAATTAAATCTCTCTTTAGTGGTCCTCTCTTTTATTATCATGATTCTCCTTAGGCTTTTCCCCGAGATAAATCTCTTCATTGTTTTAAAGAAGGAATTAATTATTTTGGGGATTTGTTAAAGTAAGAACTCTCGTTCTTGATTTTCTTAGAGTTTGTAGCTTTAAAATTCCACCTTCTTCCTACAGATGTTGCTTCTATCCAATAATTAATCACGTGCATTCCTGAAGATTATTTTCACAAGATAGGGCTTACCTTTGGAGTTCTTTGGTGGTGAGACTAGAATTGGCCCACTTCTACCCCCTTTCGCAGATATAAACCTTCCCTTAGTTATTCTCTTTTGGTGTCTCATTCACTTGATAGTGACACGCTCAATAGGAATTGGTATCTTTCCTCCTCATCCTTGGTGTGGTCTCATCACTTCTAGAGGGTTTAGTCAGCCATTGTTGAGCCCAAGAAAGGTCATTTCCTTGGGCACCTTCTTCACCAAGTTCTCCCCGTTAGTTCTCGTCTCAGTCATTTTGGGATTAACCCTGTCTATTTGTGTTGTAACAACCGAAGTCTATCAAACACATTTTTTGGTTTTTCCACTATGCTCAAACGACTTAGAGATGGATTCCCACCCTTTTTCAACCCTTTTCTCCAGAGTTCTTCTCTTGGAAAGTGGTTCTCTTGGGGGATTCGACCATGTTACTTAGCAGTTTACTAAAAAATATGGCATATTTTTATTATGAATTTTTTCCAAATATGGAAAGATAGAAACAATGTTATTTTTAAAAATGATCGTCGGTTTAAGATTTCTCTCATCACTAATAAGGTTTCGTGATTTCTACCATTATGCTTGAACTTAAAAATCAAGATGACAAAGTGTGTTTGGAGGTGGAGCATCTCCAACACCTCCTCATCCATTGCGGTTCGACACCTTGTGCTTTATCGATTGGGTGCCCCTGAGGATGCGTCTCCACATCATCGCTCGCCACCTCGGCACCATCGTTCACCTCCACTTGCTCATGGTTGGGGAGGTCCTTGCCATCGGCAGATCCCTACTCCTCCACCAAGATGGTGTTACCCTTGGTCAAGGCTGCCCTCGCTTGCATTTTCTCCTCTTGGTGGTTCTGGTTGGCTCGGCGTGTCTCAAGGGAAATTCCCTCGAGTGGATCTTGCCATTTCTCCCACAAGGATTGATGATGCTTTGCGAGCATAAAAAGGAGTCTGGTTGGGATGGATGGGAGCCTATTTTCGAGAAGGTTCACCACTTTGGCTCAGATTGGGGGTGACAAGCCCGATATTCTACCTCCTCCTTCGTCACTGTCGTTATTTTCTTTATTCTTTGCTTGATCTTTTTGTTCCCCCTTTTATTAGTACTCGCACTATGTGGTTTTAATGTTGGTATTTTGAGGTTATTTGGTCTCTCTCAAGGCCTCTTTGGTGTATTTGGTGAACTTTTGACATTTTGGTGTGTGAATTTTTCCACCCATATTTTTGTATGATTAGTTTTGTACATCTTTATCTTTAATATAAAAGTGTGCTTTTAAATAAAAAAATACTACTAAAATATTATGTATAATCTAAAAAATGAAAACCATAAGAAATGAGAGGCCCTAAAAGAACCAAAAATCTTCATTTATTTGACTTCCTATGTTTTTTCCTGCCTTGTTTAGCTGCGGAAATTATATGTCCTTAGCCCTTCTTGTGGTCTTCCCTCGGTCTTATCATAGTGAGTTTCGGCCTTTTCCCACCGTTTAGGCGGTGTTTGTGCTTATAAATGGCCAAACTTCCCCAGTTCAATGACTATTGATACTAGCGACCATGGCTCCCAAGCGCGCAAGGAAGTTTGTCCCGAAAGTCTACGATGAGGTATGGACTCTGAACCCACCCCTGATGTGGTTATTGCTAATGAGTTTTTGGATCCTGTGGTGACTGGTATCATAACCACTATCTTATTGCCTATTTTTGTGGCCACATCCCATCTGAGTCATATCTACAGAATTGGATGAAAAACCATTGGGAGTCATCCGACATCCAAGTTTTTGGTGTCAGAATCTCACCAAAGGTTTTTATCTCTTTACCTTTCGTGAGCCCTCACAGGTCCAGGCCCTTATGCTTAAGGCCACTTGTTGGTATTTAGGCAATACCCTTCTTGTGTTATCCTCTTGGACTCTGATTTCAATCCGAGTAACCAAGTGTCACTCAAAATCCCTATTTAGATTGAGCTCCCTGGCCTTCCCATTCATCTCTGGTCTTTTCTGGACGAGATAGTCAAGCCCATTGGCAGGGTGTTATGCCATGAACAAGACAATTTTTATGCCCATCCTAACAAGCGAGTGTGTGTTGAAGTGGACATGGCAACAAATTTGTGGGACCATCTGAATATTCAGGTGGGGTCCTTGTAACTCTCTCAAAAGGTTTTTATTTTAACCTCCCAAACACGTGTTTTCGTTGCTAGGCCTCAGACCATCACATTAGGGATTGTCCCCTTTTAGCTCTCTCTAAACCTGCTCCCATACCGACCTCGAAGCCGAAGAATGTGGTTACCCCTCAGGCTAATGGTTGGAAGGTGGTTGGTTAAAAAAATAATTCAAGGATGAGGGCTTCTGTGGAAGTTCCACCCCCATCTTCTCCTTCACTACCACCAACCAGGGATGAGTCTCTGGTGGTGCAATCTATCAGTTCCCATTCCAACCACAACCTTGCAGAGCCAAGATTTGTAGGAGATTGCTAAAGTGCGGGAATGTTGCTTCAACCTCTCTACCACTACGACATTCACGCAACCCACCTCCCGAGGTCATGGGAAGTAAATGGGGCTAAACACCGCTCTATTCAAGTTGAGCTTGCTAATTCAAACAGATTCTTCTTGCCAACAATTTTACCATTCTCGGCTCTGAGGATGGATTTCTAGACAAGAAGGGGGCATTTGACATGTCTAATTTTTCATGAATTTTATGTCATGGAATGTTCGGGGTCTAACAGAACCCTCACGAAAATTCTCTGTCCGTTTAGCTTGTCAGTTAATTAGCAGTTTAGATGTTATTTTCTTACAGGAAATCAAGATTTCTAGTTTTTTGCTTCAAACTACGCTGACGTGTATTGCCCTTGATTTTGTGCACTTTCACACTCAACACATTGATGGCCGTGGTGGTGCTAGCATTTCCATCGTGCCAAAATTTTTGGCGTTAATTATTTCATCGGGCCACGACCCAAGTAATCGGGCGGTGTGGGTGATTTTGAATATTAATGATATGTCCTTTGGTATTCTTAATGTTTATGCTCCTAATGATGGTTCCAAAAGAAATTTATTATGGAGGTGGTTAGGTGATAACTTACCCATTGCTTATTGGTTGGTTTGTGGTGAATTTAATAGGGTGGAACATCCTGATGATAAATATGGCTCGCTCTCGATGCGTTGGTGCCTTGGGAACTTGTTACTTGGTATTATTTTAAAATTTGTTGGGGCCTCTCCAATCTGATTCTCAACCGCTTGTAGGAATTTAAGGATTCCACTTGGTTTACTTGGACCAACCTCGAGAAGGATCTGATTGCGTATTAAATTGCCTAGATCGTGCTCTTCTTACTCAACAATCTTTTTTTAATTTTGACACGCATGGCTCCACCATTATCAAGGTTTGGTTCGATGTGATTTTGTCAGACCACCATCCGATCACATTTAAGGTTGTTTGGTAGGGGGCCTCCCAAGGTGCCAAGTACATAGTTTTTTTCTTAATGTTAAATTGTTACATCACCCCAAAGTAATCCAACTCATCGCCAAAATTTGGAACATGGTACCACGTCCCCCTTTTGTTGCAAGTTAGATCTCTTAGTGGGAAGCAACAATCCAACACACCACCAAATTTCTCCACCGGTTTGGCAAAACAGGTTGCTCATGTTCAAAGAAGGGCCAATTATTCTCTACGTAAATAATTTGGTAGGCCTCTCTCTGTTATTGGAATCCAATCCCTTTGATGTTTAGATTCAATCTCAAGCTGTGAATCTTCAGCATAAGCTCAAGCTTAGTGAATCCTACACGCTCGAGATGCTCGAGATCCACTCAAGGCTCCATTGACTATGGGTGGGTGATAAAGCTTCTAAAAGATTCTTTAAATCCTTTTGGGCCAAGCATGCCCGTCAACAGATCAAGGCTATATATGAGTCACACCAGTGTCTTACCGAGCTCCCAGAAATCTCTTTTGCTTTTTTCGAGCATTATCGTCTAGTGTTCCAAGCTCAGGAGGATTCTCTTGAATGAGCTTCTTCTTTACAGAAATGCATTGATGTTCTGCCTTTGCAACTCACTCCTTGGGATACAGCTCACTGCGATGCTCCTTTTACTTTAGAAGAACTTCATGCAAATTTGTTTTGTTTAGCCGATGATACCGAGTCTGGATGGTTTCCCAACGAGTTCTATAAAGTAACTTAGTCCTTTGTTGGACTTGATCTTCTCGAGTATATATTGAGGCTCTCCAATCTTGCTCTTTAGGGAGCTTCATCAATCAAGGCAACATCAAGTTCATTCCTAAAGCGAGAAAATCCAGAGCTTATTAATAATTGGTGGCCTATCACCCTAATGAATGTTTCGTATAAAAGTATTGCTAAAGCTTTGGTGCTTCGGATTGATAATATTCTCTGAAGATTGTTGAAGCTGAAGCGCATAAGATTTGTTAAAGGTTGTTATATTCTGGATAATCTTCTTGCAATTTGAGAAGGTATGGAATGGGCTCAACTTTCTTGTCAGAATCCCCTTTTTCTAAAAATTGATTTTGAAAAATCTTATGATCGTATAGAATGGCCCTTTACTCTGGCTATGCTCAAAGCGCCAGAGTTTGGTAGTCTTTTTTTGTTCTTCGTGTCTAATTTGTTCTCTAATGCTTTTGCTCGGCTCACCATTAATGGCCATCAGTCTCAGGCCATCGGTCTCTACCGCTCCATTAGACAGGATTGCTTGCTCGGCCTTGTTTGTTCTTGATGTTGGTGCTCGGGGCTACTTAAATTGCTCATCAAGCTAACTAGGGTCGTATTCGAGGAATTGTTTTACCAGGACCACCGTACACGGTTGATTAATGGACATTTTTGGATGATTCATTCCTTACTATTGCCAAGTCCGAACGGAGAATGTTGCTGCAATTTTTGATTGCTTATATACCTTCTATATAGCCTCTGGTTCTAGCATACGAGATGGAAAAAACTCTTGTTTTTTCACCAGAGTTGTTTTCCGATGCCATATTGGCTTAAGGCTTACCCCTCGAAATGGATTGGTCGTGGTGAGAAATTTCGCTTCTTGGGCATTCCTTTTCCTTTGACACCGACTAAGAACTCTTTGGAATTATGTGGTTAACCGAGTGGAGCGTAAAGTGACGAAATGCAGTCCTCTAAACGCTATCTTTGGCGGGAAAATTCTAGGTGTGCACCAAAATTCTTTCCGCAACTCATGTTTATTATTCTTGCTTATTGGTGCCCTTCTCATGCTTCTTTCAATCGGTTGGCTAAGCTTCTGTGGGATTTTCTTTGGTGTAAAATTTCTGGTTCAATTGGCTTTCACCGCATTTCTGGGACGTTTGTTGTCTCCCTCGCAAGCAAGGTGGTATGGGCATCATTGATCTTT
Source organism: Taxus wallichiana var. yunnanensis (assembly GCA_018340775.1). Lineage (NCBI taxonomy): Eukaryota > Viridiplantae > Streptophyta > Pinopsida > Cupressales > Taxaceae > Taxus > Taxus wallichiana. The sequence continues at coordinate 615,759,514 of CM031243.1, forward strand.
ATCGGTAAAGAGTGGCTCTATGAGCTAAATGGGTCATTCACAATCTTTCAGGGGAACAATCTTGGCAAATTCTATTGAGGCATTGTATCACATTTGGTGCCCCATATGTCGGGCAAAGTTGGAACGACATTGGTTTGCATACCCTTATTATTACACCTGTTCTGTTAAGATTAAGGGTACCTTTGTGGCTAAGAGCATTTGGAAAGCCTTCGAGCAAGTTAAGCCTTTTTAAAAGTGGATTGGTGATGGTTTTCGAACAGGCCTTTCGTTTAATGATCACAACATCTGGTGGTCTCCAATTCGCTCTAAGGGCACACTTTTATTAGTTGAACTCCCCGACATCAAATCTATTCGGCTCTTGCGTAAAGGCATTCACACTATACATGATTTGGTGCACCGCAGGGATTGGATTGCTTGGTCTGATCTCAAAGCTAAATTTAGTTTGCGAATTTGATTTTCTGTCAATTTGCAAGATTCAGGAACTTCTTCCAAATGTGATGCTTCATAAACTTGGCCTTCACCCACTGGTTGCTGGTGGCATGACTGGCGATGGAATCATGATATAGCCTTTTTGCGCTACAACACTCGCACAATTTATCAGCTTCTATGTCCACTATCACCCGCAATTGATAAGTTAAATTCTCGTTGGGGACTCCAGTCATTACCCTCTACTTGGCTTCGTCGGCTTGCTCGTGCTTGGAACCCTCTTCTTGAACTCAAAGTTAACCATTTTTGTGGTGCTTGGTTTATGAAGGTTTGCCTTTAGGTGAACGGCTTAGGCATATCGACATATCTCCCCTAACTTGCCCCTTCTATTCCAAGCTCGGAGTCTTTCTTGCATTTATTCTGGTTTTGCCCGCGTGCACAGGCTATATGGCGTTGGATTCATTCCTTGTTTCAACCCTATCACCTTGAGTTTTTCTCATGGCGTCTGGCCTTATTTGGGGACTTTATTTTGTGGCCTCATTATATAGCTAATATGTGGCATCTTTTTCGTGCATGCATTTTATTTCATATCTGGAAAGCTCGTAATGCCTTTATTTTCAAACATGATCTTACAGTTATTAGCTTTTCTACTAATGACAAGGTGATTATTTTGTCTACTGTGCAATCACATATTCAAGCTCAGGTTGCTAAGGTTGCTCTGGAATTCGCGCACCTTTAGGAGCTTCTGGATCATTGGGGGAGTGCGCCATGTACTATGAGCGAAGTTCCACTTGATCCACCATTACCGCCACCTCATCTTTCGCCTCCCCAACAACCACTGGTGTGGGCATATCATCATATGTCAGAGGAGCCGCTCGCGTAGCCACTGCTCTGCCTCCCCTCAAGACCACGTCGCCCCATCATCCTCTGAACCGGGCTAGAGTTCGCCCCGAGGGGGAAAGGCGTTGCCAGCACTCCCCGGTGGGGCTCTCGCCATCGGCGATGAACACTCTTGTAGGATCTCCACCCCCTGGGTGGGGAATTATGATGCCTCTTCAGATGCGGTTTCCTAAACGGGAGGATTGGGAGGTAGATCCATCGTCAGTAGAGCCTTCTAGCGGAGATTTCATCCCTCCTCGGGATGATCCTCCCCTCCTCTTGAGTACATGGCGATGTGTGCTTAATGTTTGTTTGTTAAATTTTGATTGGTTCATTTTTATTGCCCTTTGGGCGTGCTCGTGTAAAGCCCTCGTGATGTTTTGTGTTTGCCCATGTGACATTATTTTGTTACCCTCGTAACATTTTGCGGGACCATGAGTTGTCCGATTGCCCCATACCATATAACTTTCATTTTTAATTAATATTAAGGTCAGTTCCAATAGGAAAATCTTCATTTATTGTCTTATTCTATCCTTAGAAGTAAACTAAAAAAATTAAGTAAATAGATAACTCCTTGGTTGCCAAAACAATAATTTAACCAAAGTTATTAAAAGAAAAAATAAACACCCAACTCTCATCCACTAAACTGTTAGCTTCCACACCCATGCGTGCATCATGCATGTGGTGTGAACTCTCGTGTGAATATATAAATGGGCTTCACTTAACCAATATACTAATTTCAATAGCGCCAGCCTGCCACTGCTACAGCCTCCAATGTTTTGGGAGAGGATAATACCTTAAAAAAATGAAGGGAACACACGAGTTTTCTAAGCACAACTATAAGTATTGGATACTGACTGCAATGCCTTTGTCGCTCAAGTTTGGGACAATGCTTGAGCACAAAGAAACATCTCCTTCTGAACATACAGATCTATAATCATTCCATTCCACCTTTGTTCCATGAATTTTCTACAGTGAAAAGTTGTTGGTAGTGCTGCCAAAGATGCCCTTTTTATTGTCCTAATAAAGGACAAGTGTGGTGAACTGGTCAGTCACTCTGCCACGCCCATGCACATTTAATGCTTTGCTATTAAAATTGTGCTTGTCAACTTTGGCTTCCTGAAGGGTGTAATAAATATTAAGCATCCAAGAGCTGCAATGAATGCGATATCCTGCTTCTCTAGGAAACTGCCTCTTAGTTACAGAATTATTATTTCGGATTGACAACATTTTGGCATTAAATTTGTTTTGCATGTTTATTTGGACAATCATAATCTTCTCATTTTATTTGGTGTCCTTTTCATCAAAATTAGGGAATTGGGGTTTCACGTGTACTTAGACATCAGTATAAGGCATATATATTAAGTATATATATGCATGTCTTTGATTCATATTTTAGAATTGGTTTTATGATACTAAAAATTCTCAGTTATTATTTTAAATATAATCCATATTATTTATATATTTAATTAGAATTGTTGACATGATTATAAATTTTTTATAAAATAAAGAAAATAATATTTTTATTATCGTAAAGATCAAACTGATAGTTAAGTAGATTTTCATAAATGAGGGCCGTAATAAGATATTGTTCCATTAATTCTCATAAACACCACCTTAAATAAGAAAGGAAGAACATCTTAAAGTTGAGTAGAATTTTCTATCACCACAAGCTGAAAAGGGTCATTGGTCTATTGGTATTGATGTATGACTTTCAATGAGCTCATCAGGGATCAAGTCTTGGTGACTGCAAACCCTATAGAAACTCGACACAAGAGAGTCAAACGGTTGAGGCCAGGATCATACCCATAGCTACTTAGCTAATGCTGATGGTTGGTTTAGTTTGTTCGCTTACTTTACATTGTTGGATCTATATGTTCCCTCCAGAACTTAGAGAGAGATGTCATCAAAATATGTAATCACATATAGAACAAAAACTATCTAAGTAAGAAAATCCAATAACTGAATACATTTTAATAAACGAAGATCACAACAAAAGTTCATTCAATATAACCTAAAAGTTTAGATTAACAACATATTAATATATCATCATACCTTCCCAAGTAAACCCCCATAACCTAGCTGATATACCATCATACCTAGACGATTACCCACACATGCATACCGTTGTGTGTAGGTATGTTGACCGCAAATGATGTGGGATCATGTGAACTGTGTTTGTCTTTCATATTTTGAATTTGTTTAGGAATTTGTTGTGCAGGCCTTGCGAGGCAATATACTGTTGCCCATAAAAGTGGCAATGGTGGAGTTTTCAAGGTTTGTGTACTACCTTTGAGTGTGTCTTGCAAGAAAAGCCACGCGGGACAAAGACTGCAGTTTCAAGCTGACCTCAATAACCTGACACCCACAACAGAAAATCAAAAATATCCACCAGCTTTGGCCCTTAAAGAAAATAGCATTGCAAAACCTTACACTAGCAGTAGCAGGCCCTGTCTTCCACTTGCTCCTTAATCTGAATCATTTCTTCCACTGCTAATATCCATTATTATGATCATCCTCGTGCCCCTCCTACGCTATGGGAAACATCAGTACGACACGTGTTCAGAGCATTATACAAAACACCGCCAAAGTCTACCAAGCTAAACATTTCAATTGAGTTCATCTCTTTTCATATGATGCACATCATTTTCTACTTGTGCTTCGATTGTGATCTCATGTTGGCCTACTTTTCTTTGCATGACTTGTTCTAATTGAATCCTCTGCAAGTCCTGCTTGCTATTCAGCTATGGGAGAAAACAGTACTCATGGATTTCATTTGATGCTTCTCTTGATGCTTGCTTTGATTGCAAGAGCAACCCACCCACAAGAATGTTGGGGTCTGATTTACCAGCACAAGCTCAAGTTCAGTTATCATGGGGAACCACTCATCACAAGGAAGCATCATTCAGGTTCATGGAAATAAATTAGCTGCTCCCTACTCATACCCTATTGAGATATATATATGCATTTTTTCAGCACTTCATTATACACATTTTCACTCATCTAGTTTACCATGAGTAGTTAAAATTCTAATATATTTGTTGCAGCCTTGACCTAATATGATCCAAGGTATAGTTGTAGGAATATGGTAAATCTTCTACAATCTTCTTATATTGCACCCTCTGATTATGAAGGAGAACTTCATGCTAGTCTTAATCAAAGTCTTAGTCTAGAGATCCTGAGCCTTTTTGGGGCAACAATAATTTGAAGAATGACCGAAGGTCTTTTGATTTCATGAGATGCTTCAAAACACATGAAGATAGATCAGATTGCAGTGTGGGGAATTGAGCCAAGTTGGTCCGATGTAAAGGCAGTATGGTATTGAATAGTAGCATTATGAACTCCATCCTTACATTATAGAAATAGGTATTGATGTTGTAGAGAATATTGCCACAAATATTTGATAATGTCCATGATATATCTTACTGAATTTCTCCGAAAGGGAGAAAGAGGTGATTTATAGAACTCTAAATAACATGGATAATAAATTATGAGCTTTAGAGTCTTGTGTATTTCATATGTATCATGAAATTTATGAATATCTAGTGTTTTATGGTAAATTGCTTATTGTCTCATATTGGTATAGTTTATTTATTGATGTCATTTGAGTTTTATACCTTTTTAATGCCCTTATTGGGTACATATAAGTAATGTGAAATCTGCAGCCTCGTTCCTGATCATTCATGGAGCTAGAGATTAAGTATTACTATTCATATTTATATATAGTATTATTCTAATTTTGGTGGAAGAAACTGACCTGCAATCAAGTGCCAAGGTAGAGTCTCTTTAGGATAGTTAGTGTAATGTGTTGTGTAATAAAATAACATATTCATATTAACTATCCAATGATTAACATAAATCAACACAAATAAATACTGAATATGTGCAAGGTCTTACAAATTCTCCATAACCTGCAAAATAGTGTCATTCAAGATACTAAACCAAATTGTGTTGATTTATGAATATTGAGTGAGTGTGGATGTTAAGCTTCTCAGTATATTCAGCAGTCTTATTTTCACGAGTTTTGTATAGCAAAATCAATACTCAAACATTTGTAGTATAATATATAAATTGGGTTTTTTTCTTTCAAACATTTGTAGTAGTATAATATGTTATTGGATAGTTTTCTTCAAGATTGTTTTTATGATTATAGGCAAGGTGGGAGTACTGAACAATTTTCTAGCATTAAAAAGACTTTATAGCTCTATAATTTATAGTCATTCACAACATAAATCCATATTCCAGCTCTAGATGCACATAAAGAAGAAATTGAGCTTTTAGCTATGATTGTAATTATTTTTTTCAAATATGAAATAGAACAACCTAGAGTAAGGAAGGTTCATTCTTTCCCTTCAATTTTCGTCATGGTTGTTTAGATTTATTTATTCTTTTACTCTTGAAGTTTCGTTTCTTTGTATCTAAATGGATGAAACTATTGGATTTTTCTTTTTCTTTTTCCCACTTGCTGTCTAACTCTTCTCATTGAGATAATCTTCAGATAAATCCCGTAGTCAATTCTTGGAAAAAGATACATAATAAACAAATAGAAAAATGATTTGACCAATGAAATGCTTGTAATAGTGTTTAAAGATAGATTACAAGTGTTTGTAGCTCTTAATATATGTTCATCAATTTCTCTTTTGTTCATTAAGAAATAACAAAAGAGAGAGAGAGAGAATGATGTTTACACCAAATCTATCATGATAATTGTCAATTGTTAACAAATGATTTTTTTTTCCCATAAAATAGAGACAATTTTTTAAATGACACTAAAATATTTATATTTTGTACCTGTAGAATGTCATCTAATGATTTAGGATCATCTCGCTTTATAGCTCTATGAGAAATCCTCCTCCACCCAAAAACATGTAGAGATAGTGAATAAAGACTTGCAATAGTGCAGATCACACATTTGCATGCCACGTGGAAGTTCAATGCCTTAACCATTTCTTGCGAGAGGCCATCGAATCCTAACCACGCAACATTACTATTTCCATACAAGCTCGCATATGTCATGCCATAGTTTCCTTGGCTGCACAACACTATGCTTAGCCACACATTATTCACATATTGCTATGGAGCACTAAGCTTGCACACTAAAGTTGTGCACACCTTGTGTCGAATAGCCACACATGCCTTGCGCAAAATGTGGATGCTTAACCAAGACTGTTGATGCTTACCCATCACTACAAAATACTTCCTAACATGTCGGTCACTATCAAAGCCGCTAAACATTTTTACTCATGTGGGATCGGGGCCATTCACTGTAATGACAAGATCTATGTTAGGCATGATCGCTTGTCAAAATAAATAGAATTAGTAGGGATACATGTGGTTAGTGATTCATCCATTATGGCCATGGGCCACCCAAATCATCTAATTGAGCTCAATCATCTAAAACATGTTAATGGTTGATTGAGGTGACCTAAGGAATATTCTTTAAGATATATTTGCTCATAAGAGGAACCTTTTTCCTCCTACCATAAACTTCCATGAATTCTATAATTAGAAGGTGGTGGATGTAAGATTGTAATAAGAGCGAGGAAGCAATCTTATCCTCTGGTTTGGGAAGGCATCTAGTGTGAGATTGCCAATTTGAGCCAAGTGTGATTTTGTAGAAGCTTTGTAGAGTTTGCAAGCTTAAGATAGGTTTAGGATTTGGAATTATTAAAAGAATTCTTTCACAAATTTATAATAAAATTATAATTTAAGTATGGTTTTGTTATGCCTAGGTCTATAACCTTTCCTCGTACTAATAAAAGAAGATTCACTACTTTTCTTGTTCAAAGTTGTGCGTAAGATCTCGCCTTCAAGAAGATTTGTTATTTTCTTGTCAAGGGTTGTGCCTAATATCTTGCTTCAAGAATATTTTCTATTTTCTTGTCAAGTGTTGTGCCTAAGATCTTGCTTTAATAAGACATGATCACATGTCAAAATGGATACAATTAGCATAGGGCACATGCGGTTCTTGATTCATCCATCATGGCCATGGCCCAAGCAAATGATCTAATTGAGCTTGATCCAATGGTGAATAACATCCAAAACATATCAATAATTGATTTAGGTGACCTAAGGAATATTCTTTAAGGTATATTTACTTGCAAGAGGAAAAATTTTCCTCTTCAAAAGCTTCCATGGATTCTATAGGTAAAAGGGGGTGTAATATTATATGAAGAGTGAGAAAGCAATCTTATCCTCTAGTTTGGGAAGGCATCTAGTTTGAGATTGCCAATTTGGGCCAAGTGTGATTATGTAGAAGATTTGTAGAGTATGTAAGCTTAGGATATGTTTAGTATTTTGAATTCTTATAAGTATTCTTTCACAATCTTGTCATAATATTGTAATTGAAGTATAGTGCCATCATGACTAAGTCTATAATATTTCCTTGCATTAATAAGAGAATAATTGTTATTTTCTTTTCAAGAGTTGAGCCTAAGATATTTCTTCAATAAGATTTGATTCGATATAAGTTCGTATGGTGTCAAGCATCCCTTGATCAAAACCCTAATCGCAAATGCACCTTTTATCCCTAGTTGTTAGGTTGAAGGCTCCTCTCTTTATGGGGCACTCTCTCAGTTTCCTCATGCTTGACAGAAAAGAGGGTGAGGGACCCTATCTATATATGGGGGTATTAGAAAAAGAATTTCATATTATTTATAAAGAGATTGGTATAAACATCAATTTAAGTGGTGTGAGTGATCCTAAAAAAAATATTTTCCGTACCATGGGTATGGGTAGAAAGTAGCTGCAAAAATATTCCATCATTTTGTGTTATTGGATAAAATATTTAGAACATATAATCTTGTTGTTGAGAGATTGTGAGGAAAGAAGATATGGCACATAGAGTTGAGTTTTTGCTTTAACAAATAGAGTACCAAAGCTTGTGTGCTTGGCTTGTGTGATCTAAGGAATGCAATCTCATATGGAGGTGATGGAAATTATACAACATAAATGAGATACTATTGATGAAGATGTAAGTGATGATGACCAAGAAGGGAAAGAACATGTACATCAGGAGGTTAAATAAGGTCATGGAGATGAGAAAGAAGATTAATTCATGCATGCAATTATGAAGATTGAAAGTAAGATACTAATAGAAACTCCATGCTATTTTGGGAGCTTAAATTAATATTTTTTTATTAAATGGATTGCATAAATGTATAAATACTTAGAGTATGAGGGTATAAAGGAAAAAAGAAATTGAAATTTATGAATTCTAAGTTGAAGGACCATGCATCCTTGTGCTGAAATCATGTGCAGATTGAGAGAGTTTAATGAGGAAAAGAGGAAATCAATAAATGGGATCGAATGGTGACAAAGTTGAAGGATAATTTCATGTCTATGGATTACTAGTCCCATTTGTTCAAACATCCAAAAACTTCATCAAAATAAACTAAGTGTGAAGAAGTATGCATAATAGTTTTATCACCTCAACATATGAGCTAGACATGTGGAGGTGACACATAAAATACATCAAGGTATACTAATAGATTGCATATTTACATTCAAGATGAATTCAGTGTAGACACAAAAATATGCACTTATTACCATTACATCATGCCTCTAGTATGTTGTTATATGCATGATTTCAAGTGCGAATATTATACACTTGCGACACCTTTCTTACTCCTCTTTCTTGGTTTCCACTAACTTTGATTGCACGACTTTGCATTTTATTGCTTACGTGTATATCTTTTGGTCGTGTCACATGGATCATTATCCCTATTCTTGGTTTTGTTTCTATTTCTTGGCTTTAGGACAGTATCACCCAGCGATTAGGACAGTATTTTCCGAGGGCTAGTGTCCCTTCTAGCCATTTTTCTCCATCTTACTTTATTTTTAACTTGTTGGTTTCTTGTTTATTTTGGGTCTTTTCTTATCTTTATCTCATAACATAGGTTGTATTTTGCTGTCACTAAGTCACAAAATTAAAACAATTAAATATATGGGTAAGTACATGGAAATGGGGGGCCAAAAGCGGGTTAAAAAGGGACACTTTTTTCCTGAAATCAGTGAAACCTAAACTTCATCTAATAATTTGGCATGCATATGCTCAAAATTTGACAAAGTGATAAGAATGAGTACCAGTAGAGCTTGGAATCTAGTTTCTAAACTACTATTTTTTTTTTAATGGTGGAGATTAAGAGGGTCAAATGTGGTGTGCACACAAAGTATGTCTATTTTTGTGTTAAAAAGATAAGAACCTATTGTGTCCCCCACCCCCATTTTTGAGTTTTATAAATTATTTTTCAAATCCCTTCGGTAGAAAGTGATATAATTCCATGTACGAGGTACCACTAATGTTTCAAAATATCCCCTTTCCGGATTTATTTTATATTCAAGATTTCCAACCAAATTTTTCACAAATAAAAATCTGATTTTATGACAGCAGTATATAGAAAAATATGACAGCAAAGTACAGTTAAGGCAGCAAGGTATAAAATCAGAAAATAACCAATATCTTCACTTTTATTGCAATTAAACTAACATGCAGCAACATGCAAGTAACATGCATCAACATGCAATGACATGCATGTAACATGCATCAACATGCAATGACATGCATGTAACATGCATCAACATGCAATGACAAGAAGTTCCACTGATAAAATAAATGATCTCTCTTACTGAATATGGTTGTCTTCTCTTTCTGGACTTGAAACTGGATCAGCAAGCCTCTGAAACTCTGAATCTAACAACCTGATCTAAATAAACTCCACAATAGCAAACTAGGGTTGGATCTCTCACCACCGAAGAGTGCTCTACTAGCTAGGGATAGATATTTCACTACCGAAGCTAGGGTTCCTACGGAATTTCACCTCCACAAGCAAGGAAAGCAAGCTGAAAGCTCCAACATAAGATGGAAAAATGAACCTCGATCTTTTTTCCTCCCCAAACACCACCTTTTATAACTTTTTCCATCATAAAAGTGGCCATAAAACCCTAATTCGACCCCCCTTGGAGATATGTCATATTTTAATTGTCACTTAAAGTGACTTTATTTCTCCTAGGCCAAAAAGTCCACTTAAGTGACCCCAACGAAGAAATAGAACATTACCCCACCTTTTTCACTTAAGTCATCATAAAGTACATGCATAACGCCAAAACATAACATATAAGTGAAATGTAGGTGAAAACCATACCCAACAACTCTCTACGCCGCTAGCCCCTTGGGTATGACCAAGGCTAAGATGGAAAACCAGTCGCTAGACCGTGGAGGTAGGAATGGGGACATTACAGTCCGCCCTTCCCGAAATTTGCTTGTCCTTAAGTGAACGTAAACTAGGGTGCTGTAAAATCTACTCTCCCTCCCAAGTGGCATCCTCTAGTGGTAAGTCTTTCCACCGCACTAGATATTTTGTGATTACCCTGTTCCGAAGCTTCCTTTGTCTTACCTCAATAATAGATTTTGGTTCTAAGACCAGCTTCCCCTCGTCATCCAATGGTGGTAAATCTATGGAAGGCGCAATATGTTGTCCAAGTGCCTTTTTAAGGCACGAAACATGGAAGACATTATGAATCTTACTATGCTCTAGAAGCTCCAACTCATATACTACTGCCCCAACTCTGTGCACTATCCTGTATGGCCCATAGAATCACGGTTTTAGCTTCTCTACACCACTCTTCTTGAGTGAGGATTGTTTGTATGGCTGCAACCGTAAGAAGACCAAATCTCCAACCTCGAATGATCTCTCAATTATGTGCCTGTCTACATATACCTTTTGTTGATTCTGCGCCTTCTGTATGTTCTCCTTGAGAGCCTTTAGAATGTCTTGGTTCTCCTATACCCAATCACGAGCTTTGGGAGCTTGGCTATCTGATAATACTAGTTCTACAAATGAGGATTCCTCATAACCATATAATGTTTGAAAAGGAGTCATACCAATACTCATCTAGTAGGTGGTATTGTAACAATATTCACCAATATGTAGCCATTTTACCCATGCACACTGATGTTCTACAACATAGCTACGTAAGTAGCCCTCTATCCACTTGTTCACTATCTCAGTTTCCCATCAGTCTGTGGATGATAGCTAGTACTAGGTGTCAGCTCCGTACTTGCAATCCTGAAGATCTCCTGGCAGAATGTACTCATGAAAATCATATCCCTATCGCTAACAATACTCTTAGGTAACCCATGATGCCTAAAAATACCTATGAAGAAATTCTGAGACACCTGCAGTGCCTTGTGCCCTAAAGGCATAGAAAGGAAATGGGCATATTTAATCAACCAATCAATCACCACATATATGCAATCATGCCCATACACTAAGGGAAGACTTGTGATAAAATCCATGGATATACTCTCCCACTTCTATTCTGGAATAGGTAGGGGTTGTAGAATTCCTGCTGGGAAAGAGTGCTCTACCTTGGTTTGCTGACAAACCAAACACTCCCTAACATGGTTAAGGACATCGTCCTTTAACCCCTTCCATTTGAATCTCTCTCTAATGCACCTATATGTCTTAAAATATCCTGGATTTCTAGCCAAGGGTGTATCATGCACCACTCGAAGGATCATCTCCTTCATTTTGGACTCTGGTACAAGGAAAATTCTATCCTTGTAGTAGATGAGGTCATCCACCACTTTGTATTGATCATCCTAAATAATGCCATCCATAATCTCACATGCAAACTGATTTTTGGAGTACTCAACAAGTATATGAGCCTTCCAATCAGCTGAAATCTCTGACATAAAGAAAATCATAGAATCAAAGCAAGGCCTCCTAGACAGTGCATCAGCCACCACATTATTCTTACCTTTCTTGTATTCTATGTCGAAATCAAAAGCATGAATCTTATTTACCCATCTCTGCTGGCAGTCATTGAGATCCTTTTCTCCAAAAATAACCTCAAGCTATTGTGATCCGTATGAACCACAAATTTTCTGCCCACTAAATATTGTCTAAATTTGACCAATGCATGCATAATGGCCAACATCTCCTTGTCGTAAATTGAGAATCCTCTCTACTGGACTCAATTTCTGACTCTCATAGGCAATGGGATGCCTATCCTACATGAGCACTGCTCCAACACCCACTCCTGATGCATCACATTCGAGTACAAATGGCCGAGTGAAATATGGAAATGTAAGAACTAGACAAGAACTCATCACCCCCTTAAGGTGATCAAAAACCTGCTGTGCTGAATTTGACCAAGCAAAAGCCCCCTTCTTGGTCAAGTCTATCAAGGGTGCAGTCAAGTGAGAGAATTTCTTCACAAACCTCCTATAATATGTGCATAGTCCCAAGAATCCTCTTAAGTGTGTCAAAGTCCTAGGTGGCAACCAATCCAAAATCACCTGAATCTTCTCCCTATCCACCTTGACTCTACCTCCTCCGATCACATAGCCCAAATATAGTAGCTCTGTCATACCGAACTCACACTTAGAAGCTTTCACATAAAGCGAATTAGCTTCCAAAATTCCCAACACCTCATCAAGATGTTGAATGTGATCCTCCCACGTCCTACTGTAGACCAAAATGTCATCAAAGAAGACCAATACAAACTTCCAAATGGCGAGTTGTACACATGGTTCATGCAGGACTGAAATGTGGCCGGTGCATTAGACAAACCAAATGGCATCACCAAAAACTTGAAGTGGCCATAGTGGCACCTGAAAGCTATCTTATGCACATCCTCCTCTCTGACCTTGATCTGGTGATATCTAGATCACAAGTCTATTTTGGAAAAATAGACTGCTCCATGTAGCTCATCTAGTAGTTCATCAATGTGTGGCACAGGATACTTATTTTTGATTGTCTTCTTATTTAGTGCATGGTAATCTATGCACATTCGCATGGTTCCATCTTTCTTCTTCACCAACACCACTGAAGAAGCAAAAGGACTAGAACTAGGTCTAATATGCCCCATGTCCAAAAGCTTGTGTATAGTCCTCTCAATCTCATCCTTAAACCGTTTGGGGTGATGGTAAGGAGTAGTAACCACTGGCTTGCTATCCCCAAGCTCAATCGCATGTTCAAACACCCTGTCTGGTGCTACACCTAGAGGTATGTCTTAAAAAAATGCACTATGCTTGTCCAATAGGCCTTGGGCATCCACATGATACTCTGGATGGTCACTCCCTGTATTCTTGGTCGAAACCAAGAAATGAACGGCCTAATCCACCTCATCATGCCGAAAGATCCTCTCCATCCTCTTAGTTGTGACTACCCTAGGTGCTCCTATAGATAGACCCCTCAAGGTTACATTCATGCCCTTAGACTTAGAATTTCAGCTCCATCATCTAAAAGTTAGTATGAAATTCACCAAGGGAGTGAAGCCACTAAACTCCCAATACTACGTTGGTCTCTCCAATGCCAACAATATAGAAGTCATCAGTAGTGGTGTAGTTCCCCATGGTGATGCTCAACTGTGGAACTTTACGGGTGCATCTCATAGACTCACCATTGGCTACAACAATGTTGAAGCCCTCAAAGTCCTCTGTCTGTAGGCCACATCTCTCAACCAAGGATGCATCAATAAAGTTGTGGGTAGCCCCACTATCAATAAGTACAATAACATGTTGCCCCTGCATAACTCCCCTAACTCTGAATGCCTTGTACCTCGGGGTACTAGAAAAAGTGGCTATAGTCTCCTAAGGGAAAACCTCCTCCTCTTGCTCATCAGTACCATCCAAAGCATCTTCATCTCCATCATCCATTTCCTGGGTCTCTAGCTGCTACTCATCTCCATCACTCTCTCTCTCTCTCCTCCTCAAAGACCTCAATGAATTGGGCCTTTCCCTTTCCTGTGCAATCATGTCCTGGGGCCCACGATGAACAACAATAAAAAAAGTTTCTTTCACCTCAGCTCATCCCTAAGCTCTCATGAAATAAACGGCTTTCTAGCCATCTCCTGTCTTTGTGGTGGCCCCTTCGGCTGGAACCCATCTGTTCTAGATGGGGGTCCTCTCTGTTGAACTTGAGGTGGAAACCTTGCCTTTGGAGTGGCTAAATCCAAATCTCGATCTCTCCTGATGGCATCATGTAGTGAAGAAGGCTGGAATGCCTTCACAAACCCTGCTAGTGAATCTATCAGCCCTGCTATAAAAAGTGAAGTCAACCTCACCTCAGAAACATCAGTAACCATTACTGACAACCGCTGAAAATCTACAATGTACCCATCCAAGGATCATGTCTGTCTCAAATGAGTCAACTCTCTGAAGAATCTATTGGATCCGCCTGTCAAACCTGCCCACCAGTCTCTCTGCAAAATCCGCATAAGTGGTAATATGTGTGTGTCCCTGTGTGACAAGGCCATGATGCCACCAATCATGTGCATCTCCCTCAAGATGTAGGATTGCAAATTTTATTGCATCCTCTTCGTGCATGGGATTCAAGTCAAAGTAAGTTTTTAACTTCTGAATCCATGATGTTACGGTACACTTCTTGGATCTTTGAAGTGTGGAACTGAAATCTACCCCAATCGCCTTTGTAGCTCGGGAACATGAGGATAGTGATCCCGCTTGGGCCGGCTACCGATCTTCATCCTGCAATACTCGGAAAGGCATATTAGCTTTGAACCCTTCACTCAAAGATTCATACTTTACCCAACAAGTCTCCTCATCAATAATATCCCCTTATTGCCCAACCAGTGTCACTTTTGGATCTTTCAGGAAAACTAGTTCATGCATGCTCAACCATGTGTTTTGGGATGAAGGAGTGTGCTGCCCTGATCTGCCATTTTCATCTTTGTGAGTCCGCAGACCCAAAATTACTATTTTCACCTCTTTCCATATGGTTCCCAAGGCCACCCTGTGATAATCGTGAGTTAGCTCAAGTAGAGGTTTGTAGTATCTTGTTGTTTTACCATATTTATAAACATTTTCTTCATAAATTCTTCATTCAGTTGTTCCTCTTATTTTCCATCTTTATCCACCATGTCTGGACCTTCTTTCTTGGGTGTATTCTTCCTGGAATAAACCTTCATACACTACCCAACATGTTGTAGAAAAGACTGCTCTGATACCACTAAAATATCCCCTTTCCGGATTTATTTTATATTCAAGTTTTCCAACCAAATTTTTCACAAATAAAAATCTGATTTTATGATAGCAGTATATAGAAAAATATGACAGCAAAGTACAGTTAAGGCAGCAAGGTATAAAATCATAAAATAACCAATATCTTCACTTTTATTGCAATTAAACTAACATGCAACAACATGCAAGTAACATGCATCAACATGCAATGACATGCATGTAACATGCATCAACATGCAATGACAAGAAGTTCCACTGATAAAATAAATGATCTCTCTTACTGAATATGGTTGTCTTCTCTTTCTGGACTTGAAACTGGATCAACAAGCCTCTGAAACTCTGAATCTAACAACCCGATCTGAATAAACTCCACAATAGCAAACTAGGGCTGGATCTCTCACCACCGAAGAGTGCTCTACTAGCTAGGGATAGATCTTTCACTACCGAAGCTAGGGTTCCTGCGGAATTTCACCTCCACAAGCAAGGAAAGCAAGCTGAAAGCTCTAACATAAGATGGAAAAATGAACCTCCATCTTTTTTCCTCCCCAAACACCACCTTTTATAACTTTTTCCATCATAAAAGTGGCCATAAAACCCTAATTTGACCCCCTTGGAGATATGTCATATTTTAATTGTCACTTAAAGTGACTTTATTTCTCCTAGGCAAAAAGTCCACTTAAGTGACCCCAACGAAGAAATAGAACATTACCCCACCTTTTTCACTTAAGTCATCATAAAGTACATGCATAACGCCAAAACATAACATATGAGTGAAATGTAGGTGAAAACCATACCCAACAACTCTCTACGCTGCTAGCCCCTTGGGTATGACCAAGGCTAAGATGGAAAACCAGCCACTAGACCATGGAGGTAGGAATGGGGACATTACAGTTTCATAATTTTTGGATGAATATATATTTTTTTATTAATTTTCAAAGTGCACATATCTTGAAAATGAAATATTTGTGTGTGCACCCGTAACTTTGAGAAAAAGGACATTTTTTTAGTGTGTGTAGAATGGAGTTTAGAAAAAACCAATTTTAAAAAAATGGATGAAAAAATCATAAATTGTGCACCAAAACATATGCATAGGTTTTCACAAGAAAATAAGGAACTAGTAAAAGAAATTATGGATGAAAGCCTTAAACTAATCGATTTAGAAAGAATTATATCATCATCAAGGTAAAACCGAGCTTGACATTGCAATATAATTTATTTTTTAATATTATGTTATAATGCATGAGATATCGGGTGCACACATGATATTTTGATGTTTCTATGTTAAACACCGATTTATTGACGGATTACATAGTCAAGGCACATCAAGCCTATGGATTGGGAATTTCAAACCCAAAGAAGATGAAACACACTCGTGTTCCTACTTGTTATGTGGTGTATATCCTTATGGGAGGGATATATTTACTAAAATAAATGGTTAAATTATACGTTTTCCTTTATAAGAAATAATAAAGTATAAAGATTATTAATCTTTTTATACTTTATTATTTCTTATAAAGAAAAACATATACTTTAAATTTATTTTAGTAAATATAAGAAGTTAAGGTCACTCTGCAATTTATGAAACTAACCTCACAACTCCATCATCACGGTTTAGAAGATAGTTTTTCATATTCTAATATGGTTAGTACATAGGTATTTTTAGGATTTCAACATTCAACATTTAGTCTTCAAGCTTTTAGGGTTTAAATTATACCATCGATATCTATTTTTTGAAATAATATAGTCATTGTTTAGGTTTTTGGGGCCTTTTGGATTGGTTATTGACATTTGTAGGAGTGTTAAATGTGTCAAAATTAGAATTTACAAACCTCATAACTCTTAAAGGTAGCGATAACTGATCGAATATATGGACTCATGAATTTTCCCATGAACATGGAGTTGAATCCCTAATTTTGTCTTAGAATATGGTAAAATCATACTATGGATGAGTACCTACTTTACAAGCTTAGGGAATGCATATTCCGCTTTTGAGTCAATAGCACGTCCTTCCTCCGACCAACCTACCTAGGTATCACTCTCAAAATGGATCAAAATAAATTATTAACAAGGTTTTTAAGTTTGTTTCAATGTGCAAGGATGATTGGATACGATAATTGATGAGTTCAAAGTGTGACTTGATGGAAGATAACTTCCTTCAGAGGCCTAAAAAGGCCATTTTAAGCTAATCAAACACCCTCTAGGAGAGTTCAAGAAATATATTAAGCATCTGGAGGTGATGTCAAAGAATCTTGGAAGTGTTGGAGGTAATTTAGGAAGATTTAGGAATATTGTTTAGGGCTTAGGGTTTAGGGTTTATGGCTAAGGGTTTAGGTTTAAGGGTTTAGGGTTTAGGGCTCATGGTTTAGGGTTTACGGCTTAAGGCTTAGGGTTTAGGGCTTAGTTTTTAGGGTTTAGGGTTTAGGGCTCGAGGCTTGGAGCTTAGAATTTAGGGCTCAGGGTTTAGAGTTAATGGTTTAGGGTTTAGGGTTTAGGGTTTAGAGTTTAGGGTTTATAGTTTAGGGCTCGGGTTTAGGGCTCATGGCTTAGGGATCAAGGTTTAGGGTTTAGGGCTCAAGGTTTAGGGTTTATGGTTTAGGGTTTAGATTTTAGGATTTAGGGTTTAGTGTTTAGGGTTTAGGGCTTAGGGTTTAGGGTTTAGGGTTTAGGGCTCAGGGTTTAAGGTTTATGGTTTAGGCTTTAGGGTTTAGAGTTTAGGGTTTAGGGATTAAGGATTAAGATTTAAAGGTCTGGGTTTAGGGTTTAGGGCACATGTTTTAGGGTTTAGGGTTTAAGGCTCATGGTTTAGGGTTAAGGGTTTAGGGGTTAGGATTTAGGGCTCAGGGTTTAAGGCTTAGTGTTTAGGGCTCAAGGTTTAGGGTTGATGGCTTAGGTTTAAGTTTTAAGGTTTACGGTTTAGAGTTTAAGGTTTAAGGTTTATGTTTTAGAGTTTAGGGTTTATGGATTAAGGTTTAGGGGTTAGGGGTTAGGGGTTAGGGTTTAGGGTTCAAGGTGGTAAAAAAAAGGTTTAGGATTAAGGGTTTAGGTTTTAGGGTTCAAGGTTTAGGATTTAGGGTTTAGGTTTTAGGGTTTAGGGTTTATGATTTAGGGCTTAGGCTATAGGGTTTAGGGTTTAAGGTTCATGGTTTAGGGCTTAGGGTTTATAGTTTATGGTTTAGGGTTTAGCACTCGAGTTTTAGGGTTTAGGGCTTACGGTTCCGAGTAGTAAAAATGGGGTTTTGGTTCTAGGGTTTAGGATTTAGGGTTTAGGGTTCGGGGGTTAAGGGTTTAGTATTTAGGGTTTAGGGTTTAGCGTTTAGGGTTTAGGATTTAGGGTTTAGAGTTTAGGGTTCGTGATTAAGGGTTTAGTATTTAGGATTTAGATTTTAGGGTTTAGGGTTTAGGATTTAGTGTTTAGGGTTTAGGGATCAAGGTTTAGGGCGTAGGGCTTAAGGCTTAGGATTTAGGGTTTAAGGTTAAGGGTTTATATTTTATGGCTTAGGGTTTAGGGTTTATGTTTTAGGTTTAGGGCTTATGGTTTAAGGATTAGGGTTCGGGGTGGTAAAAATAGGGTTTAGGGTTGGTGGTTCGGGGTTCGGGGCTTCACCTTGAGGCTTAGGGCTAAAGGTTTAGGGTTTTGGTTTTAGGGTTTAGGGTTTAGGGCTTAGGGTTAAGGGTTTAAGGGTTTATATTTTAGGGATTAGGGTTTATGGTTTAGAATTTAGGTTTTAGGGTTTATTCTTTAGGGCTTATGGTTTAGGGTTTAGGGTTTATAGTTTAGCATTTAGGGTTTAGGGTTTAAGGTTTAGGGTTGTGTTTTTGAGTGATGAAACTTCTAACATGAAAAAGTGGTAAAACATGAGTTACCATGAGTTGAAAACATGTTTCTAAAACCTCAAGTGATGACTTAAGTGTTTAGAAACACTATTATGAGACCTACATTGTGATGGGAATAGGATATTCTCTTCTAATTACAAGGAAAGAGTGAGGATCACTCTCTTATTTTTCAAGGCCTCCATAATCAACCCTAGTGATAACAAATCAACTCCATGATTCCCAAACCATTTTTTTATTATATATCACTTACTGAAATAGTTATTCAACATGTAGATGGAATTATTTTTTACTAAATGAGATTCTTTTCATGTGGCCAACTTTTTGGTTGAAATAATGTGGCTATAATTTCCTTCCTCCTTCAAGCGTGATCACATTA